>JARQWZ010002108.1:0-185000 GCA_033150135.1 Gobio occitaniae
TCATCATCATCATCAGCTTCTTCTACATCACCGAACACACCCGCAGGTGATTTTGAGCTGAAATGCAAACATGTGATCAGTGGGTGGAGCTTGTGAGGGGGCATATATTAGATTTAATACATCTTAAATAGTTCATATGTATAAAAATAAATAGCAATAATAATCCATTGCATACTGAGTTGAGTCTGCATTTTGGTGGTTCGTTATTGTTACGTCCCAACTAATCTAGAGGACCTAGAGGGCGTAACAGTTATTGAATGCCAAAACTCCCTAAATAATAAATAAATAAATACATAAATATTAAAAAGTAAAACACATACGATTCCACTGAGGGGAGTGTATGTGAATCCAAGTGCAGTTTAATATTTAAACAAAACGTGAACAAATACAAAATAAAAACTAGAATAGAAACATGAAATAAACATAAACCTGGACTAAGCGTGGACTCACCAACAGAGCTACAGGGAACAATACATGATGAACTGACAAGACAAACATGAAGATTGAAGCTGCGCTCAGCCGAGTAGAACTGAATCAGCACTTCCTGTGGGAGGTTGAGCTTCCTCAGCTGACGAAGGAAGTAAAGTCTCTGCTGGGCCTTTTTCACAATGGAGTCAATGTGATTGTCCCACTTCAGGTCCTGAGAGATGGTAGTGCCCAGGAGCCTGAATGACTCCACTGCTTCCACAGTGCTGTTCATGATGGGCTGTTCCTCCTGAAGTCCACTATCATCTCCACCGTTTTGAGTGTGTTGAGCTCAAGGTTGTTATAACTGCACCAGAGCCAGCTGGTCAACCTCCAGTCTGTAAGCAGACTCATCACCGTTGTGGATGAGGCCGATGACAGTGGTGTCGTCTGCAGATCTCAGGAGCTTCACTGAGGGGTCTTTAGAAGCAGTCATTGGTGTACAGGGAGAAGAGCAGTGGAGAGAGAACACACCCCTGGGGGACGCCAGTGCTGGTAGTGAGAGTCCTGGATGTGAGTTTCCTGGATGTGAGTTTCCCCAGTCTCACTCGCTGCTGACGATCTGTCAGGAAGCTGGAGATCCACTGTCAGATTGAGGATGGCATGGAGAGCTGGGTCAGTTTAGCTGAGAGAAGATCAGGCATGATGGTATTGAAGGCCGAACTGAAGTCCACAAATAAGATCCTTGCATAAGTCCCAGGTCTGTCGAGATGTTGCAGTATATAATGCTGTCCCATGTTGACTGCATCATCCCCAGACCTGTTTGCTCTGTAGGCAAACTGAAGAGGATCCAGCAAAGGGTCCAGTGATGTCCTTCAGGTGGGCCAGAACCAGTCTTTCAAACAACTTCATGACCACAGACGTGAGAGCGACAGATCTGTAGTCATGAAGTCCAGTGATTTTGGGTTTTTTGGGGACGGGAATGATAGTGGAGCGTTTGGGGGTGTGAAGTGCAGATCAGAGCGGGTGTGTGGTGTGAGACTGGGCTTTTCAAACCTGCAGTAGAATGCATTCAGCTCATCGGCCAGTTGTTGATTCTCTACAGAACGGGGGGGGGGTTGTGACTTGTAGTTGGTGATGTTCCTCAGGCCTGTCCAGACTGAGGCCGGGTCGTTGGCAGTAAAATGGTTTCTCAGCTTTTCAGAGTAGCTTCTTTTAGCATCTCTGATCTCCTTTGTCAGTCTGTTTCTGGCCTGGTTATACAAGACTTTATCCCCAGTTCTGTAAGCATCCTCTTTGGCATGACGGAGCTGTTTGAGTTTCCCAGTAAACCATGGTTTATCATTAGTGAATGATAAGAATGTCCTACATAATCCTCTGCTGTGCGATTTCCTTGACAGAGACGCAAGAGGCGAACTGCTGGGGTCATTTTATCAGGCGTGTATTCTGTAACGATTCCTTTGAGGCGTGTTTATATTAACCCAAGTGCAGTTTATTATTTAAACAATACGTGAACAAATACACAATAAAGACTAGACTTGATCTTGAATAGAAACATGAACATAAACCTGGACTAAGCATGGACTCACCAACAGAGCTACAGGGAACAATACATGATGAACTGACAAGGCAAACATGAGGACTATTTATACAGAGACCAGTGGAACACATGACTATGACAACCAATTAACAACCAGAAATCATAACCACATGACAAGACAATGAGCCAATCAGACCAGGACACACCCACAAAGGGAATCACATGGCAAACAGGAAGCATGACAGTGAGAATACAAAATAAAAGACATGAAAACATAAACAAAACCAACCGTGACATAAATATACAAAGAAATCAAATAAAATAAGTGTTTGTACTTTTATTTCCTTATTTATGTATAATTGCATTTTCACACATTTGTTTATACATGTATTTATGTCTACATTGGTTTATTTCCACATGTATTCATGTATACACTTATTTATTTTCACGTCTTTGTCTGTATGGTGTATAAATAATATGCAAAATAAATAAATAAATGTATAAATAAATAAATAAATAAATGAAAAAAGAAATGTGGAAAAATACAATTATGCATAAGGAAATAAATGAATACACACTTTTTTACATTTCTTTGTCTATTTTATGTATGTATGTATTTATTTATTATTTTGTCTGTTTTTTTTACACACTTGCTGTTATATATAGTTCAAAAAGTCTATTTAGGACAAACTAGCTGTACATTCGGTCATATACAAACACTTTTATGTGTGGGAATGGTATATTTTGAGTTTTGATATTTGCGATATGGTCATTGGGCTAACCCTGAAGATCCAGTATCATGTCTGGTCAGTCCTCCTCCACACGTCCAGCTCCGCCCATGATCTGATCTGATGTTTATCTCACAGTGATCAGACTCTCTGATTATTTCTCCAGTGTTTTCAGGCTCTTCTCTGATCGTCTCTCTGGTTCTGCTTCTTCTGGTTCTGATCATCGCTGGACTCTCGTTACTGTTTCTCTGTAAGAAGCGTCAGTCTCCAGGTAAAACTCATTCTGAACTCCTTCAGATGCACAAACTCTCCATTTATACTGAGTCTAAAACAGAGAGATCTCTTGATCTGTTCTCCCACTTTCTGACACCACCTATAGGCTGCAACGAGACATGAGCAAAATACAGACACTTGATGATGTGTGAGAACATTACACAAGACATCAGTGTTGAATTGAGATGTACAGTAATGTCATTCATTTAGGATGCTTGTTTTTGACAGGCGCTGATTCGTCATCTCACACTGGACCAGGCAAACATGAAGTGGTGAGTCCAGTTACTGTATCAAATATTGATTTTTATTCATAATGATATTAATGTCTAATGACGATCAGAGCTGTAAATAATTCCTCTGTCTCTGCTCAGGTTTCTCACACTGGTTGTGATTACGAGGAGATTAAAGCCCAATTACCCACAAACCCCTCTGATTCTTCTGACGTCCTATACGCCACTGCCCAATTACCCACAAACCCCTCTGATTCCTCTGACTTCCTATACGCCACTGCCCAATTACCCACAAACCCCTCTGATTCCTCTGACTTCCTATACGCCACTGCCCAATTACCCACAAACCCCTCTGATTCTTCTGACGTCCTATACGCCACTGCCCAATTACCCACAAACCCCTCTGATTCTTCTGACGTCCTATACGCCACTGCCCAATTACCCACAAACCCCTCTGATTCTTCTGACTTCCTATACGCCACTGCCCAATTACCCACAAACCCCTCTGATTCCTCTGACTTCCTATACGCCACTGCCCAATTACCCACAAACCCCTCTGATTCCTCTGACTTCCTATACGCCACTGCCCAATTACCCACAAACCCCTCTGATTCCTCTGACGTCCTATACGCCACTGCCCAATTACCCACAAACCCCTCCGATTCCTCTGACTTCCTATACACCACTGCCCAATTACCCACAAACCCCTCTGACTGCGTTTACGCTACGGTTCAGAAAGCCGCTGGAGACTCTCAGTGCTGCATCACTTCTGCTGAGGATCTGAATTGCGCAGTGGTGAATTTCCACAAGCAATTGGACTGTCCTGCCAGTGCCAGGGTCAGGAATAATCAGGATTACAGTGAATACGCTGCTGTCAATCATCTCTCTGCTTGAGAATATCAATGAGTTTGTGTTCGTCTTCTTCAGTGATGCTCCTTTGCCTTTTATTTTATAATACAATGTTAGCGTGACAACGTTTCTTCATGAAGATGTGGATTTTGTGAAACTTGATTTCTTAATGTCTGGTAATTGTGTTGGAAGATACACTATATTGTCAAAGGTGTTGTGACGTCTGCCTTCAGATGCACATGAGCTTTAATGCCATCCCATTCTTAATCCATAGGGTTTAATATGTAGTCGTCCCACCCTTTGCAGCTCTAACAGCTTCAGCTCTTTTGAGAAGGCTTTCCACGAGGTTTAGGAGTGTGTTTATGGGAATTTTTGACTATTCTTCTAGAAGCTTCTTCTAGTCCTGTTCCTCCACACCAAACTGGCTCATCCATGTCTTTATGGAGACGCTTTGTGCACTGGTCAGTCATGCTGGGACAGGAAGGGGCCGTCCCCAAACTGTTCCCACAAAGTTGGGAGCATGAAATTGTCCAAAATGTCTTGGTGAAGCATTAAGAGTTCCTTTCATTGGAACTAAGGGGCCAAGCCCAACCCCTGAAAAACAACCCCACCCCATAATAATCCCCCCTCCACCAAAGTTTGGAGGTCTGGAGCTACTGAAGTTGGCAACTTCGCACTGTGACCCTCAGCATGCGATGACCCCGCTCTATGATTTTACGTGGTCTATCACTTCGTGGCTGAATTGCTGTTGTTCCCAATCTCTTCCACTTTGTTATAACACCACTAACAGTTGAGCGTGGAATATTTAGTATAATATTTGGACTTATTGCTCAGGTGTCCACCGATCACGGCCCCACGCTTGAGTCCTCTGAGCTCCTGAGAGCGGCCCATTCTCTCACTAATGTGTGTAGAAGCGAACACACACAAACACACACACACACACACTCCTGAGAGCGGCCCATTCTCTCACTGATGTGTGTAGAAGCGTCTGCAGGCCTAGTGCTTGATTTATACACCTGTGGCCATGAAGGGATTTAACACCTGAACTCTTGGAGGGGCGGCACAATACTTTTGGCAATTTGGTGTGTGTGTTATTTTTTTAAATGTATTGAGCATCTTTTTAATGAGGCAACAGTATATGATTGATACGACAGAAGACTTTAATAATCTTTCAGTGCTCAAAACCATGCAAATTTAATATAATACTAAGTAAAGTATTATAAATTTACATACATGTTTTTAAAAAATGCAAATATAAAAATCTTTGCTGGATGCTGGTGACCGCTAAAACGCGGCATTACAGTCTGTGGTGAAAAACGACTGTTAGTGGAGAAACTGTGCGTCAGGTAGGGCTATAGAGCTCCGGAGGTCACGTGACCCATTCTGTTTACAACACCATTTTGGCAGGCAGGACCAGCTGGCACCAGCATGAGTTTCAAGGCAACAGAGTTCACTTCGTCACTTTAATTCAAAAGACATAGACTTTTACATAGCGAAACTTAATATATATTAAACATAACAGATCCCTTTAATGTTCCCGGGGTGCTTTTCACATGTATGGATAAAGGAACGGATGGCTTTCCAGTCAGGACAAGTTACAACTAGCCTAGTGTTGACGTAAATGGCCACTAAATTACAACTTATGCACTCCTAAATATTTTTGCGTTGCACCATTTAAACTTAGTTGAAGCCTAAATTTATGTATAAACTAAATATTTATTTAAATATCTTGAGTAACATTAACTGATAGATTAGCAGGCAGACTGAACTGCATCAATACGCTCTTGTGTTACATTACAGACTTGGGGTGCGTCTCAATCAGCTCCTGGTTCAGTAGTCAGGGCACTGATCAGGGAGTCAGCCCATTGACTTATGTCCTGATCAGTGCCCTGACTACTGAACCAGGAGCTGATTGAGACGCACCCTTCAATTCTTTACACATATATGATAATGCTGACGTATAGGCCTACATGAGCTTACATTTTAAGAGAGAAAACATGTAAATAGATTAATGTTATATGTTAGCGGTTAACACGAACAGTCGCCGCTGTGTGCATCTGTCCCATCGGTCCGTGTGGTGCATGTCAAATAAAATCAGTCATAATCAATAAATGTAATTTCTTATTTTTGTTTCAGTATTTATTTATTGATTCTTATTTTAGTTTCAAATAGCCTTTCTTGAGGTTATTTATATATAAAAGCACTTATGTTATTCACGATAAAGTATCGTATTTAATGGGAACATATTTTTATCATTAGGTAACTTGGTCCTTCAGACTGACAGAAAGTCTGGACTCTATCTGTATCCTTTTCTTTTTCTGAGAACAGTTATAAGGCTCAACGGGGCTAAAGGCGCATTGACTTTATTCTCTTTTAAACCACTAGATGGCACAAACATCAGCTCAGCACTTTTCTAACAACCGCTTTTGATGATGAACTTGGAAATTTGGCTGATCCTTGACACGATCGCCGACAGTTGATCCTGCAGTAATTTGATCTACTATTTAATGTTTGAAGCAAAACTCTTCCCATGAGTTGTCGTCGAGTTTTGTCTCTGCTTCCAAAGAAAGGAGACCTGGGACTTCTCAAAAACTGGAGATCAGTGTCTTTGCTTTGTTCTGATCATAAAATCTTTTCCAGATGTTTATCAAATAGACTTGAACACTGTTTAGACTTATTGGTTCATATATTGTCTACCTGAAGATCTATTGGACAATCTTTTATTATTACGAGATAAACAGGAGTTCTGTCTCTAGATCAAGAAAATGCCTTTGATCGAGTTGTTCATGAATATCTTTTTAATGTGTTAAAGTATTTGTGTGTTTTGACAGATTTATATCGTACATTCAGTACGATAGACAATATTCATTGTAATATTTCTGTTATGGTCAGAGCAGGTGGTGGATTAAATGAACCGATACCTGTGTCGAGAGGCATTAGACAAGGGCGTCCACTTTCCAGCAATTATAGTTTGGTTATTGAACCTTTGATGTGCAGACTGAGGAGGAATCTTCAAATTATCTTTTTAAAGTATTTCAGCGTGTGATGATATTACAGTCTTAAATCAAACTATTGGAATATGAAGAAGCCTCTTCTGCTGGAGTTATTGCTCTAAAGTGAAGGGTTTATTATTGGGAAGGTACTGGGTTTCCTCAATAGTGAAGACAGGACGGATTGAAAACATAAGGAGTTATTTTGGGGAACGACCGCTTTCAAAAGAGAAACTGTGAGGCTCTGCTGGAGAATGTGTCTCTAAACGGCTGAAATGGAAATGGCTTTTGCCACAGTTGTCCAATAGGAGGAGAGCTCTGGTGGTCAATAATCTCACTGCATCGATGTTGAGGCACAGGACTATAGCTATGGAGCCACCCGAGGAACTTATTTCTAATATACAAAGGACATTTGATAATGTTTTCAGAGTGGATAGCTCTGGATCTGTGTGGCTGCACTTTATTTCCCAGTTCAAGAGGGCGGTCAAGACTTGGGCATTTTTGAAGCGGGACTTGGACTTGATAGAAAGCAGTTTTTAATTAAATTAGAGGAAGTAAGTCTGTCAGAGCCGCTACACTTTCATAGGTCTGTGCTGCAGACATGGAGAAGTGTTTTTAGAGTAAAGCGAGACATGGAGGATCACGGACATTGGGCTCCGTTGTTTTTCAGCCCAATGATCCAGACTAGACTCCTGTCCTGTGTGAGTGTGAGGAGATGTTTGATGAGGAATGGCGTTCACACACTTGGACATCTCTTGGATGAGAGATAAAGATGTGTGTAAGACAGCAATATATTCAATTCAGTTAAAATCACACATCGAGATTCATTGAAGAGGCAAAAAGCTTCTAGATGGCCAGAACTGTCTGGTGCGGGACGGGTGGAGGATCCTGTATAAACCCCTGTTGAGAAGTGAACTGCTGATCTAATGGAGGATTATTGACAGGCCAGAGCTACAGATGGACATGTGACACACCTGAATCCAGCAAGAGTAGAGGAATGACAGCAGAAGATCGAGAACATTTGTGTTTAAACTGTAACAGATTACGAGACTTTCTTAATGTACTTAACATGGTTTAGAAGATCTAATGAGGAATTTTCTAAAAAAAGGTTTATTGGGGGAATGAAATCGTTTTTCTATGAGGAGGAAAATGTGTTTATTAAATTATCTGACTGGAAAAGTTAGACTGGCAATGTGGAAAACAAGAAAAAACAAAGAACTACAACTCGCTACACTAGATCCTGAAATTATGTTTAGACGTTTGGTCGAGAGAAGACTGAGAGAGAGCATTGAATTCTGATGGCTTTGCGTCCTTGACTGCGTGCCACGGGTGCAAATGTTTCTCAGATGAGACCGTGTCAGTGGAAGATTTAGTTGCTGTTGGTAATGCAGTCGGTGTGTTGAACATCTTGTCTGCATCGAGAATGAACAAGGCAGTTGTTATTTTTCTGAGGGAAACGTCTATGGTTGATGATTTGGTTGAACATGGATTATCTGTGAGATGCATTCATTACGGTTTTGCTGCTGTCTAACCGTACTTCATACTTCTTGCCTAGGAAAAAGGTAAAGTGGATCGAGAGCTCTCTTGCGGTAAAGCAAAGTGCATAAAAGAAAAGGTTTGAGTCAAGGCAGTGACTGGCTCAGCACGGAAATCACTCATCCTTTATACCCTTTTAGAATCACATGAGCAATGCCAAGTTCCTCTTTTTGCTACCAAACTCAGATATGGGTCTCGGGCCAACTATAAAATTAGAAATCTATATATGAGTGGTTTCCACACCTTAGGGGCCAAAGTACAGTTTAGCATAGGTCTCGACCATACGTGATGGACGGAAACTTTAAGACTCTTTGCTCATATCTGCAGAAAGTCAAGTACAAAAGAACAAAAGGTCAACATAAGTCAACAGTGCAGTATAGATACATCATGAAAATAAAAACACTTATTAAAAGAAAGAAATCAGAAAAGCATAATCATTTTTTTTCTCTTTGGTCACACCAAATGGGAAAGATTATACAATCTTTATCACTGCTGATCAGGCACGTGCAGAGGGGGGGGCTTTGGGTGCTCGAGCCCCTGCCCTTTTTCAAAATGAATCAAAAGTGCCCCTCTCAGACAAATATCAATGATAATATCGTGGTCAATAAAACTAAATAAATGTGATTATTATAACATGACAATGTATACAATAGTAACGAACGGCTCAAAAGTCGGACAATTTCTGTTGAGGCGTTGCCATAACGCGTTGCTACACTCTAAAAAAAAAAAAGGTTCTATATGGCACCAAAAATAGTTCTTGGCTCGTAATCATAGGGGAACCTTTTTTAGTGCTATATAGCACCATTTTTGGTGCTTCAGTGGTTCTTCAGCGGTTCTTCAGAGGTTCTTCACCGGTTCTTTGACTAAGGTGCTATATAGCACCTCTGAAGAACCACTGAAGCACCAAAATTGGTGCTATATAGCACTAAAAAAGGTTCCCTAATGATTACGAGACTTTTTTTTTAGAGTGTATGGGTTGCGTGCGTTTTGATTGACAGCTGCTGATTTTCCACTGTTCGGAAACGGCTCTCGAGCCAAATATGGTCCTTTCAGAGAGTGTGTGGCCTTACGGGAAAAAAGTAAACCAATATTTTTTTTTTCATCCATAATCAGAGCTAATGTGTTGATTTAATTACACATCTATATATTATATATTTTAAAGTATTACACAATCACCAATGCCCATTTGTCATGTATATACACCAACCAATCGTGATCTGGCAAAGCAAGTTCAAATTCCATTGGGCGATGTAAAGTGGAGCGGTAATTTTCTGTTCTTATTCATAAATCGGGTGAAAATGACATGGACAGACGAACTAACGTTTGTGGAACGATTTCCTGCGGTTTGTCTCTTTATTAACTGCATCACTGAAAAAATGGATTTTAACTGACAACAAACAAATCCCTGCACAAAACCATTCAGCAGCAAAAGTCGCATTAATGGTAAGTGTTAAATTCACTTGTATTTATGTATATTGATACACCGTTTACTATTTCATGAAACTATCAAAGTTAACAAAACCCAAGTGCCACCGGCTCCTACAGGCCTTTATGTGAAGTGTTGGCTGGCGAAATGGTGACGTGAAAGGACTTTATTATATTAACGTTAACATTTTTGAATATTATGCTGCATTATGAAGTCTCTTATGTTCTTCAAGCCTGCATTTATTTGATAAAAAAACAGCAATCTTGTGAAATATATTAAAATAATGGTTTTCTATTTTAAAATAATTTAAAATATAATTTATTTTTGTGATCACAGCTGGATTTTCAGCATAGTGTCACATGATCATTCAGAAATCATTCTAATATGAGGATTTAATGTCAATGATGGAAACTGTGATACTTTTTTCAAGATTGTTGGATTAATAAAAAGTTAAAAAGAACATAATGTAATAATATTTCACAATAATAGGCTACTGTTTTTTCTGTATTTTTGATTAAATAAATTTAGGCTTGATGAGCATAAGGATTTATATATATATATATTGCCCCTTTTTTACATTTGAGCCCCTGCCCCTGAAGAACTCTCTGCACGGCCCTGCTGCTGATTCAATCAAATGTTTAAGTTGCGGGAAACAGGGCCATGTGAGACAATCGTATCCTTTAAATACAGAGGCTGAAAAGGAGAAGGAGAGTAATTCAGTAACGGAACAGGTGAATGGTGCTGTAGATAATAACATTGCAGAAAGTACTGATAATGTACAGCAAGATGAAGCTGCAGCTTTATCTAACAGTGGCGAGGCTCTAATGTGCTTGCACAAGACTGTCCCACTGAAGGCACGGATAGTGTTTCCGTCATTAATACATGTACATGGAGATGTGAAAGTTGATGAAGAGCTCATTGTTGCTGGGGTAGTTATTGATTCAAAATACCCAGAAAAACAAAGTGAGCCCGAAAACTTGCAGGTACAAAGCAGCAGGTGTGATATACTCTGAACAGGCATAAATTTATGGCCACCTTCCTAATAATGTGTTGGTCCCCCTTTTGCTGACCCGTCGAGGCATGGACTCCACTAGATCCCTGAAGGTGTGGTGTGGTATCAGGCACCAAGATGTTAGCAGCAGATCCATTAAGTCCTGTAAGTTGTGAGGCGGGGCCTCCATGGATCGGACTTGTTTGTTCAGCACATCCCACAGATGCTCGATTGGATTGAGATCTGGGGAAATTGGAGGCCAAGTCAACACCTCAAACTTGTTGCGCTCCTCAAACCATTCCTGAACCATTTTTGTAAAAGAAGACGTGATTCATCAGACCAGGCCACCTTCTTCCATTGCTCCATGATCCACTGTTCACCACTATTCCTTCATTGGAGCACTTTTGATAGAGACTGACCACTGCAGACCGGGAACACCCTACAAGAGCTGCAGTTTTGGAGAAGCACTGACCCAGTTGTCTAGCCATCACAATTTGGCCCTTGTCAAACTCGCTCAAATCCTTACGCTTGCCCATTTTGCCTGCTTCTTACACATCAACTTTGAGGACAAAATGTTCACTTGCTGCCTAATATATCCCACCCACTAACAGGAGATGAAGAGATCATCAGTGTTATTCACTTCAGCTGTCTTTCTTCTGAGTGACTTACTACAATTATCAAAGAAGGACAAGATGGATCTTGAGAGCCCTTTGACGATGGCTGAACTTTCGAGAGCTGTCCAGGAGTTAATCCCGGAAATTCACCTGGTTTGGACAGTCTTTCAGCTGAGCTTTATAAGGCTTTTTGGAACTTAATTGGCCAGGACTTGTATGATGTGGAAAGTAGTGAAAGAGAGACCTTTCCTCTAAGCTGTTGGAGAGCGGTTTTAACTTTGATCCCCAAAAAGGAGACCTTGGTTGCTTAAAGAACTGGAGCCCTGTCTCCTTGATCTGTGTGATGATCTTTAAATCTTTTCAAAAGCCTTTACCAACAGACTGAAGAACTCTATAGACACTGTTATTCACAACAATCAGTCTTACTGTATCCCTAACCAAAGAATATTTGACAACTTTTTTTGGTTAGAGACATTATTAGAGTGGCAAAAAGACATAACCTGGAAATCGGCCTTCTCTCTTTGGACCAAGAAAAGGCCTTTGATAGAGTGGACCACTCTTATTTATTTAAGACTCTTGAGGCTCTTAGATTTGGTCATCATTTTGTGTCTTTTATTAAGTTAATGTATAGTGATATTTATAGCATGTTAAGAGTAAATGGTACATTAACAAGGCCCTATTCAGTGATGAGGAATAAGACAAGGGTGTCCTCTGTCAGGTTTACTCTATGCTATCTCTATTGAGCCTTTTTTAAGTCTACAGAGAAAAAGACTGTTATTGTTGTTCCTGGCTGCCCTGAAGTTCCCCAATTAAAATACATAGCATATGCAGATGATGTAACTCTGATAATAAGGAATTCAAATGATATTGATAATATAATTTCATGTATGAATATTTTTCAGAAAGCTCTGCATACAAATTGGGGAAAATTTACTTCTTTGTTGATTAGAGACTGGCATAGTACAGGACCTCCTAATTTGCCAACGCAGTGTAAATGGGTCCAGGATGGTTTAAAAGTTCTTGGCATTTATTTTGGAGCTGACCAGTACGTGGAGAAGAACTGGGGAGGAGTGGTTGACCGGGTCATTGGTAGAATTCAAAAGTGGAAGTGGATTCTCCCACAGCTCTCATATAGAGGAGATGCCTGGTGATTAATAATCTGGCAGCTTCAATGCTTTGGCATAAGGTGACAGTGTTAGATAAAGAACTGCTTTTAAAGGTTCAAAAGGCATTTGTTGATTTCTTTTGGAATGGCCATCACTGGCTCTATCTTCCTGTTGTAGAGGGAGGTCAAGGCCTTATTGAATCAAAAACTGAAGCAATGAGACTACAAACATTGCAAAAACTGCTGTAGTGCTCTGATGGTATGCCATGGATTGATTATTGTCTGTATATTCTTAAAGATCTTGGAGGAACAGACCTTGTTTTTAATTGAGAAGTCTTACATTGGAAATGTTTATTGTTCTCTTTTCAAATTCTATGTATCAAACTTTGTGGGTGATGAAAATTATGGAAAATTATTGTTTTTTTAATCCTCTTTTTAAAGGGTTCTCAAAAATTCTCAAGAGTGGGTGATGAAAATTATGGGTATACTTTTTAAAGGGTAACTACAGCGATTAGCATTAAGCTTTGTATCAGTAGAAACCCGGTAGTATATTCGAATGATCGTGGGACCATAGGGCTGGGATCTCACTCACAGAATGAGCACGGCCGCTCGGGCATTGATAATGGAGCAGTCGGAGCAAAGCAAGTGTTCTCAATGAATTCCTATTTAAGTTAAGCTTCCATAGGTATGAACTGAAAATGCGCCAGACTGGACACGCATCGTGAATAACTGTGAGACTGTGAATGAATGCCGGACGGCTGTACTCATTTGAGTCTCGGTTTAGAATTAGCGCCAGTTCAGGGGCAGGTTGCTTGAATTGTGGGTTCATTAGCCTTTTATTCTCAATGAAAAACACAACAACAAAACAGTACAACGACAAACTCACTTAAATAGGTGCTTTTACATTTAGCTTTGAACCCAAATCTTGCGCGATCATCTGGTCTGTCAGCTCCTCACTCTCTGATGAATGAGATCTGACTCCTGCTGTGTTTGTGCTGAGACTCGTTTGGCTCGTGCTGTATTAGTCAGACACGTTCAGTTTTTAAATGTAGTGTCTCTTCTCTAAATGAACTAAATGCTCTTATTAATATAACAATCAAAATGATGTTGGGGTGGTGCCGCGGTGGGCAAGAGATGTAACCGGTGGGAGTGGCCTCGTAGCAGCGAGGCAAGTGCATTCTGGGAGTTGTTATCTTTCATCCACATGAGCCAAAAATAAATGTTGTAGCTTTTCACAGTCTAGAAGGCACCAACTTCTAAAATGATTTCACATTTCTACTACATAAATGACCCAATTTAAATACACCAGTGGTGAAGTACCTCTTTAATGTGCTAAACATGTTTTCTTTAACAGCTTGACTGTTTGCTGATTTCTAACCATGACATGTTTGAAAAGGGGAAGTTCAAGCTGACCCTCCGCTATAATAAGAGTTGTGTGGTTTTGACGGGGCATTAAGCCTTCAAGTGTCCGCTGCAAAGAAAGATGATGTATGTGTGCTTGTTGCAAAGGTTGTGGTAGCCTTGGACGAATATTAAGTTGGCTTGAGTCCATGGCGAGTAGCTTACCTTATAAGGAATTACTATATGATGATGATGTCACAGCTTCTTAAGGCCGCGCCCCAGGATATGTCCAAGTATAAAAAGCTGTGTACATTATTCTTTGGGGCCGCGCTTCGGGTGAAGACTTACACGTTGTTTTGTTATTTGTGCCTTTTTGAATTATTGTCTTTGTATTATTCTGAAACTTTTAAAGTAAAAACGGAAACCATTCTGTGGTTATTCACACAAACTTTTCAATTAATTCTCAGAGTGATTTTTTCCTGAAAATATCTGTATTGGTTGTGGTTTAGATATTTATATTAGTAACCTGCCCAGTGCACTGGAACTCAGATTGAGCTGGTTCAAGCACCGCCGAGGACCCTGAAGCAACGCCTGACATCTTTAACCTGCAGGTGAGAACAAATTATGATTGTTAGGTTATGGGGATGTTATAGGATGTTATACCAATACATAACATTATAGTATAAAATGAAAAGACATTTCTTATAAATGTACAGTTTTTAATGAGGCAGCAACATATGATAGCAGACCCCCCCCCCCCCCCCCCCCCCCAAAAAAGGAGGAAAGGTATCGCGAAGATGACATTTCACCACAGAACATGACTTTACTTGTATAGTATATAATATAATATCATTAATATATCATTTCTATAGGCCTATGCAATTATTTGTAAAAAATTATGTAGATCACTTTTACTATTTACATAAGCTGCTTATACTATTTATGTAAACTGCTTTTATATATATTTCATTGCAACTTTAAACAGGTCTAAGGAGTTTGTTATTTTCATGTAGCCTTGGCAACTAGCCGACCTGAAAAATATGCACATGAAATGAAACTTGTTTAACTCAACCATAACATGTCAGTTACAAACTGTACAGCGTGCAAGATTGTCATTATGTTTATACTTTATACTTTCGTTTTTTGGGGCACTCTCCCTCTGCCATGGCGCTCCAGTTTCTAAATACACTGAACTGATTAGTGATGTGTCGTTCATGAACGATTCGTTCATTTTGAACGAATCTTTAATATGACTCGGGACTACTGAGTTGTCTCAGAGAATGATTCGTTCATTTTGTGTTGACCGAGCATGCGCATTACGCAACATATGGGTTCTGAATAATTTCTGAATCATCGAGTCTTTCGTTCTTCCTGTCAGTCCCATAGAGTCTATGCTGTCAGAAGCGGAAACAGAAAAGATTAGTTCTTTCGAGTCTTTCGGGTTTGAGTCTTTCGTTCTTCCTGTCAGTCCCATAGAGTCTATGCTGTCAGTAGCGGAAACAGAAAAGATTAGTTCTTTCGAGTCTTTCGGGTTTGAGTCTTTCGTTCTTCCTGTCAGTCCCATAGAGTCTATGCTGTCAGTAGCGGAAACAGAAAAGATTAGTTCTTTCGAGTCTTTCGGGTTTGAGTCTTTCGTTCTTCCTGTCAGTCCCATAGAGTCTGTGCTGTCAGTAGCGGAAACAGAAAAGATTAGTTCTTTCGAGTCTTTCGGGTTTGAGTCTTTCGTTCTTCCTGTCAGTCCCATAGAGTCTATGCTGTCAGCAGCGGAAACAGAAAAGATTAGTTCATCTTTCGGGTTTGAGTCGTTCTTTTGTCACGTGACTTGTCACCGTATTGAACACTAATTCACCTTTTTACTATTTTTTTTTTTTTTTTTTTTTACTTTTACAGTTACCAGATGCGATTTGTTCTCAAATGCATATAGATTATTTTCTATAACATTGAATGTGATATTTAAGAGTCGGTTAATGCAAAGCTTTATCCATATGATAGGGGAAACCACTTTGATGAGACTTATTTACTGTGGATTATAATTTTCAGTTAATATCAGACATATACAAATATGGGAAATATATTGACTATTCAAATCTAACATCACAAATTCAAGTCAATTAGACTATTACAAATTTTTTAATCAGCTGTATTTTATTTTTCTCTATTGAGTTTATTTTTTGTCCTTGTGTTATTACTGGATAATATATATATATATATATATATATATATATATATATATATATATATATATATATATATATATATATATATATATATATATAATGCTATAGGCCTATAAGCTATGTTACAAATAATATATATATATATATTAATGTATATATAACAATGTGAGTTATTATTATATATTATAATAACAGCAATAATATTAATAATAAAACACACCACAGATGCACAATAAATATATATAATGTGCTATAGGCCTATAAGCTGTTACAAAGGTGTAGGTTTCAAACTTTAGGTGACTAAAAAAATCACTAAAATAACACTAACCAACAGTGAATATGCATGAATCCAAAATAAATAACAGATTTTTATTCATTAATAACACAAGGACAACAAAATTATATAACAACTCAATAGAGAAAAATTAAATACAGTTGATTCAAAATTAGTAATAGTCTAATTGAATTTGTGATGCTAGACTTGAATAGTCAATATATTTCCCATATTTGTATATGTCTTATATTAACTGAGAATTATATATAAAAAAATAAAATAAAAAAATAACTACGTGCTTGTTAGTAAAAAGGTTGTGAACTAGTGTTCAATACGGTGACAAGTCACGTGGCAAAATAACGAATGACTCAAACGTCAAACCCGAAAGATTCGAAAGAACTAATCTTTTCTGTTTCCGCTTCTGACAGCATAGACTCTATGGGACTGACAGGAAGAACGAAAGACTCGAAACCCGAAAGATTCGAAAGAACTAATCTTTTCTGTTTCCGCTGCTGACAGCATAGACTCTATGGGACTGACAGGAAGAATGAAAGACTCGAAACCCGAAAGACTCGAAAGAACTAATCTTTTCTGTTTCCGCTGCTGACAGCACAGACTCTATGGGACTGACAGGAAGAACGAAAGACTCGAAACCCGAAAGACTCGAAAGAACTAATCTTTTCTGTTTCCGCTACTGACAGCACAGACTCTATGGGACTGACAGGAAGAACGAAAGACTCGAAACCCGAAAGACTCGAAAGAACTAATCTTTTCTGTTTCCGCTACTGACAGCATAGACTCTATGGGACTGACAGGAAGAACGAAAGACTCAAACCCGAAAGACTCGAAAGAACGAATCTTTTCTGTTTCCGCTACTGACAGCACAGACTCTATGGGACTGACAGGAATAACGAAAGACTCAAACCCGAACTCGAGACTCGAAAGATGAACTAATCATTCTGTTCCAGGACCGGTGTCACATGGCCCGGCCCACTCCCAGCCCCAGATCAAAGTCAGACACACAGACGAGAGACACGAGAGGCGGAGAACAAACGTGATTAATATGAAGTTGCAAAAGAAAGAATGTCTTGGATCAGGAGGTGAGGTGAACTAACAGAGTTAGACTGCAATAGCCTGACCCAACTAATCAATTAATTAAACGTTTCAGTTTCTTATAATTTGGCTTTGGTTGCAGTACCCTATAGTTTATTTTTATTTAGTTATACAAATGTAATCAACATTTTCATAAGTACTAGATGTGTTGGGCTATTTAACATGTCATTTTAATTATATTTTGCTGAAATTAACGAAATGACTCGAAATGACTCGAAAAAAGATTCGTTCATTTTGCTGAACGAGACTCAAAGATCCGAGTCAGTAAAATGATCCGAACTTCCCACTACTAGAACTGATTAATTCGGTTCGGGATTGGGAGAAGAGATAAAAGCTCGCCCACACTGACAATTGATTGGTTGACTTACCGAAACAAGCCAATCAGGACGCTCTCCGTCTTACATGCGCTTCATTAGGTGCACACTAGCACACACACGCAAGGTCTCTCGCTCTCTCTCCCTCTCTCCCGTGCGCGCGTGCACAGTTTGTGTCTCGCATGCGCGCTCTTGCTCTTGCTCGCTCGCTCTAGATTGCGGGAGAATTTAACTAATTTGCGGGCATCAGGGAGCCGCTATAAATATGCGGGAGACTCCCGGAACTTCCGGGAGACTTGGGATGTCTGTGATAGATAGGACAGAACAAGATAGGCTGTTAATAATCTTTTATTACGCAAAAGTTTTATAATATGAAAGGCTCCAATAGAGACAGAGCGTATTTAGGCCACGCCCACACCGGGGGGGAAAACAATCCAATGCTCTCCATTGACTTTGCATTGCGTGAGGCTGCCTCATTGTCATTTCGGACTTATAACAAAAAACAGAACAATGTCTAAAAGCTGATATGTGACAAGGTGTACAGCAAACAAGCTAAAAAACACAGAAATACGTTTTTATAAGCTGTCGACCCAAAAAAAACGAGCGTTTAAGAAGATAAAAGTGGATACAGGCAATACGAAGTGACGCTTCAGCTGAAGAATGGGGACATTTTGGGATCCTGACACTCAGTATGTCTCAATATGTCTATGTGTGACCTTTGATTTATCTGACCCGGTTTGTCGCACCCTTCATCAGCACACACACTCAGTTTGTAGATGATATTTGCATTTATTTCCTGCACACAGAGCAGTGGAAAAGAGAGAGATGGTGAGTTCGGGAAAGATACAGCTCCATCCACAGCAGTTCTCTCTAGCTCTGCTATTCTCAATATAACTCCATAATTTCTCCAGAAGAATTACAAGCTCCTTAAACTTATTACATCTTTTTTTCTTAAACATATTGCTTTGTGATCGTATAAAACATTTTTAGTAAAACCATGAATTATAATTGTTACAAAACCTGGTTTACAACTCATTTACTGAACAATACAGAGTAAATTCTAAAACACTATGACAAAATTACCTGCACACAGAGCAGTGGAAAAGAGAGAGATGGTGAGTTCGGGAAAGATACAGCTCCATCTATTCAAAATATATTTCATCTCATTAGAACGCACATGGAAAAATCATAGAATTCATGAAAACAGGAATAAAGTATCAAAATACCCGTAATATAAACAGAAAACACATTCCAAAACTCAATCTGTGTCTATTGTTTATAATCCTTTCTATTTAGTGTCTCACATTCGATCAGGAAATATATATTTATAGCTTTTAGTGTGGAGCTACAACAAAACCAACTCACCCACAGCAGTTCTCTCTAGCTCTGCTGCAGATCTTACGAACTCCGGGTGCAACAGCGCCACCAGTGTAAGCAATAGGAAACGCAATCCCATTACTGCGGGATTTACTTAAAGAACCCTTAACAACATTTATCTCGTTACATACACCCCCCTTAAATCCTGGTTAATGGGAACATACCGTAACAAGAAAAAAACAACAGTCAAGAAAAAAAACAAGGTATGGAACTAATTTTTTCAATTAATAAAGAGAAGAGAAGAAAAAAAATATATAACCACATGGAGTATTATTAGCTGTCAATCAATAGATTCTCCCATAAGGACTACATAAAAACAAGGGAGGCGCCTAACCCCAATCTTACAGTAGACTAAAGAGATGCCTGTTACACCTCAAAAATGCAATTATGTACCAACTCCTACTTTGATTTCAAATCTCTGTTTAAATCTTTGTTCTCAACTTTGCATGAAATCAAATGCAAGTCTTTATGTGAAGATGCTTTTAACTAAATAAATGAAAGAACTCACTGTAGAATCTGAACTGTCCATGTGTTGTTTGTTCATTTCATAAATCAGTCTCTTAGGAGACTTAATGACTCTGCCAAGTCTAGTTTGAGTTACTACAGTCTCAACATGTCTTGGTTGTGTGCACACCACAGGGTCTTGTGTGGCCTCATTAATGAACTGTTCTCCTTGAGTTGAATCAGAGCCTTGACCTTCCACTTCGGGTAAGTCGACATCACTTGTAACGTTTTCATCACATCTTCCGACATCACTTATCACTTTTTCATCACTTTTTTCATTTAGGTTCCCAGCTTCGACACTTGCAGAATCCAGCATCTCTGACACACAATCTGACACATCAGGTAAGTTTGAACGGCTTGTATGACCATCCTCCTCAGCAAAATCATCAGGATTACTCAATATCCAGTTTACAGTTCTGTCATCATGGTCAACTTTGTCTCCTTGAACATCAATTTCATCATTCACATCATTGTCCTTATGAGCAGATTCCTGAGGTTCTTCAACTGGTAAGAAGTTGACAGGTAACAAAAGATTTCCTATGGACTACCCTCACTTTGTCTGAATTGATTCCCCGAATCCTGTAAACATTGATATCAGGGTACACAGCCATGACTTCATATGGAGATGAGTCCCATTTGTCAGCAACTTTCCGTCTACCTTTTTCACCTCTGTTAGCAACCAGCACTCTATCACCAACAGCCAGAGGAGAGCCCTTCACCTTTCTGTTGTAAAGTCTGCCATGACGTTCCTGTTCTTTCAGAGTGTGCACCTGTGCTATATGTGCTGCTTCACGCAAGTCTTTCTTCAGCTTGGACACAAAATCCTTGTAATCCACCACATCCTCATTTAGAAGCACATTTTGAAACAGGGTGTCAATCGGGAGACGAGGAACTCTGCCAAACATAAGAAAGAATGGCGCAAAACCTGTTGTCTCATGTTCCGTGCAGTTGTAACAGAAGGTAAGTTGCTGTAACATCTGTGGCCATTTTGATTTCACTTTAGGGGGCAATGTCTTGATCATGCTTCCAAGAGTCCTATTGAACCTCTCGGCAATTAGATTAGATTAGATTAGATTCAACTTTATTGTCATTACACAAGTACAAGTACAAGGCAACGAAATGCAGTTTAGGTCTAACCAGAAGTGCAATAGCAGCAAGTGCAGGATATACAATGGATGCGTAAGTGCAGGACATGGATATGTACTGAATATATATAAATATGTATAAATAGAGAGTTGTCTTACTATAAACAGAACTGAATTTACAGGTGAATATGTACAGTGAATAAATATACAGATGGCTATTACTATAAACAGAATTTACAGGTGAATATGTACTATGAATATAATATACAGATGGCTATTACTATAAACAGAATTTTACAGATAGAGGTATACAATAATATGTTAGGCTAATATGAGGAATATAGCAGTGGATTAAGGTAGTGCAATAAATTATGGACAGAGCTATCCGGAAAAAAAAAAAGTGTAAAGTGCAGTGGAAAGTGGTTGCATATTACAGTTAGAAGTACGGTGCAAAATGCAAATATAAACATTGGTACTATAAATACAGTCGGCAGTGCAAATGAGCATAATCCAGTTAAGATATGGCAGTGCAAGATACATATGTAAACAGTTGTTACTGTGATAAACAGTCGGTAGTGCAAATAACAAAGTGAAGGCGGATGTGAGGTAGGAGAGTTAGCAGTTTATGAGGGAAGTGGATCAACGGGGTTTGAGTTCAATAAAGAGACAGCTCTGGGGAAAAAACTGTTCTTAAGTCTGCTGGTCCTGGTCCGGAGGATCCTGAAACGCCTGCCGGAGGGCAGGAGAGAAAACAGTCTGTGGGCTGGGTGAGAGGAGTCCTTGAGGATGCTGCGAGCTCGATGCAGACAGCGTCTCCTCTGGATGTGCTCGATGGCAGGCAGTGGAGTCCCTGTGATGCGCTGGGCAGTTTTCACCACCCGCTGCAGTGCCTTGCGCTCCGCAACAGAGCAGCTCCCATACCATACTGCGACACAGTTGGTCAGGATGCTTTCTATTGCGCAGCGGTAGAAGTTCACCAGGATAGTCGAGGAGAGCTGATTCTTCCTCAGTGTCCTCAGGAAGAAGAGGCGCTGGTGAGCCTTCTTGACCAGGCTGGAGGTGTTGGTCGTCCACGACATGTCCGCCGAGATGTGGGTCCCCAGGAACTTGAAACTGGAGACACGTTCAACAGCCATTCCATTGATGTGGATGGTGTCGTGTGTGCCTCTTGACTCTTTCCTGAAGTCCACGATGAGCTCCTTCGTTTTGGTGGTGTTGAGGAGCAGGTTATTATCAGCGCACCATGTGGCCAGGTGCTTGATCTCTTCCCTGTAGGCAGTCTCATCGTTGTTGCTGATGAGCCCAATCACCGTAGTGTCGTCCGCAAACTTGACGATGGAATTAGATCCATACACAGGCTTGCAGTCGGAGGTGAAGAGGGAGTAGAGAAACGGACTTAGCACACAGCCCTGTGGTACGCCAGTGTTGAGTGTGATGGATGTGGAGCAGGTGGATCCTGATCGAACATTCTGGGGTCTGTCAGTTAGGAAGTCCAAAATCCAGTTACACATTGAAGTGTTGATGCCCAGGTCTCCAAGTTTGGCAATTAACTTGGATGGTCTGACAGTGTTGAATGCTGAGCTGAAGTCAACAAACAGCATACGTGCGTAAGTGTTTTTATTGTCCAGGTGAGTGAGCACAGAGTGGAGTGCCATGGAAACGGCATCCTCTGTGCTCCTATTGCTACGATAGGCAAACTGGTGTGAGTCCAATGTGGATGGTAGAGAGTCTTTTAGGTGTTCCAGGACCAGCCGCTCAAAGCACTTCATAACGATGGGTGTGAGTGCTACAGGGCGGTAGTCATTAGGGCACCTCGGGCTAGAGCTTTTCGGCACTGGCACAATGGAAGTGCGTTTAAAGCATGTCGGTACAGCTGCTTAGGCAAGAGACAGGTTGAAAATGTCTGTAAAAACCCCAGCGAGCTGCTCCGCACATGCCCTGAGCACACGTCCAGGGATGTTGTCTGGTCCAGCGCCTTGTGTGCGCTGATCCGGCTCAGTGCCTTGCAGACATCTGTGGAGGAGAGTGTGATTGGTGGGTGGTCAGCTGAGGGTTTGAGCTTGGTGGCAGTTTCTCTGTTGTCTCTTTCAAAACGAGCATAAAAGTAATTTAGCTCGTTCAGGAAGTTGACATCAGTGGCTGCGGGGGTGGAGTGGGGGGGTTTGTAGTCACTGATGTAGTCAATACCATTACCCATGGGGTGGTATGGTGTTGTGTGTGACTTGTCGACACCCGCCATGGTCAATAGTTCCTTGATTAGCTTGCTCTCGAAATTGGCCCCTTGGTCAGAATGAATTCTTTTGGGAAATCCGTAAACTAAAAAGAAGTCATTCCAGAGCCTCTTTGCAACTTGTTTGGCCGACTGATTCTGGCATGGAAAAGCATGGGCCATTTTTGTAAAATGATCCGTCACAATCAGCACGTCCACAGACTTTCCTTCTCTGACCTCTGCTGACCAAAAGTCAATGCAGACCAGTTCGAGTGGTTCTGATGTTCGGATACTTTCTAATGGAGCACAAGCATTGGGTTCTGGGGTTTTACCAACAACACATCGATGGCAATTCTTCACATAATCATCAATATCTTTTTTCATTCCAATCCAGAAGAATCTTTGTCTTGCTAGGGACAATGTTCTGCTACGTCCTTGATGTCCTGCTGCATCATGGATTCCATGGAGAACTTGCGCTTTTAAGGAAGCAGGTACAACAAACAGGTACAGTTTCTTGTTTAACTTCAGATCTCTTTTCATTTTGTACAGCACACCATTAGAGATGACCAGTTTATCATGATGTTTCAACAGTTTCCGCACACTTGTGGGTTTCTTTGCTTGTTCTCTCTTAGATGGTCTCCGATGTCTCTCAATATAGTACAGAATCCGACACAAGGTGCTGTCCTGCACCTGCTCATTCACAATGTTGCTGTGCTGCAAAGGAGGGCTAAACTGTTCTGTCTGTGAGATGGCTGGTACTATCCCTATTACTTCACTCAACCCACCAGTAGCATGTGCTGTCAACACTGCAGAAACTTCCTGACTCCTGGAAGAACATGAAGGCAAGAGTGTATCACTGTTTGGATCACAAGAATCTTTGCCATCCATCTGCACCACCTGATGGTTACTCATGCACTTGAAAGCATCCTGAACGGAGTTGTCAACTACACCACTGACATCTTTCAAAAGAGTCAAGTATGGTTCAGTGATGAGGCGATGTCCTATACAAGACTGGACAAATGGCTCACGGCTCAAAGCATCCGCAACAACATTTTTTGTTCCTGGGACATACTTCAGATCAAAACTGTAAGAAGCAAGTTTTGCCACCCATCGCTGCTCACATGCATCCAGCCGCGGTTTAGTAAGAATATATGTAAGCGGATTATTGTCAGTCCATGCCGTAAAATGCCGTCCTCTCAGCCAATGGCTAAACTTCTCACAGATAGCCCACTTTAAGGCAAAGAACTCTAATCTGTGAGCTGGATAGTTAATTTGTGAGCGAGACAGAGTTCTACTTGCAAAGGCTACGGGTCTGGCAATCTCTTCACCTGGCAGAACTTGCGACAATACAGCTCCTACTCCATCAAAAGGTGCATCTACAGCCAGAATGAAAGGTTGGTCAAAGTCTGGGTGAGCCAATGTCACATTTCTTGTTAGTTCTTGCTTTAGGGTTTGCAAAGCTTCTTCACAATCAGTCGTCCAGTCAGCTGGTGCAAGTTTGAGGTAACTAACTTTCTTTCTTGGTTTGCGTCCTCTTGTGGCAGGAGTCTGTTTGACTGATCCTGATGTCAACTTGAATAGAGGCTTAGCTTTCGCTGAACATCCTTCAATAAAATGTTGATAATACAGAACCATTCCAAGAAAGGACCTGATCTTTTTCTGACATTGTGCTTTTCCATTAGGTTCCATCAAATCAGAAGCTTGAATATTGTTACTTGTCTCAACTTTACCAGGATCCGTCTTAATCCCTTCTTCACATACAAGGAACTTTACAGATCGTCTCAAGAAAAAGCATTTCTTTGGAGCCAACTTTAGATTGTGATGTGACAACCGCGAGAAAACCATTTCAAGACGTTGAAGGGCTACTGACTCAGAAGGGGCAAACACCATCAAATCATCAAGGTAACAGAGAACGCTGCTGAAATTCTCATCTCCAAAGATAGACATCATCATTCTCATGAAAGTGGCTGGGCTATTAGAAAGACCCTGAGGAAGCCTATTATACTCATGGAGCCCAAACGGGGAAGAGAATGCAGTGTACTTTTTGTGTTCTTCCTCTAAAGGGACATTATAATACCCTGAGGTAAGATCCATAGTTGAGAAGAACGTGTTGCCACCCAAAGCAGCTAAGACATCGGACTGGTGTGGTAAAGGGTAGGCATCTCTGACAGTCCTCGCATTTAACCACCTAAAGTCAGTGCAGATCCTGAGATCGCCATTCTTTTTCCAAACAAGTACGAGAGGGGAAGCATAGTCACTATGTGACTTGCGGATGATTCCTTTTTCCTCTATCTCATTTAATGTTGTCCTCAATTTAGTATACTGGCTCGGAGGAATGCGCCTGTATGGAAAACGGAAGGGTCTGTCATCAGTGAGGTTAATCCGATGGACAACACCTTTTGCCTCTCCGCAGTCCATTTTGTCTCTTGAGAAAACTGACTCATACTTCTCAATAATGAGCAACAACTTGTCTTTCCAGTGGGCTGACACTTCACATGACTCTAAATCAAGCCACAGGACAAGGAAGTAGACCATTCGAATGTGAAAAGAGAATCACTATAAATAAGATGCGTGTAAGTCCTGACCCATACCCAGTGAAAACTGAACAAGATTCACTCCAGTCAAAACAGTCAGAAAATATGGCTCTGGAAAAGGTGATCAATATGCTGGAGAGAGTTCTGATGAATAATAGTGGTAGTGCACAGGCAAGCAAGGAGTACAGAAAGAGAAGCAACATGTCTAGAATTCCAGGCTTGAATGATGCACCCTGCTTAGTGTGCAAGGACCCCTCACATTCGGCTTTTACTCACTGTAAAGACAAAAGGCTCTGTTTCCAGTGTTTTTCACCTGACCATCCCAGAAACCGGTGTCCAAAGGAAAGGAAGAATGCTTCCTCAGTCAACCAGCAGTCAAACTAAGTGATCTACGTGTGAGGGAGGATCACGTAGATCTTGAGAGTGAATCTCCCATATCCAGTTCTGATGATGCAATGGAATATGAGTCTTTATGCCAAACGCTCAGTGATGTAACTTCGGACAAAACAGTCATCTTTCAGGGTGTTCAGAGAATTCCAAAAGCTGATAGCTTGTTTTACACATCCGTTTCAGTTGAGAAGGATCTTGTTCTTAAAGCTTTAATTGATAGTGGATCGATGGCATGTACTATTAGTAAGTCTGCTGAAGAAATGTTGTTGAAAAATAACCCAGATATGACAAGCTATCTATGATCTTAAAGCTACAGTGTACGGCTGCTCCATGATGATTCCTACCTTGGTTGTGCCTGGGCAGACCGAAGAGATGATTTTGGGCACAAACGTCATAAAGAGACTTCTTATGCAATTGAGAGAAACTAACGGTTACTGGAGACTCATGTCTAAGTCAAGTAACAATGAGAGTGATGAGTGCTGTATTTTTCTATCTCTTTTCTCAAATGCAGAAAGATGGAGAGGTGAATCCATACCTGAGAAAGTCAGTACTGTAAAGTTACAAAGGAGTGTGACGTTAGAGCCACAGAAAACACATTCCAAAACTCAATCTGTGTCTATTGTTTATAATCCTTTCTATTTAGTGTCTCACATTCGATCAGGAAATATATATTTATAGCTTTTAGTGTGGAGCTACAACAAAACCAACTCACCCACAGCAGTTCTCTCTAGCTCTGCTGCAGATCTTACGAACTCCGGGTGCAACAGCGCCACCAGTGTAAGCAATAGGAAACGCAATCCCATTACTGCGGGATTTACTTAAAGAACCCTTAACAACATTTATCTCGTTACATATGTGTGCAGTAAACATTTTGTCACTGTTAAGTCAAATATCCAAATGTCCGTTTTATATATTATATTTCCTGTCGCTGATTACGTTCCCCTGTAGTGTGTGTAGTTCTAAGTGTAATATGACCTGTAGCGCTCTGTCTCAATGGCCTGAATCCACTTTTTTGTACTTAAACGCTCGTTTTTTGGGTCAACAGCTTATAAAAACGTCTGGGTTTTTGCTTCTGGGTTTTGTTTAGCTTGTTTGCTGTACACCTTGTCACATATCAGCTTTTATACATTGTTCAGTTTTTTGTTAGAAGTCCGAAATGACAAAAAGGCCGCTTCACGCAATGCAAAGTCAATGGAGACGGTTTGATTGTTTTCCCCGCTGGTGGGCGTGGTCTTCAGATTATGACGCGTGTCGCTCTGTCTCTATGCTTTATAGAGCAGCAAAGAGCTTATGCCAGGGGTTCTCAAACCTGTCCTTGAGCACCCCAGTCCTCCACAAATCTCCCTTATCAGACACACCCAATTTAGTTCTTGCAGATATTAATGCATAGTTTATTATATCTATGCAATGGTTTATTAAGGCTTTTCTTGGAACAGTTTTAAATTTCAGTTACCGTGAGCATGAAGAACAATTATAGTGCTCGGGAGAAAGTAACATGATTCAGAAAAACCGCAATAAACTCCAGCAAGATAAAGTCCTTTTATGCAAACCCTCTTCAACTAAAGTATAATAATGGGAACATTGGAGTCTTGAAGTGAGTTTCATTGTGTTACTTTAGTGGGGCTTTACAATAGTATGCACAATATCGGACGTCAAGCTGCAGCCGTGGCGGTGATGATGTTTGGTGTGGCGTCGCCACGGCCGAATGAATGAAGCAGAAACACTGACTAACCTTTCTGTACTCAGAGATGTGAATCGCTCATGGAGGATGTTGTACAAGCCTCCTATTCCAATAAAGTGGAGATTTACAGTGGAGAATGCGTCACTGTGCGTTGGCTTTGTTTCTAAATGTAATGATATGGTTTGACCTGAATGTTCTCTCTGTGAGGGTTCTGATGCGGTTTAATTTATTTTGTGAGTGTTCAAGGCTGGTTCTACTTTTTGTACTTTTGGAAAAACTAATTATGAAATTGGGATTTTCTTATACAAATATCCTTTTTATATTTGGTTGCAGTAACAGTCGTGGCGAGAGCAGTGTGTGCCTTTTTTAATTGGCCAAGTTAGCAATCCTGAAAACACATCAATGTAAAAATGCTGGTCAAGATGTTGATTTGTTGTCTCTTTTTAAATCATTGGTAGAATTTATGGTTGCTATTGAGTTTGCATATTAAAAACTGATAATGTACCTTTTTTTTAAATGAGAAGTCTGTGTTTTTTTTGTACTAGCCTTGTAATGTTTTGAAAAATTCTGTAAATTAAAAGGCCTTCTCTCTCTCTCTGTCTCTCTCTCTGTCTCTCTCTCTCTCTCTCTCTCTCCTCAGAGGAACTGGGCGTCTCTGTCACATTCAGCACTTCATGTTAAACATTTAACGAGGAAAGAAACACTCAAAACTCCTCTGAAAACACACTGAGAGTTTCAGAAGAACTGAATCTACAGACAACAAAGATCACTTAATAAGAGAGAAGAATGAAGATCATCTGGACTTTCACTCTGCTGATGATTCCTGGTAAGAATCTGAACTCAGAAGAACCAGAACAGAGATTAAATAATGAACACAAGTCTTTATCCATAACTAATGACCTTTGACATGAATCTCCCTTCAGTGTGTATTAGTGTTGTGTTAAGATGCTGGTTTGTTGTAGGTGTCGTGAACTCCATAGAAGTGACCGGATATTCAGGAGGCGGAGTCGAAATCTCATGCAAATATAATAAAGGATATAAAGGAAATGAAAAGTATTTTTGTAAATGGCAGTGGCCAGACTGCACAGACCAAATCAAGACTAATGAGAAAAATAAATGGGTTGATTCTGGAAGATTCTTTGTGTATGACGACATAAGTTCAGCTGTCTTCACTGTGACCATCAGAGATCTGAGTGAAGAGGATTCTGGGATGTACTATTGTGGAACTGAAAAGCTTGGACTGGATTCCTCCACTGAAGTGAATCTGAAGGTTATAACCGGTGAGTAACTGAGACTCCACAACATCACGATACTCAACACTGACTGGAATTACTGCCGTTCACTCGTCTAACTCATAACTCACGCCATCAATAACCTTTTCATCTCCTGATGGAAGATTTACACTCATCATCTGGACTTGAGTTCATAAATGTTGTAGCAAAGTGAAGATAAATGTGTTTATATTGAGAACAAAATGACAAATGATCTGTGTTTGTGTTGAACAGATCAACCAATCAGGACCGTGAGAGGATATTCAGGAGGAAACGTCATCATAAACTTCAAATATGAGACACAAGAAGAGACACCTTTGATAAACATCTGTAAATCTGGAGAATGTTTTCCTGTAATGAACACTAACAGAGCCTCAGAATGGAAACATGACAGACGATTCTCCGTTCATGAGGGCAGATCTGCAGGGCTCTTACGTGTGTTTATCAGAGAGCTGAAGGAGAACGACTCTGGAGAATATAAGATTACAGTCAAAGTTTCTGAAGACTACAGTTTCTTCTCTGAGTTTAGCCTGAACATTGAGAAGGGTGAGCCGCTTTCAGTCATTATGAGGTGAATCCATGAATATATCTGGTCATTCTAACATTACTGCGCTTTATTTGGATCTGAAACAGATGATTGTGTGAAGAGCATCAGTCTATCAGCGGCTGCAGGAGGATCTGTGAACATCAGCTGCAAATACCCACAATCCCACAGCAGTGATGTGAAGTTTCTCTGCTGGAGATCTGGAGCTGATCTCTGTGCTGAAGAGACGTCTGTGAATGAGAGCAGAAGATGGAGGCGTGAGGGAAAGATCCAGCTGTATGATGACAGAGAAGAGCGGCTCCTGACGGGAAGCATCAGTCATGTGACTGAACAACATTCAGAATACTGGTGTGGAGTTCAGTCTGATGGAGGACACAAGAGCTTCATCACACGAGTCCTGATCAACCTCACAGGTGCGGATGCTTTTCTCACCGATATTAATCATAAGGTAGTATAACATCTCTTCAGCAGATCACTGTGTGTTATTTATCAGGATGCTTGAAGCTGATTCTATAAGCAGGTTTAACCACAGGGTTATTTTTCATTTAGATGTTCTGTCTGTTTAACAGCAAAACCACAAACTGCAGTTCGTATGATTGTCATTCTACAGCAGTGTGTGAACGCAGGACTGAGATCTGGATGCAGTTTATAGTTCTGTGTGTGTTAATCTCGTATCCCTGCAGTGTTTAGTGTGCTCATCTGGGGCCTCATTTATAAACGTTGCGTACGCACAAAAGAAGGCGTACGCCGCTCTCTACGCAATAATTGGTATTTATAAAAAGCAAACTTGATGGGAAAATGTGCGGTCCTTCACGCAAGCTCTGACCCAGGCGTACGCACAGAAACAGGTGAAATGAGAAATGGCAACACCGTCGGCAGATGAAGAAACACTTGAAAGTGTGTGAAACTGCAGACCGTTTTGTAAAATAAATGGCAATACTGCCTCTCATAAATAACATGAAGACTTCACAAAGCAAGTCTTACAATTAACAGCCGACACGAACACCCGTTTGATCGAAGATCTGCAGTGTAAAACAAACAAAATCAAACGAAAATTAACACATATTTGCAAAAAAAAAAAGTGAAATATGTTCTGCAATAATATTGGCATGTTATGCAATTCATCCTCATAAATAATATGGTAAACAGAACGAAATAATGTGCAAAACTGATATTCTCGTCAATGTGTCCGTCTGGCGGAGCAGATATAGATGCAATTAGATTGACTGATATATAGATAATTAGATAGATAGATAGATAGATAGATAGATAGATAGATAGATAGATAGATAGATAGATAGATAGATAGATAGATAGATAGATAGATAGATAGATAGATAGATAGATAGATGTATTAATTGTCCGCTGGGGAAAGTTGTTTTCATAGTAAAATGTCTTCATCAGCTACGGAATCATGGTATTCATGCATATGCCTTTAGTTTTATTTTTGATAAAATAACGTATGACGTATGTCTCAACCATTCAGAAAACGGCAAGACATTACATTTGCACTGAATTATTTTCCATTTCCACGTAGATTATAACCGACATCTGTAGCTTGTCTGATCTTGCACTCTTAGAAGATGTGGCAAATGGAAGGAGTCGGAGTAAACGCATCTTCAGACAAGAAGACTTGCTGGCAAACGAGGACACACTCTGGCGATGGAGCACTAGACGCTTTTTTGCCTCGACTTTGATGTCCGACCATTTCTTTTTTATTTCGGCCACGGTCCGAGGTTGTGAGGCTACAGCATTTACGGCGTCTGCAAACTTTTGCCACTCAAGTGCCTTTTTGGCATTAGTAATGCCCACACTGTGCCCTCCAAACAACATTTTTCTCCTCTTTTCCACCTCGCCAACGATAACTTCTACTTCACATTGAGTGAAGTTACGTTTTTTTTATTTCCTCTCTGTGTTTGCCATTATTTCGCAATCGATGAATATTAACTTGTGGGCGTTTCACGGACTATTTATGGGCAACTATGGGTGTGACATGAAGCCGCAAAAGCTGCGCTACATTTAGAATTGATTGTGATTTATTAAGGGAAAACTGCGTAGGACGTGCGTGCGCACGGTTTTATAAATCAGAATATTTCTGTGCGTACGCACGTCCTGTGTTTCATCCGTACGCCACTTCTGATGCAAATCCTATGCAAAGTTTTATAAATGAGGCCCCTGGACACAGGATAGTTAACTGCAGTTTAAGGGAGCTCGTCAGTGACACTGCTGGACTGTATTATTCAGTGTGAAACCACAGGCGTTATTCACAGAAACTCAAACAAACAGTTTCTGTGCATCAGCAACTTGAATTCTGGGTAATTAATGTGTGAAAGCCATCAGTAACATGTCTCTTCACCATTAGAGAATGATGTCAAGTTCTGGGTGTGAAAAAAACATTATTTAGAAATAATTTTTTTCATTTTCATATACAAAATTTTCAGAGACATCATCACCACCATCATTATCACCATCACCATCATCATCATCATCATCATCATCATCATCATCATTATCACCATCATTATCACCATCATCATCATCATCATCATCATCACCATCATTATCACCATCATTATCACCATCATCATCATCATCATCATCATTATCACCATCATTATCACCATCATCATCATCATCATCATTATCACCATCATCATCATCATCATCATCATCATCATCATCATCCAGGCCATCCCATAAACCCACAACAGATGTTGGAACCACGGAGAACCAAGTGTTTTGTATGGTCATCACATAAAAAATGTTTAGATCTTTAGGCTGAGGCCGCGCAAAATAATGAAAGGTTCTCTCTTGAAGTGCACCTTCACTTCCCTATTCAACGTCTTCATTCCCTTATATCTCTGTCTCTTCTCTCTCCCGTGTGTGTGTGTGTGCTGATATCTCTGTCTCTTCTCTCTCCCGTGTGTGTGTGTGTGCTGATATCTCTGTCTCTTCTCTCTCCCGTGTGTGTGTGTTTGCTGATATCTCTGTCTCTTCTCTCTCCTGTGTGTGTGTTTGCTGCTCTTCTTGCTGTCACTTCTTCTTCAGCAGGTCTACCGTTAGGAACAGAACTGTCTCAGCGTTGTTGCAAAATAAACGCATTGTAATTTGTTTGAATTTACCTCAAATAAATGTAGATTCTGTGCAAAGTATCACATTAGGACAATGTGTTGTTTTTTATCTTAATGTCTTAAAGGGATAGTTCACCCAAAAATTAAAATTTGACATTTATCTGCTTACCCCCAGGCCATCCAAGGTGTAGGTGTCTTTGTTTCTTCAGTAGAACACAAATGGAGATTTTTAACTGTGATGTCTCTACACTAGATTGTGTACATTGACCTTCTTCCCCGGAAGTGCTGCGTTTTCGGGGCTGTTGGACATGGTGTTGTATTTGAGGTAAAAAATTATATAAATACTGTTCGGTTTAACGCGCAAACCGATCGTTTCGTGTCTTAAGACATTAATGTGTCGTCACGAGCCGCATGGATTAATTTGAAGTTGTCTGTGCATGTTTTTTTTACCCTAATAGAATTAGACCCCATTGACATGCATTCTATGAGTGACACACAGCAACGGTTGAAGTTAAAAATCTTCATTTGTGTTCTACTGAAGAAACAAAGACACCTACACCTTGCATGGCCTGGAGGTAAGCAGATACATGTCAAATTTTCATTTTTGGGTGAACTATCCCTTTAAATATCCAATATTTAACAACCATTTCATGCAAATATTTTTTTTTTAAATTGCTTAAATGTCAAAATTAGTACAATAATAAATACATCATGACTATCTTTATGGAAAATACGGAGCTAGTTATTGCATTATCACTTATATTTGTTGTGTTGTTGTCTCCCTCCAAACGTATAAATCCATGTGAATATCTGTTAAATTACTGTAGATGATGATGATGTAATTTAGCATACAGTTTTTTTTAAAGACAATAGTAATGAGGTGCTACTGCTAACATTTGCTTGCAGTTTAATACTTAGCTACGTTAAAGAAGACAAAACCACAGTAGCTTTTCCAGGTGAAACTGACCTGCATGTGAAGCCCTGAAGAGGTCAGTCATTCTGCTTTATATCGCTCCTTCTTCTTCTCTGAGAGCTTTCCCTCAATGCTCCAGCCTCCTGACCCCTTCCTCCAGTCCGTCACACTGATTATTACTCTGTTCAAAACTGTAGGATTGACAATAATCAAAGAGATTTGCTTCAGTGTTTCAACCCCCATCTTTCCTACCCTTTAAAGAAACTATGTACACAATATGATAGTTCTGATTGTTAATGAAGGTGTTTTACTTCTTCTTATAGTCTGAAGAAGACATCTTCTAGATGTGCAAGCAGGAAGTAAACTGATCTGGTCATGTGACCTTTCACACTAGTTACAGGACATTGATACATTTGAATCGAGACGGGGTTAGGGGAATGAAAGTCCAGGATCTGAATCCCGAAGGATTCGAAAATGGTTGTGCACAGTCCAGAGTTGAACTGGCCACCAAGAGTCAACACACACGCATCCCCAAATCACATGGACGTTCCCACGCAACAGCTCTGATCTTCCTGCCATTCAGGCCACTGTCATTTGGAAATATTCACCCATAGGCCTTTAGTTGACCCTGGTGTGCCGCCGGTCATACAGCCCCTGCGCAGAATTCCCCTAGCCCTGCGGGAGAAAGTTACTGTGGAGCTTCAAATGATACTGGACATGGGAGTTATTGAGCCAGTCAATGCATCCCCCTGGATTTCTAACCTGGTCATCGCAAAAAAAAAATAGGGAGGAATACGAGTCTGTGTTGACTTGCACTCTGTAAATAAGGCAGTTATCCCAGACAAGTACCCCTTACCCACAGCTGAGGAGCTGACCGCTTACTTCTATGGTTCAATGGTCTTCTCAAAACTGGACCTCACAGCATTCGTCACACGCGCTGAGGTATTTCGATATACTCGTATGCCGTTTGGCCTAAGCTCCGCCCCCAGTTGCTTTCAAAAGGTAATGACCACCATTTTGGCTGGAATTCCCGGAGTTGCAGTATTCTTGGATTATATAGTAGTCCATGCGCCAGATGTCCATACCCATAACGACCGTCTCAGCAGGGTGGCTAGTGCTCTCATGGCACATAACCTTACGTTGAATGTAGAGAAATGCACTTTTGCAGCCTCAGCCTTAGACTTTGTGGGGTACCGCCTCACGTCTAGGGGCATCGCCCCTCTTCAGTCAAATATTGAGGCGATACACAGAATCCCAGAGCCCACCTCCACCTCCCAGGTGGCCTCGTTTCTGGGCATGACGGCCTATTACCTTCAGTTCCTTCCTCAGTACTCCCAAACCACGGTACTCCTTCGCCAGTTACTAAAGAAAGAAGAGTCATGGAACTGGACTAGTGTGTGCTTTGAACACTGAAGTCCCAGCTTACCACACCTCCTGTCCTGGCTCACTTCGACCCCGACAGCCAGCCTATCGTCACCTGCGATGCCTCCACACAGGCACTGGGAGCATTGCTGTCGCAGAAGCAGGACGGAGTGGAAAGACCTGTAGCATTTGCTTCCAGAGCTTTGACCCCCACGGAACAGCTCTACTCTGTAGGTGAACGCGAGGCCCTTGCTTGCGTTTGGGCAACTGAAAGATGGCATCTCTTCCTCTATGGTCAGCACTTCACCCTCCGCACAGACCATCAGGCTCTGACCACAATCTTGTCAGCCTCTGGCTCAGGTCATAAACTCCTGCGTCTGCACAGATGGGGTGAGCGTCTAAGGCAGTATGACTACCAACTCAAGTTTACACCAGGGAGGGACAACTTGGTTGCTGATCTCTTATCTCGATCAATTGATGCACCCACACCAGCAGCCTCACCAGGCAATGATGACATGGAGCCAGACCTCATTCAGATGCTCCACACACCTCTGCAAGAAGCAGTGTCCCTGGAGCAGCTGCAGAGGGAGTCCAAGTCTGACCCCACACTGACAACACTGCGCACATATATACGCTCGGGATGGCCAACACGGGTGGCAGAAGACCTAAAACCTTTTGCTAAGGTACAAAGGTCGTGTTGGGGCGAAGTTTGTGTCTCTTGAGGCCTTTGTACAGTGGTGCCGGGCAGCCTGCATGCACGCGTCTTATCAATGGCGCATGAGGGGCACTTGGGTATTGTAAAGGTCAGGCATTGATCGCGACATTGAATGACTGGTCAGAGACTGCGAACCGTGTCTACTCAGTGGAAAGACTGGACAACCGATCTCACCCCCTTTGCAGCCTGTTCCATGGCCATCTCATCCATGGGAGCATCTGCAACTGGACATTTGTGGGGAAATTCATGGCCATGGCATTCCCCACCCTCAGCGCTTTCTAGTGGTTGTGTATGATCTCCATTCTAAATGGCCTGAGGTAATACTGGCCAGAACAGTGAAAACACAGACCATCACTCTGGAGATATTGGAGAGTCTGTTTGCTCGCTGGGGCATGCCCGTGCCATCACTACTGACAATGGGCCGCAGTTTACCTCTGCAGACTTCTCCACCTTCCTGTGCAGTAAAGGAATTAAGCATTCCAGTGCCACACTCTACCATCCTCAGGCAAATGGTGGGGTCGAAAGATTCAATCAAAGCCTTAAGAACGGCATTCGTGCACACCAGGCCCAGGGGTATACATTCCAAACAGCACTCAACTTAACACTGATGCATTACAGAGCTAGCCAGCACACCAACACTCAGGCCTCTCCTGCTCTGCTCATGCTTGCCCGAGAGATGGAATTGCCATTGGACAGACTCAGACCACAACAATTGTCGGCTGCAGCGGCAGGTGGCACCTGGACCGCAGCCAAAGCTGCTGTACTTTCAAACCAAGGCGAATGAAAGCCAACTTTGACAGAAAACACAAGGCCAAACCTAGTAAGATAACAGTTCTAGACTGGGTTCGGGTCCAGAGACCCCACTGTAGCAACAAAATGGCATCGTTTTGGTCTAAATCCCTCCAGGTGGATCGTCAGTTAGGGCCTGCCACTTTCTTGTTGAGCGATGGTTCTCGCTGGCATGCTAGCAGACTGTGGAAAGTGCCAACCCCTTTCAACTCAAACATGTGCTCACAGGCAAGGGAGCCTAGTGGAGGACCAACACACAGCACAGCTTTTGCACCACTATCACCGGGGCCAGTACAATTAGGGACAGCCCGGGTACTTCAAGGTTCCCCTGTTAGGGTGATTCTGCAACAATCTCCAGCAGCTGTGGGGTCTCACCCTCTTCAGCCACTGCTTGATGAGAATCAGGAGGGCCAGGAGGTGCTAACTGAGGGTCGGCCGAGTCGAGCAAGGGCTCGTCCCGCATACCTAAAAGACTTTATCACTGACTTTCATGCTTAGGTGTTTATTCATTTTTTTCTCTAGCTATGCTTGGGAGAGCACAGTTTATTTAGTTCCTTGAAGGTGGGGTGGGGGGGTGGGGGGAAGGGGGGGGGGGGGGGGCTGTTGTGTTCGAGCACTAGGTTTGCGGGGTTTCAAGGGGGTTACGTTTTTGTCTGCATCGTGCGCATGCGTTGTAGAATGAGTGACACAGAACTAGTAAAGTGGTTATCCGTTCAGCTGTGTGTGTGTGCTTCATGTTAAATAACTAACTAAAGTACTCCAACATAACATTCGGGCTATTTTATATAGGGGCTTGTGTAAAAAACAAGGGTTGGTTTTAGTGCAAGTTAGGATTAGGGTTAGTGTAGGGTTAGTGTAGGGTTAGGGTTCTAAATATATATATATATATATATATATATATATATATATATATATATATATATATATATATATATATATATATATATATTTTTTTTTTTTTTTTTCATTTAAAATAGGGATGTCACAAGTACCGGTAAAAATGTGATGATACCAGCATTTCTGTAGTACCGGTAGGACCGACTCCCGCGGTACCCGCAGCTGCATTCAGTGGCTTCTGTGTTTATCTAAGCGCAGGTCTCCTGACTGTAGCCGAATATATACTAGTGTCTGTGAATATTAAACTGGAAAATACTATTTAAATATTACTCCTGCATGTTCTGCGTCTCTGTGTGAATGACGGGCGTGCACACACACACACATACACGTCTATATTACCAACAGGGGACCATCACTCCACACTGACCAAGAGGGGACCTGTGTTTCTAGTCATTTTGAAGAAACAAAACTTAGATACAAAATTTTGTTTTAAGGTCTTTTTTCATAATATAACTTCAAATAAGCATTTTTATTTTTTTTTTTAAACATGCCAAGAGGGGACCTGACCGATGTCTACCTATCCAACAGGGGACCTCCATAGCCTGCAATGCAGCTGTGTGTGTGAAAGGGAAGAGAGCTGGCAGTCAAGTCTGTCTTCATTATTTAATATATATATATAATTATAATTATATAATGTTCACACAGGCATCAGGGAACACAATGAGCACACAACGGAGAAAAAGCCATGTTGTGGACATTACAGAAAAGAATTTAAGAAATTAAAAAATTCTTAAAATTAAGAATTATCTTTAAGAAATTCATTCTCTGTTGTGTCTTCATACTTACAGTATATGATCCGTCCACATCTCTCATTTAAGCTTATTTTCAAGAACACCAACACTGTAAAAAAAAAATCAGGTCTCCAATTGAAAATTTTCTAGTGACCGATCACATCTAAATTTTTTAGTTGGCCAAATTGAATTTCTTGAATTTTAATTGAATTAAAGTGCATCAATTTACAGAAAATTTTCAATTGGAGACCTGAATTTTTTTTTACAGTAAAGGTATTTTAATGTGTGATTTATTTTTAATTAAAACATAGTTTCTGCTCTCTAAAATCCCCAAAAATGTCCTTTGTTTTTGAGATTTTTAGAGTGAGATTTGATTTCTTGCACCAATAAAAAATAAATAAATATAGGACTGGACAAGCAGAAATTGTTCTTTAAGGTAATAATCACAGGTCGTCACTTTATATAGTAAATAATGATTATGTTAAACACAATGGCTCGGTCCCCTGTTAGATAGTAAATCACGACACCAGTGTGTTGGCGTTGTCATTTCTTGCCATAAACACACTGTAGAGATTTAGAGTTTTTATAGCAATAACTGAGTTTTAAGAGTTAAATCAAGCAGAAATATTTCTCTAATGTATAAATTGCAGATCCTCTTTGAATAATGATTATGTTAAACACAATGACTCGGTCCCATGTTAGATAGTAAATCACGACACCAGTGTGTTAGCGTTGTCATTTCTTGCCATAAACACACTGTAGAGATTTAGAGTTTTTATAGCAATAACTGAGTTTTAAGAGTTAAATCAAGCAGAAAAAATTATCTAATGTATTAATTGCAGATCCTCTTTGAATAATGATTATGTTAAACACAATGACTCGGTCCCCTGTTAGATAGTAAATCACGACACCAGTGTGTTTGCGTTGTCATTTCTTGCCATAAACACACTGTAGAGATTTAGAGTTTTTATAGCAATAACTGAGTTTTAAGAGTTAAATCAAGCAGAAAAAATTATCTAATGTATTAATTGCAGATCCTCTTTGAATAATGATTATGTTAAACACAATGACTCGGTCCCCTGTTAGATAGTAAATCACGACACCAGTGTGTTAGCGTTGTCATTTCTTGCCATAAACACACTGTAGAGATTTAGAGTTTTTATAGCAATAACTGAGTTTTAAGATTTAAATCAAGCAGAAATATTTCTCTAATGTATTAATTGCAGATCATCAGATCAATGATTATGTTAAACACAATGACTCGGTCCCCTGTTAGATAGTAAATCACGACACCAGTGTGTTTGCGTTGTCATTTCTTGCCATAAACACACTGTGGAGATTTAGAGTTTTTATAGCAATAACTGAGTTTTAAGAGTTAAATCAAGCAGAAATATTTCTCTAATTTATTAATTGCAGATCCTCTTTGAATAATGATTATGTAAAACACAATGACTCGGTCCCCTGTTAGATAGTAAATCACGACACCAGTGTGTTAGCGTTGTCATTTCTTGCCATAAACACACTGTAGAGATTTAGAGTTTTTATAGCAATAACTGAGTTTTAAGAGTTAAATCAAGCAGAAAAAATTATCTAATGTATTAATTGCAGATCCTCTTTGAATAATGATTATGTTAAACACAATGACTCGGTCCCCTGTTAGATAGTAAATCACGACACCAGTGTGTTAGCGTTGTCATTTCTTGCCATAAACACACTGTAGAGATTTAGAGTTTTTATAGCAATAACTGAGTTTTAAGATTTAAATCAAGCAGAAATATTTCTCTAATGTATTAATTGCAGATCATCAGATCAATGATTATGTTAAACACAATGACTCGGTCCCCTGTTAGATAGTAAATCACGACACCAGTGTGTTTGCGTTGTCATTTCTTGCCATAAACACACTGTGGAGATTTAGAGTTTTTATAGCAATAACTGAGTTTTAAGAGTTAAATCAAGCAGAAATATTTCTCTAATTTATTAATTGCAGATCCTCTTTGAATAATGATTATGTAAAACACAATGACTCGGTCCCCTGTTAGATAGTAAATCACGACACCAGTGTGTTTGCGTTGTCATTTCTTGCCATAAACACACTGTCGAGATTTAGAGTTTTTATAGCAATAACTGAGTTTTAAGAGTTAAATCAAGCAGAAATATTTCTCTAATGTATTAATTGCAGATCATCAGATCAATGATTATGTTAAACACAATGACTCGGTCCCCTGTTAGATAGTAAATCACAACACCAGTGTGTTTGCGTTGTCATTTCTTGCCATAAACACACTGTAGAGATTTAGAGTTTTTATAGCAATAACTGAGTTTTAAGAGTTAAATCAAGCAGAAATATTTCTCTAATGTATTAATTGCAGATCATCAGATCAATGATTATGTTAAACACAATGACTCGGTCCCCTGTTAGATAGTAAATCACGACACCAGTGTGTTTGCGTTGTCATTTCTTGCCATAAACACACTGTGGAGATTTAGAGTTTTTATAGCAATAACTGAGTTTTAAGAGTTAAATCAAGCAGAAATATTTCTCTAATTTATTAATTGCAGATCCTCTTTGAATAATGATTATGTTAAACACAATGACTCGGTCCCCTGTTAGATAGTAAATCACGACACCAGTGTGTTTGCGTTGTCATTTCTTGCCATAAACACACTGTAGAGATTTAGAGTTTTTATAGCAATAACTGAGTTTTAAGAGTTAAATCAAGCAGAAATATTTCTCTAATGTATTAATTGCAGATCATCAGATCAATGATTATGTTAAACACAATGACTCGGTCCCCTGTTAGATAGTAAATCACGACACCAGTGTGTTTGCGTTGTCATTTCTTGCCATAAACACACTGTAGAGATTTAGAGTTTTTATAGCAATAACTGAGTTTTAAGAGTTAAATCAAGCAGAAAAAATTATCTAATGTATTAATTGCAGATCATCTTTGAATAATGATTATGTTAAACACAATGGCTCGGTCCCCTGTTAGATAGTAAATCACGACACCAGTGTGTTTGCGTTGTCATTTCTTGCCATAAACACACTGTAGAGATTTAGAGTTTTTATAGCAATAACTGAGTTTTAAGAGTTAAATCAAGCAGAAATATTTCTCTAATGTATTAATTGCAGATCATCAGATCAATGATTATGTTAAACACAATGACTCGGTCCCCTGTTAGATAGTAAATCATGACACCAGTGTGTTTGCGTTGTCATTTCTTGCCATAAACACACTGTGGAGATTTAGAGTTTTTATAGCAATAACTGAGTTTTAAGAGTTAAATTGAGCAGAAATATTTCTCTAATGTATTAATTGCAGATCATCAGATCAATGATTATGTTAAACACAATGACTCGGTCCCCTGTTAGATAGTAAATCACGACACCAGTGTGTTTGCGTTGTCATTTCTTGCCATCTCAAACACACTGTAGATATTCACTGTATATATCGAGATAACTCAATTATATGGCGACTTGCATTAAAATGTTTATCCGTCTCAATTAAATTATGTGAACTGAATGACTTTTAACATCGACACTTTAGTTGTTTAACCAACTGATGATTTTCAACTCAGCAATCAACACACAACTGAGTTTTGACCTCTAAAATCTTATTATAGTGTATTGTTATGGTAAGTATTGGTGTTTTATGTTTCAAATCAAGCAGAAATCACTCTTTAAGGAAACAATTGCAGGTCACACTTTATACAGTGAACATGATTTCCTTAAATTGACTTGTCCCCTGTTGGATGGTAAAACACGACGCCTGTTTGATTGCTTTGACATTTCTTGCCATCACAAACACACTGTAGAGATTTTGAAGGTCAGAACTAAATTTTATGGTGACTTGCATGAAAATGTTCATCCGTCTCAATTAAAATATGCAAACTGAACGTCTTTTAACATTGACACTTTAGTTGAAGATTTTCAACTCAACAATCAAAACACAACTGAGTTTTGACCTCCAAAATCATTATACAGTGTATATTAAATTTAAATAAAAAATATAACATTTCTTTACAAAACAAGTTTGACTCAAGTTTGACTCTCTACTGCTTATTCATTATTGTTTATGTTACATGGTCCATGTTTACATTACAGTATAAAATTGTTCCTAAGTTTTCCCCTTTTATATAGATGGTAATGACTAAATATCCTTGCACACCGAAATTTTCACACGTAAAAAAAAAGATCAAGCACGTTTACACACAGCCTCTGAAACTTTCCTTCGTCATAAAAAAAAAATCTGATCAGGTTCAGTTTTCTGCATTTTTCGCATCCATAGCAAGCATTTTGAGAGGGGTTTCAAATTTCTGTGTTATTCATTTTTGTGTTAAAATTTTGAACATAAGTTGAACAGTTTAAAAAAGAAAGTGTGAACGTTCAAATTAGCCTTTATAGTTCATAAAGTTTTGCTGGCGTTTGTATCTAATTGAGAAAAGAATGAATGTAAATTGAAAGATGTCGTCATTGAACGCATTTTGTGCCAAAGCAAATAAATGATCCACAGTTTAGCCACATAGGCTGATGTGATCCCTGAGTGAAGAGTTTTGAAAAAGTGATAAGTATTCAGAAATGTGTCCTAGCAGATGTTTAAAAAAACCTGTAATATCACTATTAGTAAGGGATCACTGTATAATATCAGTCTTTAAATGTGAGTTATTTAAAGTGAACCTAAAGCATACTTGCAATAGTGTGATTTTAGCACAATTAAATATACTTAATGGATGTTTCGCAAAAGCGTTGTTTAGTGATATTGCATCCTTGTGTTCCTGCTCTACGTCATCATCAACTGTCGAAGTTCAATTACAATACTCAAGAACACATGTACAGAGGATGCACAAAAGTACCCGGATGTTATAAGATATAGAAGTATATGAAAACAATGTCTACAATAATATGAAATAAATGTTTTAATAGGTTATGTTTGTGGTTATTTTGTGTTAGCCACTATATAATATGCTGGGATGGTTAGTTGAGCAACAAGTTCGCAGCACATCTCAATTTCTGTTCTGTGTCCTCACAAACTTCTGAGCTCGTTCTTTCAAGATCACATAGCAAGACTGGTCTCCACGAAAACACAAGTCCCTTCTTTGCATTCCCAGAATTGCGAAACAGCCATCATTAAGAAATGTTCATTGTGCAATAAAGGAGTACTCCAAGAATAATTATAATATTTATACCAGTAAGTCTCATGCAGGTCACTAGGGTTTACAATATTTGATGCTTTAATACTATCCAAAAATAATTGTTACGGCCATTTCACACTGAACGCGTCAAAGTGAGGTGAATCGTTGATGAATGGAGGTTTAACACCGAACGCCACTCAAACCATTATCGAGGACTTGCTATAATTATATAATAGACAGACATGCATTATTTCTAGTGATTTATGATTGTAATATAATTGACCGATCCAGAGCGAATGCGATCTCTGACTCATAACACTCACACACGTGGAAGAAAACAGACAGTTCTCTTCTGATAGCATATAATTCAGTGGAAAAAGAAGTAAACTTGAGAATTACATATGGCATATCTTGCTTTATTATGCTGAGATTGATCAAGATTGACACATCCCCCAAACCCTATTTACATATGAATACAGGAAAGGCCAAAGCCATTGTCTCACAGGTGAAGAACAGGCCTTAAGCCGCGTTTCCACCGAAATTACCCAGAACTATTTGTACCAGGAACTTTTTTCCCAGGAACTTTTTCTCCCCCAGACCTGCTACTTTCTGCGTTTCCACCGCGGTCTAAAGTACCGGGGAGATTAGGCAAATTAGCCCGGTGACGTGAGAATGCGCGCGGCTGCTCCTCCCAGTCACCGACGGACATGAATCACTTTGCGATACTGTCTGCAACAACAAGTGGAGAAGATGCAAGCAGCGCTGCTTTTGCATACACATTACCAACACTGCTTATTTAAACGTGCACTTTCACATGGTTTGACCATTTTAATGCAAAATGGGATGATGGGCAATCCAAAATCTGAATGTGTTGTAATAGCTCAATTCCAAAATATTTTCTATAAAAGGATAATGAGGTCAGTCACAGTCACAGATGTGTGAAAAGTTAATTGAATGAAAACAATAGACTGAATTAAGCGGTTGAAAGATTAGGTACTAGACTGCAAGTATTTATTTATCACAATAACATCTCTTAGCATTCACAAAAAAAAAAAAAAAATCACATGACTAGTATTACAATATGCTTCATTAAATGCATAATTTTAGAGACTTCTTCCTCAAATTTGAAATGAAGCAGGACCCAACGTATGGCTTCACTTAAGTTGTGGTTATAAGTTATTATACTACATTCACATAGTTATACATTTAAAAATATAATATTTGGGTTTTCTAGATATGTTTATGTGCATATTCAGAAAGACTTGCGAGCAGCAGCCCTTTTATTTGTTTCCAACACTACAATTAGAAAGTGGTTATATAGTTAGAATGTGGAAATTAAAAAGACACAGTGACATTTTACACATTTGACTTTATTTTAGACAGATTAGTTCTTACAAATTAAAATAAGTGTGCAAAGACAAATACATTACTAGAACAATAAAATGAAATTATAAAATGTGAAAACAACAATATAAAAAAGTGTATTTTTCAGTAAACAGTCCAAGAGCTGTGCCAACACGTACAATATATAAAGTACAAATGTGGTAGTGCAAATGCTTCATTCAAGCGGCTGGTCATTGTGGCTACTTCTTGAACAACTGGACAAACTGTCCAAGAACAGACAGAAAACCGGTCTGAAAGTCCCTCTGCTGCCGTCTGCTTTCTTCCGCTTCTGACTGGTGGAATGCCAGCTCTTGCCTCCTCATCTCTCTCTCCTCGGCCTGGCTCTCCAGTAACAGCTGAATATATTGGTCTCGCTGTTCTTGTCCATGCTGCAGGACGGCCCGGTTAGCATCCTCCATGTCCCTCAGTGCATCAAGAAAAGTCAGTCCCTTTTCCTTTTCCCTAAGTAGAAAAATTGCACAGAAACACATGGAAATTAATACACAAGGCAACCATGAAACAATAGAAACCATCAATTAATTATTTAGTGTTTTCACTACAAATAATGAACAATTGCTTGCCCAGCTAGAATGCCCAGTGTGCAATTTATATCATGGGTAATTTAAGTTTACAATTAAAAACAACAAAACTACTCAAAACCATTATGGATTACACATCAGTTTTTAAATATATACACATTTTGTCAGCTTTATACCTCAGGCATGTGTGTGTTTCGGCAGGAGACACGGGACGAGGGCTAACGTGTACTAGTGACCGCGGATGAAAACACGCTGGTCTCCGTTGCCTGCAATTCATCAGGGCCAGACTCGTTACGTCTGGAAAAGCATGTTGAAAAAAGTTACTGCAACGTTACACTGCAACGAGTTTAATAGATGATACCAAGATGAGATATTTACCTTCAACCCACTCGGATTCCTGGATGGTTTCCAACAACGCACTAGCCGAGTCTTTCGTTACCGCTGCCCTAGAAAAGGACGGTCTGTCCCAACAACGCGTCCAGGCGGTCATGCCACTTGTTGATACGCCGGTCGGAACCGCTCCGGTTATGATCCTTTAATTTCTTGTAATCTTGTCTTAATTTCTTTAACTTCTCTCTGCACTGTTTTCCAGTGTGACTGGAACCGAGTCGATATCTTCAGGTAACGTTATACCTTTTCATTGCGGGTCGCCGTTTCCAGTTCCCGCTGGATGTCCTCCTCCGCATATATGCTCAAAGCCTGAACCTAGTCGTCGGTCGAATTTTTTTGTTGAACTCCATTGTTGCAAAGAAAATATTTACTGAACGCAGAACCCACCTCGCAAAAAACTTGTAAAAATGGCGGTGGGGAAAAAAATGCTGCAAGAGCTCAACCAATCAGCATGTTCAGCGCCCAAGTCCCACCCCCGAAAGTTCCCGACCTTTTCAAAAGTACCACCTCGCAAGCAGGGCCGTTTGGAGGGGGAAATATTTACCCGGAACTTCATTTAGACCCTAGTTCCTGCGGTCGAAACACACCGAGTTCCCCCCAAAGTTCCTGGTTCCGGGGGAAAGTTCCTGCGGTGGAAACGCGGCTTTACAGAGCTGTTACACCCATGTCACAGAAACAAACTTCTCAAACAAACTAGAGAAAACGCTGGGATTTACCTGGGAAAATTAAATCAATGTACACTTTTTCCAATCCCTACGACACATTTTTCAATACTTGGGTCACTTTTTTAAAACTCTTCACACACTTATCCAAAATGAATTTCAGCTTGGCACAGCAGTTATTTTAATGTCCAAAATGCACTAAAACTACCAAAAAGGATTCTGAGGATTCAAAAGAATCACCCAACAAACACACTTTTTCAATCATAAAACACAGACCTAAAACACATGATCATTACACAATGTTTTCTTTTGTAAAATTTTCTTTTCAAAACAAGACTTACACTATAATTCACTGCAGTTTATGTTACATGGTCCTTGGTCCAGTACAGTATAACATTATTCCTAAATGTTTCCCTTTTGAATGGATGGCAATGCAATTTAAAAACTAACACCAGCTAAATCTATTTGTTTTGATAGTATTTTAGATTTTAGATTCAAAATACAACCCCAAATCAGAAAAAGTTGGGACAGTATGGAAAACGCAAAAAAAAAGAAAAGAAAAAAAAGAGGTGATTTCTAAATTTACTTTGACTTGTATTTCATTGCAGACAATATGAACACAAAATATTTCATGTTTTGTCTGGTCAACTTCATGTCATTTGTAAATATGCATCCTTTCCTGTCATTCAGACCTGCAACACATTTCAAAAAAAGTTGGAACAGTAAAGCATTTACCACTTTGTAATGTTGCCATTCCTTTTCACAACACTTAAAAGACGTTTAGGGACTGAAGACACCAAGTGATGAAGTGTTTCAGGTGTAATTTTGTCTTAAGGTGGGCAACAGTTCGGGGTCTTCGTTGTCCACATTCTCTATTGGAGACAGGTCGGGACTGAGGCAGGCCAGTCAAGTACCCGAACCCTCTTCCTCCACAGCCAGTACTGCAGAATGTGTGCAGAATGTGCTTTTGCATTGTCTTGTTGAAATATGCATGGACGTCCCTGGAAAGGATGTCTTCTTGAAGGCAGCATATTATGCTCCAAAATCTCTATGTACTTTTCAGCATTAATGGTGCCTTCACAGGACCTTTCTTGGATGCTGCTTTTGTAGCAAATCATAATTACAATCACCTGTTGACATCACCTGTTTCAAATCACATCATTATTTAACCATTTTACCTCATTACTAGCCCTAAATTCCTCCTGTCCCAACTTTTTTTGAAATGTGTTGCAGGTCTGAATGACAGGAAAGGATGCATATTTACAAATGACATGAAGTTGACCAGACAAAACATGACATATTTTGTGTTCATATTGTCTGCAATGAAATACAAGTCAAAGTAAATTTAGAAATCACTTCTTTTTTTTGTATTTGCGTTTTCCATACTGTCCCAACTTTTTCTGATTATGGGTTGTATATTTCAATATGCTATTACTGTCTAAATGTAGCAAATTTCTATTATTTTTTAATTTTGTGTTAATTTTGAACATAAGTTTAACAGTTTTGAAAAGAGAATGTAAAAATGTTCAAATTGGCCTGTATAGTACATAAACTCCTAACTACTAAAAAAATACTTCATGTGTGTATTTAGCCTAGTGTAGATAAGTTTGCTTACACATCCCCCAAACCCTATTTACATATGAATACAGGAAAGGCCAAAGCCATTGTCTCACAGGTGAAGAACAGGCCTTACAGAGCTGTTACACCCATGTCACAGACACAAGCTTCTCAAACAAACTAGAGAAGACGCTGGGATTTACCTGGGAAAATTAAATCAATGTACACTTTTTCCAATCCCTACGACACATTTTTCAATACTTGGGTCACTTTTTTAAAACTCTTCACACACTTTTCCAAAATGAATTTCAGTTTGGCACAGCAGTTATTTTAATGTTCAAAATGCACTAAAACTACCAAAAAGGATTCTGAGGATTCAAAGGAATCACCCAACAAACACACTTTTTCAATCATAAAACACAGACCTAAAACACATGATCATTACACAATGTTTTCTTTTGTAAAATTTTCTTTTCAAAACAAGATGTAACTACAGAAATTAATTACAGATGTAATTACATGCAGGTATATTTAAAAATGTAAGTACAATGTAAAGACGTGTATGTAAACAATAATTGCATTGTATCAAATGGATAATTAAAATGTTAGTACATAGTAGTTAGGCCACCTTATATAAAGTGGGTCCCTTTGGATTTTAATATAATTCCTGCAGAAATGAGTTGATCATCGTTCAGACTTGAATGTGTTTGATCAGTTCTGAAAGCAGTGTGTTAGCATTCAAAGAATGTGCTAAAAATATATAGTTTTGCAGATTGTTAGGTACGAATAACAAAAGTGTTCGTGGATTTTGGAAAATGTGGTCATTGAATGCATTTTGTGTGAAAGCAATGAAAAATTATTCACAGTTTTTAACAAATCAATTTAGTATTGGCCAATGCAATTTAAAAAAAAACGTAAAGCGATATGCAGAAAGCTGTGGGGCTAAACGCCAAGAAAATATCACTTCTAATAAGATGAAAATATATTTAATTTAATTTAATTTAATTTAATTTCTAAAACAATTTAAAACATGTCAACAGTTTTTTTTTTTGAAACAGGTGATGTCAACAGGTGATTGTAATTATGATTTGCTACAAAAGCAGCATCCAAGAAAGGTCCTGTGAAGGCACCATTAATGCTGAAAAGTACATAGAGATTTTGGAGCATAATATGCTGCCTTCAAGAAGACATCTTTTCCAGGGACGTCCATGCATATTTCAACAAGACAATGCAAAAGCACATTCTGCACACATTCTGCAGTCCTGGCTGTGGAGGAAGAGGGTTCGGGCACTTGACTGGCCTGCCTCAGTCCCGACCTGTCTCCAATAGAGAATGTGGACAACGAAGACCCCGAACTGTTGCCCACCTTAAGACAAAATTACACCTGAAACACTTCATCACTTGGTGTCTTCAGTCCCTAAACGTCTTTTAAGTGTTGTGAAAAGGAATGGCAACATTACAAAGTGGTAAATGCTTTACTGTCCCAACTTTTTGTTGCAGGTCTGAATGACAGGAAAGGATGCATATTTACAAATGACATGAAGTTGACCAGACAAAACATGAAATATTTTGTGTTCATATTGTCTGCAATGAAATACAAGTCAAAGTAAATTTAGAAATCACCTCTTTTTTTTTTTTCTTTTTTTTTTTGCGTTTTCCATACTGTCCCAACTTTTTCTGATTTGGGGTTGTATTTTGAATCTAAAATCTAAAATACTATCAAAACAAATAGATTTAGCTGGTGTTAGTTTTTAAATTGCATTGCCATCCATTCAAAAGGGAAACATTTAGGAATAATGTTATACTGTACTGGACCAAGGACCATGTAACATAAACTGCAGTGAATTATAGTGTAAGTCTTGTTTTGAAAAGAAAATTTTACAAAAGAAAACATTGTGTAATGATCATGTGTTTTAGGTCTGTGTTTTATGATTGAAAAAGTGTGTTTGTTGGGTGATTCTTTTGAATCCTCAGAATCCTTTTTGGTAGTTTTAGTGCATTTTGGACATTAAAATAACTGCTGTGCCAAGCTGAAATTCATTTTGGAGAAGTGTGTGAAGAGTTTTAAAAAAGTGACCCAAGTATTGAAAAATGTGTCGTAGGGATTGGAAAAAGTGTACATTGATTTAATTTTCCCAGGTAAATCCCAGCGTCTTCTCTAGTTTGTTTGAGAAGCTTGTGTCTGTGACATGGGTGTAACAGCTCTGTAAGGCCTGTTCTTCACCTGTGAGACAATGGCTTTGGCCTTTCCTGTATTCATATGTAAATAGGGTTTGGGGGATGTGTCAATCTTGATCAATCTCAGCATAATAAAGCAAGATATGCCATATGTAATTCTCAAGTTTACTTCTTTTTCCACTGAATTATATGCTATCAGAAGAGAACTGTCTGTTTTCTTCCACGTGTGTGAGTGTTATGAGTCAGAGATCGCATTCGCTCTGGATTGGTCAATTATATTACATAATCATAAATCACTAGAAATAATGCATGTCTGTCTATTATATAATTATAGCAAGTCCTCGATAATGGTTTGAGTGGCGTTCGGTGTTAAACCTCCATTCATCAACGATTCACCTCACTTTGACGCGTTCAGTGTGAAATGGCCGTAACAATTATTTTTGGATAGTATTAAAGCATCAAATATTGTAAACCCTAGTGACCTGCATGAGACTTACTGGTATAAATATTATAATTATTCTTGGAGTACTCCTTTATTGCACAATGCACATTTCTTAATGATGGCTGTTTCGCAATTCTGGGAATGCAAAGAAGGGACTTGTGTTTTCGTGGAGACCAGTCTTGCTATGTGATCTTGAAAGAACGAGCTCAGAAGTTTGTGAGGACACAGAACAGAAATTGAGATGTGCTGCGAACTTGTTGCTCAACTAACCATCCCAGCATATTATATAGTGGCTAACACAAAATAACCACAAACATAACCTATTAAAACATTTATTTCATATTATTGTAGACATTGTTTTCATATACTTCTATATCTTATAACATCTGGGTACTTTTGTGCATCCTCTGTACATGTGTTCTTGAGTATTGTAATTGAACTTCGACAGTTGATGATGACGTAGAGCAGGAACACAAGGATGCAATATCACTAAACAACGCTTTTGCGAAACATCCATTAAGTATATTTAATTGTGCTAAAATCACACTATTGCAAGTATACTTTAGGTTCACTTTAAATAACTCACATTTAAAGACTGATATTATACAGTGATCCCTTACTAATAGTGATATTACAGGGTTTTTTAAACATCTGCTAGGACACATTTCTGAATACTCATCACTTTTTCAAAACTCTTCACTCAGGGATCACATCAGCCTATGTGGCTAAACTGTGGATCATTTATTTGCTTTGGCACAAAATGCGTTCAATGACGACATCTTTCAATTTACATTAATTCTTTTCTCAATTAGATACAAACGCCAGCAAAACTTTATGAACTATAAAGGCTAATTTGAATGTTCACACTTTCTTTTTTAAACTGTTCAACTTATGTTCAAAATTTTAACACAAAAATGAATAACACAGAAATTTGAAACCCCTCTCAAAATGCTTGCTATGGATGCGAAAAATGCAGAAAACTGAACCTGATCAGATTTTTTTTTTATGACGAAGGAAAGTTTCAGAGGCTGTGTGTAAACGTGCTTGATCTTTTTTTTTACGTGTGAAAATTTCGGTGTGCGAGAATATTTAGTCATTACCATCTATATAAAAGGGGAAAACTTAGGAACAATTTTATACTGTAATGTAAACATGGACCATGTAACATAAACAATAATGAATAAGCAGTAGAGAGTCAAACTTGAGTCAAACTTGTTTTGTAAAGAAATGTTATATTTTTTATTTAATTTTAATATACACTGTATAATGATTTTGGAGGTCAAAACTCAGTTGTGTGTTGATTGTTGAGTTGAAAATCTTCAACTAAAGTGTCAATGTTAAAAGACGTTCAGTTTGCATATTTTAATTGAGACGGATGAACATTTTCATGCAAGTCACCATAAAATTTAGTTCTGACCTTCAAAATCTCTACAGTGTGTTTGTGATGGCAAGAAATGTCAAAGCAATCAAACAGGCGTCGTGTTTTTCCATCCAACAGGGGACAAGTCAATTTAAGGAAATCATGTTCACTGTATAAAGTGTGACCTGCAATTGTTTCCTTAAAGAGTGATTTCTGCTTGATTTGAAACATAAAACACCAATACTTACCATAACAATACACTATAATAAGATTTTAGAGGTCAAAACTCAGTTGTGTGTTGATTGCTGAGTTGCAAATCATCAGTTGGTTAAACAACTAAAGTGTCGATGTTAAAAGTCATTCAGTTCACATAATTTAATTGAGACGGATAAACATTTTAATGCAAGTCGCCATATAATTGAGTTATCTCGATATATACAGTGAATATCTACAGTGTGTTTGAGATGGCAAGAAATGACAACGCAAACACACTGGTGTCGTGATTTACTATCTAACAGGGGACCGAGTCATTGTGTTTAACATAATCATTATTTAAAGAGGATCTGCAATTAATAAATTAGAGAAATATTTCTGCTTGATTTAACTCTTAAAACTCAGTTATTGCTATAAAAACTCTAAATCTCTACAGTGTGTTTGAGATGGCAAGAAATGACAACGCTAACACACTGGTGTCGTGATTTACTATCTAATAGGGGACCGAGTCATTGTGTTTAACATCATCATTATTCAAAGAGGATCAGCAATTAATAAATTAGAGAAATATTTCTGCTTGATTTAACTCTTAAAACTCAGTTATTGCTATAAAAACTCTAAATCTCTACAGTGTGTTTATGGCAAGAAATGACAACGCAAACACACTGGTGTCGTGATTTACTATCTAACAGGGGACCGAGTTATTGTGTAAATCATAAATAAATCAAAAGTGGTTTGTTTAAAAAACTCATAAATGTATAAGGTGGTAAGTTGGGCCTTTTACACCCCATTTTACATGGGGCAAAAGTCACACATTATTTATACAAATACTTGAGCTAAAATGTTTTTTTTTTTAATAATAGTGTCTTAACACTTGTTTAAAAGAATAGTAAAGTTTGTACTATTTTCTGTTTATTTTGATAAATTAAATAATGTTCAATGAATATAGGCTACTGTCATTAAAATATGTTAAAATTAAAAATACAAAAACAAAACTTCTAATTACATTCTGGTTGTTTAGATTTTTAAATCCTTTTTTCTTGGATTCTGTGTAGAATTTAATTGTAATGTAATGCAAAGTTTGAAACTAGTCACGGTATCTAGTAAAGAGATGTAATGCTTGTTCCTTTAGTAAGCAGCCTGTTAAACAGCAGAGTCTCTCTGGGACAGCAGGCCATTCAAACAATAGAGGAGTGTGTGTGAACGACGTGTGTTTAAGAGCCCTTACAGTTCCTGCTCCAGCCTACAGGGGAGCTGCTGAGTATGACCTTAAACACACACACACACTTAGGTCCCCACTTGGTCATAAGTTTTAAAAAAATTACCAGAGTTTTTTTACTTAATTTTCACATGATTTAAACACACACACTTGTAGGTCCCCACTTGGTCAAAAGTAAAAAAAATCACCAGAGCGTTTTTTTAGTATTTTTACTTGATTTTAACATGATTTAAAGCATGACCAACAGGGGACCTGAAAAATGTCCCCTCTTGGCTCAGAGGTCCCCTGTTAGTGAGTGTGTTACGACACCAAGGTCCCCTGTTAGATAGGTAGACAAGTACACACACACACACACACACACACACACACATACACACACATGCGTGACACTTGCTCGCTGTCTTTGTGGTCTCTGCCGTGTCACTATATGAGGACATAAACGCATAAACCGTCACTTCATGAGAATTTACAGACACTCAAAGCTCTTCACGGCAACCCGTCAGAATAAAAGTTTGGTTTAAAAAAAAATTGTACAGTAGATTTAGCGACGGCTCTATGTAATAATAATACGTCTCTACTACTAATAATCATTACGATTATTTTTCACTTGATCTTTTTTTATGAACAATGTTACTTTTGAAAAATTTAAATAGTTACATTTAAAAAATGTTTTTTTAAACATTTAGCTGTGGTACTGAAATTGGTACCGAGTACTGTAAAATGTTTATGGTATTGGTACCGACTACTGGAATTTTGGTACCGTGACATCCATGGGCGTCGGAACCATTGTATGTAGACTGGACACGACCCATCCACTTTTTAAGATCAATGATATTGGACCCACTCACTTTTATCATCTCTAATTCAGCACATGTCTGTTCACCTACCCCTAACCGATAAACACTTATTATTAAACACATTAGACGCTTTATTTCCACTTTTCTATGATTTTCTTCATGTTTATTGAAAACACAAATGCCTTTCCGATCTGATATGTAATGGGAAAAGGGAGTAGAGTGAGTTCGGCAAAAAGCGGATTCTAACCTCCGGTCGATTTGCGTCAAAACTTGATGCCATGCGTCTGACCTCTACACTATTGCTGCTCTCAATGATCCAGTGATTTATGTAATTTTGTCCCAACCAGACGTTTAGCAAACAAGGCGGTATACCATGTGTGCTTAATGTAAATGTCATCTACTCCAGTAAAATGTGAGAGAGGACCCACCCACATTTCTTTTGCTTCCGACGACCATGGTGACATCCCTCATTTAAAAGTTGAATTTCCTGCCCAGAGCCAACAACACTTTTAGAGCTTCCAGAAATAAGAAAAAAGACACGGGATTAAACGGGTTAAAACAAGAACAAATATCATTGGGAATGAAAATTACTTGCATTTGAATTAAGTTGTTTTTTATGAACACATTGGCGGATATTTGTTCTTGGTTTAATCAAAAAATCACCGTCGCCGTAAGATTTCTTATCTCAAAATTTTTAGCTATTTGTAAAATTAACAAATTACGGGGATCTGTTGGAAAGATTTTTTTTGTTTTTTTTGTCAAACTTAGAAGTGTCACTAATACAACTCATTGTGTGCTCATTTACATGTAGAGAACATATTAATGTGTTATGTTCCCTTTGTTTATTCTAGGCCTTAAAAAGGTCTAAACTTTACCTCCATAAAGCCTGCAGAAACCCTGTGTGTCAAATGGACATTAATAAATGATGACGAGGTGATGAGAACTGAACAAGAGCACAATATATCAGACGCGAAAGTAGTGACATAACGATTGAATTAAAGGGTTAATTCAACCAAAAAATTTAAATCCTGTCATTAATTCCTCATGTCGTCTCAAACCCGTCTGACCTTCGTTCATCTTCAGACACAGATGAAGATATTTCTGATGAAACCCCAGAGCTCTCTGACCCCTCCATAGACAGCAATGTGATGAACACTTTCAAGGGCCAGAAAGGAAGTAAAGACATCGTTAAAATAGTCATGTGACTCCAGTGGTTCAGCCTTAATGTGATGAAGAGATGAGAATACTTTAGTGCGCAAAAACAAACACAAATAACGTTTTTATTAATCAATCTCTTCTCGTCTGTGCTGTGATGGTACTGTACCTGTGATGGCCACGTCAGGACGGGTGGACGAGCATCAAGAACTGTCAAAGAATTACAACATGATTTGAAAAGACGGCAGCACCGAACAAAGGTATTCATTTAATATGTTTTATTTAACCAGGTTTATTGGGTTCACATGAATCAAATTACACAGACATGTAAGGGATAATGTACATCCAGCCGTTGTTATCGCAGAATAAACCCCGACAGTGATCTCTGAAGGGGTTCATTCAAAGCTTCCACAAAGAAAAACAGTTCCAAATTGCTTTAAGCCTTTATCTTTTGCTAAAGATGTGTTTTTACCATATATGTTGAAATAAATGCTGAAAGGGTTAGTTCACCCAAAAGTGAAGATTACCCCATGATTTACTCATCCCAGGTGTGTATGACATTCTTCTTTCAGACGAACACAGAGTTATATTTAAAAAGTCCTGGCTAATCCAAGCTTTATAATAGCAGTCCATAATAATGCATCTGTCCATCATATAACTGCTCCACGCGGCTCTGGGGTGTTAATAAAGGCCTTCTGAAGCGAATCGATGCGTTTGTGTAAGAAAAATATCCATATTTAAAACCAGCCGTGAAACCCTTGACGTCTTCCATTGTAACCCGTGGTGGTTAAGTTTTTCTGTCACAAGATGGCGCCAGACAGTCAACGACAGCGGAGTGACACGTTAAGCATTAAAGTAGTACCGGTCAAGATAACGTCTCGGTTACGTATGTAACCCTCGTTCCCTGAAGGAGGGAACGGAGACGTACGTCGGAACTGACCGACGAATTGGGATCTGTTTCAGAGACCAATCTACTTCGAGTGTATTAAAAACGAGCCAATGGACATTGGCATGCGGTGCACGCATTCCACGCGCCGCCCCGCATTGCGGGTATAAATACGGAAGTGGAAGTACCGCATATTGTTTTCAACTGAGGAGCCGAGAAGTGTGGCTCGGGCCTTCAGCTGAAGCACAGCACCTGGCGACGGGACGTACGTCTCCGTTCCCTCCTTCAGGGAACGAGGGTTACATACGTAACCGAGACGTTCCCTTTCAGTCGGTCCCGTTCGACGTACGTCGGAACTGACCGACGAATTGGGATCCCTACCAAAACGCCAGGGATGCTGGCCCTTCCAGCGCCCTGCCTGAGCTCGCTGGACCACTCCTAAGTTGGAGTGGGAGTCAGGGCTCCCGGCAGGGAAGGACAGTCACTGCTGTTCCTGCAAGACCCACTCAGCGTGACTATTGGATAACGCTGGGAAAGCGTGCCCGTCTCGGGAGATGGTACGCTGCGGAGCCACATCCTTCAATGGAAGGAGAGGTGGAAATACGCATCAGGACTAACCTAACCTAGGGTAGTGCAACTATGGAAAATCTCTGGGGTGGACCCAACCTGATCCCAGGGGGGGAAGAACACATCCCAGAGATGACAGAGCGGGCTCTGTCAAGGGAAGACACGGGGCTAACCGAGCAGGGTAGCAGATACCGTGGAGAATACACATATGGGGTAGCCGTGAGGGGACCGCAACATATGGAACCCAGCCAACACACACGTTCCACAAGCATACGGGTGCAGGCCTGGCGCCAGACGGCCGCAACGTCTGGCACCGCAGGGGTGACGGAGGAACTCACAGGGTTAGCCGTTTCCGGGGAACACAACTGGAGCAAGAATAGACGCACGTATCCGGCCCGAAGGCGGGAGTGGCGTTGCAAGCCGACACTAGAACGGGTACTTAGCGCTACTGGCCCTGGGGGGCGAGGATGCGGGAAGATACCGGCTCTACACGGAGGCTATAAAATCTAGCGAACGTGTTAGGTGTCGCCCAGCCCGCAGCTCTACAAATGTCTGTCAGCGAGGCACCTTGAGCCAGCGCCCAGGATGAAGCAACACTCCTTGTTGAATGTGCTCGCACCCCGAACGGGCAAGGTACGTCTTGGGACTGGTAAGCCAAGACAATGGTGTAGATCTGAAAATTCAGCTTTTGTCCCCGTTATGATTGAATCACAGGACCGGAATACCAGTAATTTGCCAAGAGATCTCTTTTATTATTTTATATATCAGACATAGTTGAGACATTGAAAAGTTATTGTCTCATGCCAGCTGTATGTTTCTCCATTCCTCCATTTCTCTCCCCTCTCCCTTCTTCATCCTCTCCTCGTCCCTCGTCCATCTCTCATCTCGTCTCGTCTCTCCTCTGAGTCCCTTATCGTCTGAGGCCGGACACTCAATTTGGATATTATATATACTACTAACAGAGGATCTCACTAGGAAGAGACTTCCATAGAAGGAAGAGAAACATGCGTCCTATGTTTAAAATAGAGCGTATACATCATGCTTACATCAGTTGCACAATCCACTTTCCTTATAAAGAATCAGTTGACAATACATGGAACAGATGCATGCTACTGTGTGCATCAGTGGAAACATGTTCTATAAGAGTGCACATTCCTGTAACAGATATAGCTCATCCAAGTCTCTCCTTGGGACACAATGTTCAACACAGTCTGACTTACATTGTACATTATACAAATAATTATGAAAAATAATAAAACATAATAATACTAAATAAAAATAACATTAAACAATAAAATTCCAATCTTCAGTCCCTCCTCTGGAACTACGACAGTCAGTTCCACACCGTCACCCCTCCAGTGGCCATCTAGTGGAGCAATAGTGAAGAAAAGGAAAGGCAAAGAAAAGAAAAACAACAAACAGAAAACAAACAAAACAAATAACCCAAACCCATGATATGTCCCCGCATACTATGTGTCTTTTATCATCTATGTGTATGCATTTAAAATGTACCCCATACATCTAAGAAAGGAAACATTAATAAATCTTCGCCAGTACCTGAACTTTTCAGTAAATATACCTGAATTCCTTCAGTTCCTGGTTCAAAATAACAAACTAAAACAAACGTTGATATTAAAGAATCCTATCCCTTGGGGTTGTAAATCAGTAAGCAGGTGTTGATTGTTTGTCAGTTGTGTTTTGTAAGTATAAAATCCCCTATTCCACTCTGTATTTCCCATTCTTGGTTTTAACCATATTCTATATTGAGAATATCTTCATCTATTATCAAAGCATGTCTTGAAACATGTCTGTTCATTATTCATTTGTGTAGAAAAGTCAACTCAATTGTTTTGCATTAGAATGATTCCAACAATCTAAAATAAGTTATGCTAAGATCTTGCTAAGGTTTTCTTAGTTAAAAATGTTAAATTCACTTAACCTTTGTTATCCAGAACTTCTCTTAAATCAGCAAAAGCAGTCTTCATCTTTAACCACCACCATGTTTTGGAATTATCCTGTCATGTCTTAATGATCTACAGGAGTGAAAACTATGATAGAGACATGTTAGTTCAATATCACACTTTCAGAGATTCCCCATTATGCTGAATCTGAAACTTCTAAACAATAATTGCACATAAGGCAACCAACTTCATGTTCCTAATATAAATTAAGAAGTTTTTATGTTATGGTCTCCAAAGTAATTAATTACAATCCCTCATGGTCTCAGCTGGTTCTTGAAAACCCATTCCCCTTATCTCTTTATGAATGATCATCTTTCCCAGGGTGTACCCCTGGCATAGTCACACCATCCAAGGAATGTGGTTGCTGGTGATCTGGTATGGAGGAGCTCACATTTCTAGGGCAGACTACTGTAACTTCTCACAGCTCTCCCTTCAATGATGCTGTTGGCCTTACAAACATCTTCTCACTCTCATACACATCTCACAATCACACCTCCCTTCAGGAGATGCCCAGTAGCGGCGGTAAAATCCCTGCCTTAGATTGTCCCCTTTTTGGCCATAGAGGATCTTATCCGTCATTGAGAAATCACCTCATGCTCACTGGTAACCACTCTTTCCATTACGAAACCTTTGACAGGCATTTTCTTCAACAGAATCAAGGAATTGCATTCAAGAGCCATCAGAACCATTTGGAATGCCTAATAGTTTCAAAACATGGAGACAGATTAATAACAGCACTATTAATAACTTAAATCAATTAGTTATTACAACAATCCGTTCAGAGTAAAGTTCTGCTTCATCTGTAACCGGAGCCATCTGCCCTGTACATGGTGAAGACAAAGATGAGACAAAGAAGTTACTGGTCATAGAGTAACAAATCCAAAATGATCACTTATATCATTCAAGGTCTGTATTCATTTAAAAGATTGAGTGAATGAGTTTTGCTTGAAACATTTAATTATCAATTGCCTAGTATAATTTCTTTAACATCTCTGTGTCTATGATTTCCAACTGAAACACTGTGCTTTACTATAAATAACGTATCACTCATAGCACAGGCTCAAATCGCATTCAGCTGTCTATGAATGAGAGAGAAACCACTGAGGCAAAGTCCAGAATGCCCCAGGACTGCATTTTCATAAACATTTAACATAGTTTAATACTACAATTTTTTTTACTCTGGCTTAACCAGAAATTGCATATTTTCGACTGCATCTTTGTTTATATTTGTCTTTTCTCTTTTTACTTTTTTTTCTTTTTTTATATATTTTATATATATAGGCTATATTAACACCAGACATTTCTGTCATTTGATCTCATCTAGAAATTTATTTTGCAGATGCTTTCTTTGTTTGCAGCCATTTTGCAAATAATTTGTATATGTTTCTCTACGTGAACTAGAGAGACAGCAGGCTATCTATTTAGAAGTGTGTGTGTGTGTGTGTGTGTGTGTGTGGAGAGAGAGAGAGAGAGAGAGGAGGGAAGAGGGTGAATTCCAAAGGGAGGGGCTGCTCTCCCTTATGAACACTTGAGAAACTCGAGGAAAGGAAAAAGAAACAGTTAAAAGTTAACTCATATATTTTCAATTGTATTTTACTTTAAAATTCAGTTTAACTCAAATACATTTTTTTTCTCTTTTTTTTTTTTCTTTTCATTTTTCTTTTCAGTTGAACTCAGATCAGTCTCCTCCCCAAATATTGAACAGCTTTACTGTCAAAATCAGAAGGCCAACGATTCTAGCCACTTTTATTCATCAAGGCGCCTTATACCTTTAGCGTGTTTAAACGTTTTAGGGCTTTCTAAAGCTGCGCAACCTTTAGCGCAGACCCGCCACTTTAAACCGCTTTAATCTCACAGTTCGTTGCACTTCCCCGTACTTCTTCTAAGCACGGTTCTAAGGCCCGAAGGACACATTAGAGATTTTCTCTGCCCAAAAATAACAAAATGTAAAAATAAAACAAAACTGCAGTCTCGCCGTGTTCCGACCACCTTACAGTCACAACGAACTAATTGCTAAATCGCATTACGGATTAATCTCCCGAAAATTTGACAAAATGGTCTTTTGCACAAAAGAATCCACTTTTAACCCAGCTTCATTCAATATTTTGGAGGTCAGAATGCTGATCAGAATAACTTAAATAAATCACATCAAATTAAATTACTTAAAATGTAACTATGTCTGACACATATTCATTGGCAACAAAACTGGTATTTCAAAATAACACAGTTCTTTTTAGCAGTTTCAGTCACTGTCTCAACAGTTTATATATATCATCAGGCAGACTTAGAATCTTTAAGAAAAAGAAAATGTATTACCTGATGATAAATGCCTGAAATGCAGATCCTGTTCGTGACGCCAATTGTAGATCTGAAAATTCAGCTTTTGTCCCCGTTATGATTGAATCACAGGACCGGAATACCAGTAATTTGCCAAGAGATCTCTTTTATTATTTTATATATCAGACATAGTTGAGACATTGAAAAGTTATTGTCTCATGCCAGCTGTATGTTTCTCCATTCCTCCATTTCTCTCCCCTCTCCCTTCTTCATCCTCTCCTCGTCCCTCGTCCATCTCTCATCTCGTCTCGTCTCTCCTCTGAGTCCCTTATCGTCTGAGGCCGGACACTCAATTTGGATATTATATATACTACTAACAGAGGATCTCACTAGGAAGAGACTTCCATAGAAGGAAGAGAAACATGCGTCCTATGTTTAAAATAGAGCGTATACATCATGCTTACATCAGTTGCACAATCCACTTTCCTTATAAAGAATCAGTTGACAATACATGGAACAGATGCATGCTACTGTGTGCATCAGTGGAAACATGTTCTATAAGAGTGCACATTCCTGTAACAGATATAGCTCATCCAAGTCTCTCCTTGGGACACAATGTTCAACACAGTCTGACTTACATTGTACATTATACAAATAATTATGAAAAATAATAAAACATAATAATACTAAATAAAAATAACATTAAACAATAAAATTCCAATCTTCAATGGCATCCACTATCCAGTGGGCCAACCTCTGCTTGGAGACAGCCTTTCCCTTCTGCTGACCTCCGTAACAGACGAAGAGCTGCTGTGAGGATCTGAAGCTTTGAGTCCGGTCAACGTAAGCGCGAAGAGCGCGGACGGGACATAACAAAGCTAGGGCTGGGTCTGCCTCCTCCGAAGGCAGCGCTTGCAGGTTCACAACCTGGTCCCGGAAGGGAGTGGTAGGAACCTTGGGCACATATCCAGGCCGGGGTCTCAGGACAACGTGAGAGTTGGCCGGCCCGAATTCTAGGCACGATTCGTCGACCGAAAGCGCATGCAGGTCCCCCACCCTCTTGATTGAGGCCAATGCGGTCAGGAGGACTGTCTTCATGGACAGGATTTTTAGCTCGACTGACTGCAAAGGCTCAAATGGAGGACCCTGGAGTGCTCTAAGCACCAGGGCTAAGTTCCAAGAGGGTAACGAGGTAGAACGAGGAGGATTTAGTCTCCTCGCACCTCTGAGGAACCTGACGATTAAGTCGTGCTTACCTACGGATTTACCGTCTACTGCATCGTGATACGCCGCTATTGCAGCGACGTACACTTTGAGGGTGGAGGGAGACAGCCGCCGCTCCAACCCATCCTGCAGGAAGGAAAGCACAACATTAATCGAACACTTCCGGGGGTCTTCCTGGCGGGAAGAGCACCAAACGACGAACAGGTTACACTTCAGAGCATAGAGGCGCCTCGTAGAGGGGGCTCTAGCTGAAGCGATGGTATCTACCACAGCTTGTGGTAGGCCATCTAGAACCTCCGCGTCCCGTCCAGGGACCAGACATGGAGTTTCCAGAGGTCTGGACGCGGGTGCCATAGAGTGCCCCGTCCCTGAGAAAGAAGGTCCTTCCTCAGGGGGATTGGCCAGGGAGGGGCTGTCACGAGGAGTGTGAGTTCGGGGAACCAGGTCCGGTTGGGCCAATAGGGCGCAACTAACAAGACCTGCTCCTCGTCCTCCCTGACCTTGCACAGAGTCTGTGCAAGAAGGCTCACTGGGGGAAACGCATATTTGCGTAGGTCCCGGGGCCAGCTGTGCGCCAGTGCATCTATGCCTAAGGTACCTCCGGTCAGGGAGTAGTACCACTGGCAATGGGTCGACTCCGGGGAAGCGAACAGGTCTACCTGTGCAACCCGAAGTGGTCCCATATCAGCTGGACGCTCCGGGGGTGGAGTCGCCATTCGCCCGGAGGTGTCGACTGACGAGAGAGCTCGTCGGCTGTCTGGTTCAGCGCACCTGGGATGTGAATAGCACGACTTGACCTCACAAACTTCTGACTCCACAGGAGGAGATGGCGGGCGCGCCGGAGCATGCAACGGGAGAGTAGACCACCCTGTCGGTTGATGTACGCAACGGCCGCAGTGCTGTCCGAACGGACCAGTACGTGTTTGCCCTGGAGCGGTTTCTTGAAGCCGTACCGCCAGAAGCTCTAGGCAATTGATATGCCAACGCAGTTGGGGTCCCGTCCACAGACCCGAAACCACGTGCCCGTTGTACGTGGCCCCCCAACCCGTGGATGAGGCATCCGTGAAGACCACAGCATGCCTCGACACCTGTTCTAAGGACACACCGGCCCGGAGAAACGAGGGGTCTGACCACGGGTTGAAGGTTTGGTGACAGTAAGGAGTCACTGGGACCCGGTACTGACCGCTGTGCCACGCCCATCTCGGGACTCGGTCGTGTAACAAGCGTTGAAGCGGCCTCATATGAAGCAATCCGAGCGGCGTTACCGCGGCTGCGGATGCCATATGCCCCAGGAGCCTCTGAAAAAGTTTCAGTGGGGCCGCTGTCCTGCCATTGAACGTATTCAAGCAGTTCAACACTGACCGGACGCGCTCTGGAGTGAGGCGCGCCGTCCGGTTGACCGAATCCAACTCCATACCGAGATAAGAGATCCTCTGCGTGGGACAGAGTTGCTCTTCTCTCGGTTGACCCGAAGTCCCAACAGGCTGAGGTGACTGAGCACCATGTCCCTGTGTTCGCACAACTACTCCCGAGACTGGGAGAGAATAAGCCAGTCGTCGAGATAGTTGAGTAAGCGAACGCCGTGTTCTCAGAGCGGAACAATGGCTGCCTCTACGACTTTCGTGAAGACGCGAGGCGACAGGGACAGCCCGAAGGGCAAGACTTTGTACTGATATGCCCTCCCCTCGAACGCAAAGCGCAGGAGCGTCTGTGTCGAGGAAGGATAGAGACATGAAAGTACGCGTCCTTCAGGTCGATAGCTGCGAACCAATCTTGGGGACGGATGCACTGGAAAATGCGTTTTTGCGTTAACATTTTGAACGGGAGCTTGTGCAGGGCCCGATTCAAAATGCGCAGGTCCAAGATTGGTCTTAACCCACCCCCTTTCTTGGGTACAATGAAGTAGGGGCTGTAGAACCCCGACCGCATATCGGCTGGAGGAACCGGCTCGATCGCGCCCTTCCCCAGCAGGACATCGATCTCTGACCGCAAGACATGGGCATCCTTGCTCCGCACTGAGGTGAAGAGGATGCCCCTGTACTTGGGAGGCCGGCGTGCGAACTGAATCGCATAGCCGAGTCTGATGGTACGGATGAGCCAGCGAGACGGTCTGGGGAGGCCAAGCCAGGCCACCAAAGACCGACCAAGGGGGATCATCGGCACCACAGACGTACCAGGGGTGAGGCAGCGGGTTGGAGCACTCAGACCCGACTCGGGAGGCCCGGAGGCGGCCCGGAGTGTTGCCTGAGTACTCCAGGTGGGGCAGAGTGTGGGTGAGGAGGCCCGGGGGCGTCCTCAGTGCCCACTCTGCTGCCCCCTGGCGAGGGGTGAGAGGGGAGGAAAGGAGTGGCAAGGCCCGGAGGCGTCGCACACTGCCAACCTGACCCTCTCGGAGCTCAGGGAGGGAGGAAACTGCTCTGAGAATGTGGGAGAGCCAGCGGCAGGACCGAAACCGAAAAATAGTCTCCCCCCCAGTCCTCCTCCGGGGGGGGGGTACGGACACCGTCTCCCCGAGCAGTTCACCATCTCGCTGGGCTGCCCGTTCCAAGGCCGCTTGCCCTTGTGCTTGCTAGCGGACTCGCGGGACCCTGGCCGGGTTGGGCACATCCCCTGCGCCGTGCCACCTGCTGCCCGGGTGGAGGCTGCTGCTGGGCTTAGCAGGGGCGGAGGCGGACGCAGGGGGTGCACCCTCGGCGACAAGCAGACGGAGGCAGTACAGCCGATTTTTTTATTTATAAAATTTTTTATTTTATTTTTTAAACCACCTCCATCCGCTTCTGGGCCACCGAGAACTGCTGGGCGAGTTCTCGACAGCGTCGCCGAAGAGGCCAGTCTGACAGACAGGGGCGTTGAGGAACCGAACTGTCGGGCTCACGCATATCTGCCAGGTTTAGCCCCAGCTTCCTGGACCACTAATGTGGACATCGCCTGACCCAGGGAGCGTGCAGTGACTTCCATCACCCGGTGAGCGAGGTCCATCACTGCACGCAGTTCCTGCATAACCCCTGAGTCGGGACTACCCTCGTGCATGCAGGAGAGAGGGTAGTGAGAGAGCGAAAAAATTTATACAGATTATGGCCCTTTTGGCGTTCCATATTTTGACACCAAATAGTTCCACACTGCTAAATTTTTCCAATGCACACCCAGGCAGCCACCCTGGAAGGCATGGCTGTCAACACTGAATCTGAATCAGCACGAGCACACACTATTATAGTGGAAACTCAGCGTCATCATCTCCAGCGCATAACAGCCCTCTCTCCGATGCAGCAATTGACATCTGTCCTCTGCCAGAGCCACAACTGAAATGCTAGGTCCCCCTTTTTTCAAAAAAGGACCAGCAATCCCATCTGGGCTACCAGCAGGCATGAGAGACAGTGGGCGTGGCCGCCAGACTCGACGGCACACGGCACGCTGAACGCTCGAGCCCCTAGGGGCAGGACGAACAACACGCCGACGTGGCCATGTTCTCATGAGAGAATATGAACCCCCCACGACCAAAGTCTCAACATGCTCATGATGCGATAGAGGAGTGGGGGCCCGAAGAGATGTACCCGGCGGGAATGCCCCACTTTAATCCTCAGGTCACCAAGGCTTCTTAACCAAAATAGATATTTTCTGGAGCACCAGAAAATAAACTAGATCGGGGAATAAGCAAAGGGACTCAACCCCGTTTGAGGTTTCATAGTCTGGACCGCGCATCTACCGAGCGCCGAGTGACGCGCTGGGTTGCCGTGGCAACCCCCGCTGTCAGCCGGCGCTCGACGGCACACGGCGCGCTGAACGCTCAAGCCCTTACGAGAAAGGTGAGACGAACAACGCGCCGACGTGACCACGCTCTCCTGAGAGAGCATGAATCACCCACGAAGCAATCTCACATGTTTATATGTGAGAGAGATCGTGGCCGTCAAATGAGGACAGGAAACAACCGCATCCAGAAACACACGGTTTGAATGACATCTTGAAAAAGACGCAGGGTCAAACCGTGTTGCTCTTTTAGTGACAGAGAGAAGAGAAAACCGCTCCGAACGTGCCGAGGCACACAGGGGAATAGCCGCGGCTTACAGCGGTTTAAAGGTGCAAGCCCGCTGTAAGCACTCAGAGGGAAACGCCCAGCGAACCAACAGTTTCACTTCTGGTCGCGACCACCGCTGTATAGCACCGTCACACCGACACAGGAACAGGTAAGCTGATCTTCTCTCGTAATGTCTTGAAACTCGTTCGTAGAACACACTCTTCGCAGGAAGCATGAAAGCTCGGCTCCGAAGTTGAAAGCAATATGCGGTACTTCCACTTCCATATTTATACCCGCAATGCGGGGCGGCGCGTGGAATGCGTGCACCGCATGCCAATGTCCATTGGCTCGTTTTTAATACACTCGAAGTAGATTGGTCTCTGAAACAGATCCCAATTCGTCGGTCAGTTCCGACGTACGTCGAACGTGACCGACTGAAAGGGAACTCGTAGTTCTCGGATGAGCGGTGTGTTATTCACTTTGGCAGTTGTTATCTGGGAATAACACACCGCTGGAATGTGCGATTGACCAATCAGAATCAAGTATTCCACAGAGCCGTGTAATATAAATTGTTAATGTTACTTCAATATCACGGAATGAAGTCATTTTTAAGTCACCCAATTAAGTAAAGCAGTAGTTAAAAGTTCCCTGACAGGGTTAATCATAATGACCTGATATTGTGTTGGTCCCCCTGACCCGTCGAGGCATGGGCTCCTCTAGACCCCTGAAGGTGTGCTGTGGTATCTGGCAGACATTGTTCAGAAGAACAGCGTACTTTGATTAAAAAGTTGATAAGAGAGGTTTGATAAAACAAATAAAGAACTGCAGAAAATGATAAGCTGCTCAGCTAAAATGATATCAAATGCTTTAAAATGGCAAACAAAACCAGAAAGACGTGGAAGAAAACGGAAAACAACCATTCGAATGGATGGAAGAATAGCCAAAATGGTAAAGATCAGCTCCATGGAGATCTAAATCTAAAGTTACCTGTGAGTACTGTAACAAAAACATATTCAGGTATCCAATTGAAAATTTTCTAGAGACCGATCACATCAAAATTTTTCAGTTGGCCAAATTAAATGTCTGTGAATTGATGCACTTTAATTCACAGGAATTCAATTTGGCCAACAAAAAAATTTAGAAGTGATCAGTCACTAGAAAATTTCAATTGGAGACCTGATTGTTTTTCAGTGTACGTGAAGCCAAGTTATCGGCAAGAAGCCCCCGCAAAGTCCCATTTTTGAAAACACGACACGTGCTGAAGAGGTTACAATTTGCCAAAGAACACAACGACTGGCCTGAAGAGAAATGGCGCAATTTTGTGGACCGATGAAGGCAAGATTGCTCTTTTTAGGTCTAGGGGCCGCGGACAGTTTGTCAGACGACTCCCAGATACTGAATTCAACTCACAGTACTCAGTGAAGACAGTGAAGCAAGGTGGCGCAAGCATCATGATATGGGGATGTTTCTCATACTATGGTGTTGGGCCTATTAATTGCATTCCAGGGATCCTGGATCAGTTTGAGTACATCAGAATACCTAAAGAGGTCATGTTGCCTTATGCCGAAGAGGAAATGCCCTTGAAATGGGTGTTTCAACAAGACAGCGACCTCAAACACACCAGTAAGAAGAGCAGCATCTTGGTTCCAGACCAGCAAGATTAACGTTATAGAGTGGCCAGCCCATTAGAGAACTTGGTGACATCAAAAATGCTGTTTCTGAGGCAAAACCAAGAAATGCAGAGGAATTGTGGTCCTGGGCTGGAATACCTGCCAGAAGTTGGTTGACTCCATGCAACTCAGATGTGAAGCAGTTCTCAGAAACCGTGGTTATACGACTACATATTAGTCCAGGGATTGACAAGAAAGCGAAATCTTCAAGCATTTCTCAGTTTATATAGTAAATGTTTGACTTTTTAAAGAAAAATGCAGACATTGCTATTTTTTTAACAGCCTAATATTCATTTTTCTTCACTTTCTGCAAAGTAATAACAAATGTGATACATTTTTCTTCATGTTTTGATTTAGAATAGACTGTGCAGTTTCCCAATGCATTTGTGTGTATTGAAATAAAAGTTATTATAAGGATTTTGAGCTTTACTCACTTTTTTAAACACACTGCTATTATTTTGAACACAACTGTAAATGTCTCTCTCTCTCTCTCTCTCTCTCTCTCTCTCTCTCTCTCTCTCTCTCTCTGTCTCTCTCTCTCTCTCTCTCTCTCTCTCTCTTAGAGGAACTGGGCGTCTCTGTCACATTTAGCACTTCATGTTAAACATGTAACAGGAAAGAAACACTCAAAACTCCTCTGAACACACATCGAGAGCTTCAGAAGAACTGAATCTACAGACAACAGAGAAGATCATTTAATAAGAGAGAAGAATGAAGATCATCTGGACTTTCACTCTGCTGATGATTCCTGGTAAGAATCTGAACTCAGAAGAACCAGAACAGAGATTAAATAATGAACACAAGTCTTTATCCATAACTAATGACCTTTGACATGAATCTCCCTTCAGTGTGTATTAGTGTTGTGTTAAGATGCTGGTTTGTTGTAGGTGTCGTGAGCTCCATAGAAGTGACCGGATATTCAGGAGGTGGAGTCAAAATCTCATGCAAATATAATAAAGGATATACAGAGAATGAAAAGTATTTTTGTGAAGGACAGTGGCCATACTGCACAGACCAAATCAAGACTAATGAGAAAAATAAATGGGTTAAATCTGGAAGATTCTCTCTGTATGACGACATAAGTTCAGCCGTCTTCACTGTGGCCATCAGAGATCTGAGTGAAGAGGATTCTGGGATGTACCAGTGTGCAGTTGATATACCTTCATATAAAGATCTCTACACTGAAGTGAATCTGAAGGTTATAACCGGTGAGTAACTGAGACTCCACAACATCACGATCCTCAACACTGACTGGAATTACTGCCGTTCACTCGTCTAACTCATAACTCACGCCATCAATAACCTTTTTATCTCCTGATGGAAGATTTACACTCATCATCTGGACTTGAGTTCATAAATGTTGTAGCAAAGTGAAGATAAATGTGTTTATATTGAGAACAAACTGACAAATGATCTGTGTTTGTGTTGAACAGATCAACCAATCAGGACCGTGAGAGGATATTCAGGAGGAAACGTCATCATAAACTTCAAATATGAGAAGAAACACATGAACCGTGTGAAATACATCTGTAAATCTGGAGAATGTTTTCCTGTAATGAACACTAACAGAGCCTCAGAATGGACACATGACAGACGATTCTCCGTTCATGAGGGCAGATCTGCAGGGCTCTTACGTGTGTTTATCAGAGAGCTGAAGGAGAACGACTCTGGAGAATATAAGATTACAGTCAAAGTTTCTGAAGACTACAGTTTCTTCTCTGAGTTTAACCTGAACATTGAGAAGGGTGAGCCGCTTTCAGTCATTATGAGGTGAATCCATGAATATATCTGGTCATTCTAACATTACTGCGCTTTATTTGGATCTGAAACAGATGATTGTGTGAAGAGCATCAGTCTATCAGCGGCTGCAGGAGGATCTGTGAACATCAGCTGCAAATACCCACAATCCCACAGCAGTGATGTGAAGTTTCTCTGCTGGAGATCTGGAGCTGATCTCTGTGCTGAAGAGACGTCTGTGAATGAGAACAGAAGATGGAGGCGTGAGGGAAAGATCCAGCTGTATGATGACAGAGAAGAGCGGCTCCTGACGGGAAGCATCAGTCATGTGACTGAACAACATTCAGAATACTGGTGTGGAGTTCAGTCTGATGGAGGACACAAGAGCTTCATCACACGAGTCCTGGTCAACCTCACAGGTGCGGATGCTTTTCTCACTGATATTAATCATAAGGTAGAATAACATCTCTTCAGCAGATCACTGTGTGTTATTTATCAGGATACTTGAAGCTGATTCTATAAGCAGGTTTAACCACAGGGTTATTCTTCATTTAGATGTTCTGTCTGTTTAACAGCAAAACCACAAACTGCAGTTCGTATGATTGTCATTCTACAGCAGTGTGTGAACGCAGGACTGAGATCTGGATGCAATTTATAGTTCTGTGTGTGTTAATCTCGTATCACTGCAGTGTTTAGTGTGTTCATCTGGACACAGGATAGTTAACTGCAGTTTAAGGGAGCTCGTCAGTGACACTGCTGGACTGTATTATTCAGTGTGAAACCACAGGCGTTATTCACAGAAACTCAAACAAACAGTTTCTGTGTATCAGCAACTTGAATTCTGGGTAATGAATGTGTGAAAGCCATCAGTAACATGCAGAGCTTAAAGTATTCCGGCACCGTGCTGGATCTCCGGCGTGCGGCGTTTGGCTGCAGAAAAATTCTATAAATAAGTTGATATCACGTTCAAGTTCATGAGTCCGCCTAACAATAGTTTGAGAGTAACATGCAGAGTCATCTGGCATTGGTGTTGACGTCGGCGACGAGCGCACACTTCCAGCCAATCAGCGATCAACAGGCAGACATGCTCATTCATAACTGAAGGCTTGAAAACTTGTATATTCAAGTGATCGCAATGCTAAAGTAGCATAAATATACAGTTGTATCTGCATAAAGAAGTTGTATCTGTATTAGAGTAAAGAGTCGGAGAGTGATCCAGCTTGGATTACACCTCTTTATAAACATAACCAACTCTGAGAGCACAGTTGAATGGCTTTAATTGAATGACGAATAAGTGACTATGACTCCTGTCCAGGCCTGTCGCAAGGGGGGTGCGAAGCCCTGTGTGAACGTGATGTGCGAGGCCCGGGGGTATAGCCTATTAACTGGGGTCTACTCTGTTGCTATAGTGACAAACAATTTGTTGTTTATGTGGATATTTAAGAAAAAAAATCGTATATTCAGTTTAACAGCAGGTTCAAGAAGTTAAACCGTGTAACTGAACTGGGCAGTGCGCACATTTTAACGCTAAAAATATGTTCTAAATTATGAATGGGTCAAATGCGTTTGCAAAACGCCCTGAATGCACTTGAATTAGTTTGGACTGCTCTCTCACTGAATCATCAGAAGCCATTTCTCAGTCGGTAAAATTATAAACAGATAGTATTGAGAGGACCAGCGCTGTTTTTCAGTATTTCCTCTGTGAACATGAACAAAATGGATGTCTGACAATTTCGTTGCTTTTTGCAGTTTTCAGATTTAAAAAACGTTTAAAACATCTAGAGATAGAGGCTTTACTCATTCTGCGGTGCCATTGCTCTCACTGATGCTCCGACAGGTGAGTAATAGTTAGGTTATGCTTATTTAACTTTAATAGTGTTAAATAAAAAACCTTTTGTGCATACCGTCAGATGAAATGCAATAGAATTTCTCCGTCCATGCAATAAATACACATGCTTGAATGAGCGCACATTTCTAGCGTATTTACTTGAACTTCGTAGGTAATATCTATGGTTTGACCCGTGTCAGAGGCGGCCAAAAATCTGAAATTTGAAAGACGAAGAGGGAGAAGAAATGTGTTGCAGACAATGAATGACAGTGACTTAAGACGCTATTGATTAGATCGTGCAGGGATCATGTTTGTTGCATTAAACCCAACTTTCAAACCACCAATTAAATAGACATGCGAGCAATCAGTGTAATTGGAAAGAGTGGAGCAATGTTTATAATTCTAAGCTAATCAAATACCTTATAGAAAATTAACAGCATGGTAAATAATAAAAGGATTTATATACATATATATAATGTGTGTGTGTTTGTGAGAGTGAGAGAGAACAGTAAAATAGGACAATTTGCGCTTGCAATTTCAAAGTGAAGGCTTAGAATAGACCCTATACTTAAAAGCGCTCATTTTTTCCCCTTTTTGGACAACCAACCAATCAAAGTCTTCAAAAGACTGTGTCATACGTAGAAACGGGGTCAGCCCCGCCTCTTCACTAACATAAAAGTTTTGTATTTTCCTTACTCAGAGTTGCTCTCAGATCGGTCCTGAATAGCTCTTAAGCTAAGACTCCTACATAAAAGTTTTTAAGCTAAATTAGGAGTTTTCTGAGAGGACTCTCAGAATCTTTATGAATACGGGCCCAGTCAATTACTCAAAGTGAAAGTAAAAAACTAACCGTTTATCTGACGCTGCATTACGGGCGCATATTCTATTAAAGATGATGAGAGATTAATCAAATTTATTTTTTAATATTTCACTAGTGGCCTATTGTGGGGAATTTTTTTTTTTTTTTCGTGAATTGAGAAATATTTTGTGTTAAGCAAGTTGTTTTTGAAATGAGTAGCAGACGCAGAGTAGCAGGTTGTCGGTTGCATTGATGCGCTGTGAAATATTGTGGGGCTTATGAATTGTAGTAGGCCTGGCTAATATTAATTTAATAATAAAAGTAGCCTAATCATAATAATAATTTAATATGCTTCCGTTCATGTCCGCTACTCCTCTGTGAAGGGCTAAACGGCTTCCACAGGCACGACATCAAAGCAATTAATGTTTAAAATATCCGACTGAACTTCACACTTCCAGCGATGTCTGTGAAAAAGGGATGTGTGCTTGACAAGCTCACACCTCTGTTTGCCGCTGTGCGCTCAATCCATTATTTTATTTTAAGCAATCAGTAATCTGGGGGCCGGACATGTAAATGAAGGGGCCTCGTGGCTATGGCCCAGGTGTGAAATGCCTGCGAATTACATTGTTTTTTCCGATCTCTTATATTTGTACTTTTTGCACATAAATTGGCTTATTCTTACTGTTGACATTGAAAATTATGTTTTTCTGAGGGTTTAGTCAATTAATTTCTTTATTGCCGTTTTGTCAGTTTCCACCTGGGCACTTAAGTCATATTAGCTAATTCTCTTTAATGTACACTGTGCAGTTAACAGGTGTCTTTTCTCTGCCACATGTTTTTGTCTGACCCTGCTGACCCAGTGAGCATTTCACTGTCCAATGGTCATGCCTTAACTGCAATGTCTAGTATTGCATCCTTCTCATGGGCATTTCATAATTTTTAGTTAAATCTCTTTTTTTGGCTCAATTTATCTGTAAAATAAAGCATGCCTAATAATTCTGCACACCTGAATATAAGGTGGTTTCATTTCCAGCCTTCATGAACAATTAGCCTTTCGCCGAGCCCCGTCCCCCTTAGTTACTGTTGCTACGTCCGACAAACAAATGGTCAAACATGACCAGCGCGACAGAATTCCATGACGGGAAGAGTTCAATAACCTTTTTTGGAGCAATACCTCCAGATCGAGGCAAAAGGGGTTACGGTATGCAGTGGAGGGATATATTCAAAATATAAAAATTCGCAATGAAGGAGACACGACTACTATCGAGGCTAATGCTTACCGGTCTCAAGCGAAATCTGAGAAACCCCATGACCTGTACCTTAAATGCAACCAGCACAGCCTTGTGGACCAGTCATGCTCTTGCACTGCCGGGTAAGTTTTCTTTCATATGGTATGGTCTATTATTGTCTATTGCGAGTAGCTATTTTGTTCAAATTCAAGGGTATGTTAGCTAGCTATTACCTACATGTGCGTCAAAGCCATTCAAATCTAACTAACATTTCTCTATTGTTTTGAGAATAGCCGTTTTGAGAATCAGAATCAGAATGTTTTATTTCCATTGTTGAGGAACAGAATTCACAAATAGAAAATTGCTTTGGCTTAAAAGGTGCATACCAGAAAATTCCACCATTACTTTGAGTACACATCTTTCTGTGATGTGATATACAGCGCTGCGCTCACAAGTTCAACAACTGCTTCAAATTGGTTAAGTAACATTACCCACGGTGTTTAATTACTTTTATTAATATTTATACCTCTGTGATTATGGTATATTTCCTTAATCATCTGAAATATTTATGCGTTTAGTATGTATATAGCCTAACGTTAGTAATGATGCTGAGCAATGTTTGTCGGACCTGCTCACATAGTAACGGTTGCTATGATGCGTGATTGGACAATGGCCGTTTCGGGGGAGGGGTCGGCGAAAGGCTAATTATATATCACTTATACATTATTAAATACTAAATTAATAGGAGTTATTAGGATTACTGTGGTTTGGAATTGGTCAAATGTGCCTGGAAAAAAAATATGATCAGAAAATCAACGTGCTTAATAATTCTGCACACAGTGTATTTGCCTTGTTTTGATCAAATTTCCTGAGATTTTTTTGTTTGTTTGACATTAACATTTTTTGGCGCTCTCCGACACACAACGGGCTTCCCCTGAACCCCCGTAGAGGGACAGATGTCCACCCAACATAGCTTTACAAAATCCTGTGGGAAAAACTGATCATGATCATTGTGAACTTTACTCCAGTCTAGTACAACAATGTTCCTCAAAGTCAGTAAAGTTGAAAAAGCCAAATTAAAATGTCATTTAACAAACTAGATTTGGGCTAAGCCCCGAATCTTTCAAATGTCTGGCTCCACCCCTGGCAGATACATGATTATACTGTTGTTTTTTCTTTTGTTTGCCAAATAACGTATTTGTCCACTCACCCAGCCCCCAACCCCACTGAAAAAAAAAGTTCAGGCGCAGGATTTTTTTTTTCTTTAACCCCTGAACATGTCTCTTCACCATTAGAGAATGATGTTAAGTTCTGGTGTGAAAAAAGCATAATTTAGAATTTTTTTTTTCTTTTTCATTTTCACATACAAAATTCTCAGAGACATCATCATCACCACCACCATCATCATCATCATCACCACCACCATCATCATCATCATCACCACCATCATCATCACCACCATCATCATCATCACCACCATCATCATCATCACCACCATCATCATCAGCTTCTTCTCCTTCACCGTTCACAGGCGATTCCAGAACTTCTATATCACCGCCGTCTCTGAACACATCAGCAGGTGATCTTGAGCTGAAATACAAACATGTGATCAGTGGTTTGAGCCTGACTCCCCTAGCAACTGAAATATATTACTAAACATAAAAAAAATTATATTTTCAACTGTAAAATAAACGATAATTACATTTAATACATTTTAAATAGCTAGTATGTAAAAATAAATGGCAATAATAACCCAATCATTCTCAATTGCATACTGAGTTGAATCTGCATTTTGGTGGTTCATTATGGAAATGCAAAAACTCCTGAAATAATAAATAAATACAAAATAAAGACTAGATTGAATTTAAAATGAAAAGTTGAAATAAACATAAACCTGGACAAAGCATGGACTCACCAACAGAGGTACAGACAAGGCAAGTTTATTTGTATAGTACATTATATATATACAGTGGCAATTCAAAGTGCTTTACAAAGAAATAGAATTAAAATATTCATAAGTGAATAAAATAAAAAAAATATATAGTATAACCCCTATCTGGAGTGGAAGAAAATGGAGTCAGGTTTACTTTAAAAATATTTGTCAGGTAAGTAAACCAGTGCGTTTAAACAGTACCCAGGGAACAATACATGACAAACTGACAAGGCAAACATGAGGACTAAAGCTGCGCTCACGCCATAATTACCAGAGTTTTGAGATGACAACACGTGACTTTGTATTGGATATATGATGCATAGAGGCTCTGGTGTGGTGGCCATGATGGCTGAGGGCTCAAACATGGCGGCTGAGGGCTCTGGCTCAGCGGCCATCTTGGCAGATGGCTCAAGCATAGCGGGCATGTTGTGAAGAGGCTCTTGAGTGGTGGCCATGACATGAACAGGCCCTGGCATGGCAGGTGGGGCTTGAATAACTCCAGATATGGCATGGAGACACTATGGTGTGGCAGCCATGATGAGTGAGGGCTCTAGCTTGGTAGATACTGGACAATTGCTGGCTTCCTCTTCCACTGTCCCCACAGTACAAGAGAATACTCTCAGTAATAATGCAAGGTCAATATATTCCGCTAGGGAAAAATGGGTTTTCCCTCCAGGCATCTGGGAACGAATGGGTTCATTCAAACCCAATTAAAAAATGTCTTTGAGTGCCACATCATTAAAGTCCACCAACAGAGTCCACAAATATCTACTACATAATCCTCTGCGGCGCGATTGCCTTGACAGAACTCATAACCACAATACAATGAGCCAATCAGACTAGGACCCACACACAAAGGGAATCACATGGCAAACAGGAAGCATGACAGTGAGAATACAAAATAAAAGACATGAAAACATAAACAACACAAAATATATATACATAAATATATAAAGAAATAAAATAAGTGTGTTTGTACTTTTATTTCCTTATTTATGTATAATTGCATTTTTCCCACATTTATTTATTTGCTTTGTCTACACTCACCTAAAGGATTATTAGGAACACCTGTTCAATTTCTCATTAATGCAATTATCTAATCAACCAATCACATGGCAGTTGCTTCAATGTATTTAGGGGTGTGGTCCTGGTCAAGACAATCTCCTGAACTCCACACTGAATGTCAGAATGGTAAAGAATGGTGATTTAAGCCATTTTGAGTGTGGCATGGTTGTTGGTGCCAGACGGGCCGGTCTGAGTATTTCACAATCTGCTCAGTTACTGGGATTTTCACGCACAACCATTTCTAGAGTTTACAAAGAATGGTGTGAAAAGGGAAAAACATCCAGTATGCGGCAGTCCTGTGGGAGAAAATGCCTTGTTGATGCTAGAGGTCAGAGGTCATGGGCCGACTGATTCAAGCTGATAGAAGAGCAACTTTGACTGAAATAACCACTCGTTACAACCGAGGTCTGCAGCAAAGCATTTGTGAAGCCACAACACACACAACCTTGAGGCGGATGGGCTACAACAGCAGAAGACCCCACCGGGTACCACTCATCTCCACTACAAAGAGGAAAAAGAGGCGACAATTTGCATGAGCTCACCAAAATTGGACAGTTGAAGACTGGAAAAATGTTGCCTGGTCTGATGAGTCTGGATTTCTGTTGAGACATTCAGATGGTAGAGTCAGAATTTGGCGTAAACAGAATGAGAACATGGATCCATCATGCCTTGTTACCACTGTGCAGGCTGGTGGTGGTGGTGTAATGGTGTGGGGGATGTTTTCTTGGCACACTTTAGGCCCCTTGGTGCCAATTGGGCATGGTTTAAATGTCCATCCCTTTCTGACCACCATGTCCCCATACTCTGATGGCTACTTCCAGCAGGATAATGCACCATGTCACAAAGCTCCAATCATTTCAAATTGGTTTCTTGAACATGAAAATGAGTTCACTGAACTAAAATGGCCCCCACAGTCACCAGATCTCAACCCAATAGAGCATCTTTGGGATGTGGTGGAACGGGAGCTTCGTGCCCTGGATGTGCATCCCACAAATCTCCATCAACTGCAAGATGCTCTCCTATCAATATGGGCCAACATTTCTAAAGAATGCTTTCAGCACCTTGTTGAATCAATGCCACGTAGAATTAAGGCAGTTCTGAAGGTGAAAGGGGTCAAACACAGTATTAGTGTGTGTTCCTAATAATCCTTTAGGTGAGTGTATATGGTGTATAAATAATATGCAAAATAAATACATGTATAAATAAATAAATGAAAAAAGAAATGTGGGAAAATGCATAAACAAATACACACTTTTCTTTGTATATTTCATGTATGTATTTATTTATTTATTATTTTGTCAGCTTTGGCATTCCATAGTGGAAAGGGTGTTGGTTTAAGTGAAGAAAATGCTATATTTACACACTTGCTGTTATATATGGTTCAGAAACCTCTATTTAACAGAAACTAGCTGTGCATTCAGTCACACACAAAAAAACACAACTGATGCGCACGCACGAGACAAGATGGTTATTTAAACGGTTTGCATGAATGTACGATGTGAAACCTAGAAACCGGTTTGATTCCCCCCACGGGTTAAAAGGGTCATATTGCATTAATTGTGTTTAACTGAAAAGCTTGTATTGAAATATTTTACATTCTACCAATGATAAACCTGTGCTAGATGTGAAGGAGGGACATAAAACTGACTGTCAAATATTTATTTTAGGTATGGGAATGGCATATTTTGAGTTTTGATATTTGCGATATGGTCATTGGGCTAACCCTGCAGATCCAGTATCATGTCTGGTCAGTCCTCCTCCACACGTCCAGCTCCACCCATGATCTGATCTGATGTTTATCTTACAGTGATCAGACTCTCTGATTATTTCTCCAGTGTTTTCAGGCTCTTCTCTGATTGTCTCTCTGGTTCTGCCTCTTCTGGTTCTGATCATCGCTGGACTCTCGTTACTGTTTCTCTGTAAGAAGCGTCAGTCTCCAGGTAAAACTCATTCTGAACTCCTTCAGATGCACAAACTCTCCATTTATACTGAGTTTAAAACAGAGAGATCTCTTGATCTGTTCTCCCACTTTCTGACGCCACCTATAGGCTGCAACGAGGCATGAGCAAAATACAGACACTTGATGATGTGTGAGAACATTACACAAGACATCAGTGTTGAATTGAGATGTACATTAATGTCATTCATTTAGGATGCTTGTTTTTGACAGGCGCTGATTCGTCATCTCACACTGGACCAGGCAAACATGAAGTGGTGAGTCCAGTTACTGTATCAAATATTGATTTTTATTCATAATGATATTAATGTCTAATTTCGATCTTCAGAGCTGTAAATAATTCCTCTGTCTCTCCTCAGGTTTCTCACACTGGTTGTGATTACGAGGAGATTAAAGACCCTCACAAACCATTACCCACAAACCCCTCTGATTCCTCTGACGTCCTATACGCCACTGCCCAATTACCCACAAACCCCTCTGATTCCTCTGACGTCCTATACGCCACTGCCCAATTACCCACAAACCCCTCTGACTGCGTTTACGCTACGGTTCAGAAAGCCGCTGGAGACTCTCAGTGCTGCTTCACTTCTGCTGAGGATCTGAATTAAGCAGTGATAATTTCCAGAAGCAATCGGACTGTCGTGCCAGTGTCAGTGTCAGGAATAATTAGGATTACAGTGAATACGCTGCTGTCAATCATCTCTCTGCTTGAGAATATCAATGAGTTTGTGTTCGTCTTCTTCAGTGATGCTCCTTTGCCTTATATTTATTCAACCCCAAATCAGAAAAAGTTGGGACAGTATGGAAAACGCAAATAAAAAAAAAGAAGTGATTTCGAAATTTACTTTGACTTGTATTTCATTGCAGACAATATGAACACAAAATATTTCATGTTTTGTCTGGTCAACTTCATGTCATTTGTAAATATGCATCCTTTCCTGTCATTCAGACCTGCAACACATTTCAAAAAAAGTTGGGACAGGAGCAATTTAGGGCTAGTAATGAGGTAAAATGGTTAAATAATGATGTGATTTGAAACAGGTGATGTCAACAGGTGATTGTAATTATGATTTGGTACAAAAGCAGCATCCAAGAAAGGTCTAATCCTTTAGGAGCAAAGATGGGCCGAGGATCGCCAGTTTGCCAACAAATACGTGAGAAAATTATTGAAATGTTTAAAAACAATGTTCCTCAAAGAAAGATAGGAAGAGATTTGGATATTTCACATTCAACAGTGCATAACATAATTAAAACATTCAAGGAATCTGGAGGAATTTCAGTGCGTAAAGGACAAGGGCTCAAGCCTAAGCTGAACAACCGTGACCTCCGACCCCTCAGGCGGCACTGCATCAAGAATCGTCATCATCTAGAAGCGATATCACCACATGGGCTCAGGACTACTTTGGCAAACCTTTGTCAAGTACCACAATACGTAGTTACATCCACAAATGCCAGTTAAAACTGTACTGTGCCAAAAGGAAGCCCTATGTTAACAGTGTCCAGAAGCGCCGTCGGCTTCTCTGGGCTCGGAGGCATCTGGGATGGACCATCACACAGTGGAAACGTGTACTGTGGTCAGATGAAGCAGTATTTGAGGTATTTTTGGGAGGAATGGATGGCGTGTGCTCCGGACCAAAGAAGAAAAGGATCATCCAGACTGTTACCAGCAACAAGTCCAAAAGCCAGGGTCTGTCATGGTATGGGGTTGTGTCAGTGCCCTTGGCAAAGGTAACTTGCACTTCTGTGAAGGCACCATTAATGCTGAAAAGTACATAGAGATTTTGGAGCATAAAATGCTGCCTTCAAGAAGACATCTTTTCCAGGGACGTCCATGCATATTTCAACAAGACAATGCAAAACCACATTCTGCACACATTACAAAGTCCTGGCTGTGGAGGAAGAGGGTTCGGGTACTTGACTGGCCTGCCTCAGTCCCGACCTGTCTCCAATAGAGAATGTGGACAACGAAGACCCCGTACTGTTGCCCACCTTAAGACTTGTTTGCAGGAAGAATGGGACAAAATTACACCTGAAACACTTCATCACTTGGTGTCTTCAGTCCCTAAACGTCTTTTAAGTGTTGTGAAAAGGAATGGCAACTTTAAAAAGTGGTAAATGCTTTACTGTCCCAACTTTTATTTAAATGTGTTAAAGGTTTGAATGACAGGAAAGGATGCATATTTACAAATGACATGAAGTTGACCAGACAAAACATGAAATATTTTTTGTTCATATTGTCTGCAATGAAATACAAGTCAAAGTAAATTTAGAAATCACTTCTTCTTTTTTTTTGCGTTTTCCATACTGTCCCAACTTTTTCTGATTTGGGGTTGTAATACAATGTTAGCGTGACAACGTTTCTTCATGAAGATGTGGATTTTGTGAAACGAGATTTCTTAATGTCTGGTAATTGTGTAGGAAGATACACTATATCGCCAAAGGTTTTGTGACGCCTGCCTTTACATGCACATGAGCTTTAATGCCATCCCATTCTTAATATGTAGGGTTTAATATGGAGTCGCCCACCCTTTGCAGCTCTAACAGCTTCAGCTCTTCTGGGAAGGCTTTCCTCAAGGTTTAGGAGTGTGTTTATGGGGATTCTTCTAGAAGCGCATTTGTGAGGTCAGGCACTGATGTTGGACGAGAAGGCCTGGCTCTCAGTCTCCGCTCTAATTCATCCCAAAGGTTTTCTATCGGGTTGAGGTCAGGACTCAAGTTCCTCCACACCAAACTCGCTCATCCATGTCTTTATGGAGCGATGCTTTGTGCACTGGTCAGTCATGCTGGGACAGGAAGGGGCCGTCCCCAAACTGTTCCCACAAAGTTGGGAGCATGAAATTGTCCAAAATGTCTTGGTGAAGCATTAAGAGTTCCTTTCACTGGAACTAAGGGGCCAAGCCCAACCCCTGAAAAACAACTCCACTGCATCATCCCCCCTCCACCAAAGTCTGGAGGTCTGGAGGTCTGGAGCTCTTGACTCTGCAGAAAGTTGCCGACTTCTGCGCACTGTGACCCTCAGCATGCGCTGACCCCGCTCTGTGATTTTACTTCATGTTTGAGTTGCTGTTGTTCCCGATCGCTTCCACTTTGTTATAACACCACTAACAGTTGAGCATGGAATATTTAGTAGTGAGGAAATGTCCCGAATGGACTTATTGCACAGGTGTCCACCGATCACGGTACCACGCTTGAGTTCTCTGAGCTCCTGAGAGCGCCCCATTCTCTCACTAATGTGTGTAGAAGCGTTTGCAGGCCTAGTGCTTGATTTATACACCTGTGGCCATGAAGGGATTGAACTCAGTGATTTGGAGGGGTGGCCCAATACTTTTGGCAATTTAGTGTATGTGTGTGAATAATGGAGCTGATTTTAAATCACAGGATGCCTGATTTTTCCTGCCAAAGACTTGTGTATGTTTTACAATTGTGTTTGGAGAGATTTGAATGACTGTGGTACATCGCTGAGTGGGACGGCATGAATCCTGACTCTGTGTGGTCGAGGGCCAGTAAAAAATTGGAAACACAAATAATATAAAATTAAATGTTGTTTATTTGAAATGTATTGAGCATCTTTTTAATGAGTATATGATTGATACGACAGAACAAGACGTTAATAGTCTCTCAGTGCTCAAAACCATGATAACATGAAGCGGTTCCAGACGGAGCGGCTCAAAGCGCTGATGCTCATCCGGTGCAGAATGAGCTGCTAAAGTAACATGGAGTCATTGAACAAAGAGAAGAGATGTTGAGCGCACAAATCAAAGTGTGTAATATCTATCCAACAGTTTATTGATCATTTGTTGTAAATTCCAGTTATTGTGCGTGTGATGCCAGTTCATAGTCCTTGTGTTGTGTGATCTAAAAGACATCGACATCGTTTAGAAACAGCAATAAACCCCAGAAAGATAAAGTCAAGTCCTGCTGCTTCTCAAGAACATCCAAGCGTCTCTCAGCGGCATTAATGCGTCCCTCGATGACGTTCAAATGTCGCTCGATGGTGTCCTGTTTCAGAGCGATTATGAACCGATGGTCTGTAAGCGTCTGGGATTCCCGTCTCCTGATGTGAATGAAGATCCTCAGGGTCAGAATCTCCCACAGACTCCACACGCTCGCTGGATGAAACGCCCCGCTGTGTTTCTGGAGGAACCGGGGGAAATGGACAGGCATCCCATGATCTTCTCCGGCTCTGAACATCATTTATATCAGGCACCACGCCATCATCCACCACCAGCTCTGAGAAGAAGAAGAGGAAGAGGAAGAGGAAGAAGAGAGTTAGGGAGGATGTGTGAATTCAGAAAGAATTCCGTGGCTAATTCTGGGGTAGTTTCTTACTGTCCATTGTCGCTGTCAAATAAGGAATAAAAAAAATGATGGTGGCTTTGATTAACCACACATATTGTACTATTTAAGACTTCTATAGTGAACACTAAATATATATATTTGTGCTCCGATTTGTTCAAATATCAAAAGAAAAACTCCACAATAGTGTTTTCACAACTTTCAAAAACAGTAAAAAATATATTGACAATAATTTTGCCACATTCACTCAATTAAAAGAGAAATATGACCTTCCCGCATCACACTTCTTCAGATACTTACAAATTAGAAATTATGTTCTTTTCTCTCTGCCAAATTTCGAAATACTATCAGCTGATAATGAATTACATAAACTGCTTACTTGCATTCCCAACACCCCAAAATTAGTTACAAAATTTGTAGTTTTTTTCACGAGTCAGCTAGATATTTCCACTAGCCGTTTGAAAAACAACTGGGAAGAGGAACTAGATACTCAGATCTCTGAGGAGGACTGGGGAAATATCTCAAAAATATATACACCTTTTCTATTGTAGTAAACAGCACATTCCAGGGCCCAGTTTATGGCCGGGCCACTCTCTGTCCATAACAGTGGACAAAGGTTTGCTTAATTTTGATTGGATCTTGGTAGACTGACACAAACAAACTGTCCAACGCCATCAGATAAAGATGCTTGGACAACAGCCTGACACCTCTTAGAGGGCAAGAAGAAGAACTCTTGTACCAAGCCCAGGAAGGACAAGACATCTCATTGGTCCTCATGCAGTTTCTGCCCTTCACCCAAATCCCTAGTGTCCTGGTCTATGACTGCCATAAAAATTCCACAGGACCTCAGCAGTAGTGGGTGAAAGAAAGACCAAAATGATCCATCCAAATCCAGTCATAACTATGTTTGGAAACCTTAAGACTGATGTAAACTACACACATCCATGTCATACTTATTCAGAGAAGTGAAGGTTTATTAACTAATTTCGGGAGGAGCATGTCCAGATAATTAAACCTATCTAAACAATGGAGCACGCCAAATAATGTAACCTAATCAAACCCAAGTGGAGCACGTCCGGATAATTAAAACCTAATTAAACACGAGTGAAGCATACTAAACTAATCAATTCAATCAACAACAGGAGGAGTGTTTATATGCAGCTGACTCACCTTCCTTTCGTTGACAGTTTCTTAGCATTTTTGGTCTGACACCATGTCGCAACTCCAATCATCCTCCTCTGACGATGAAACCAGCTCTCCTCGGACCCCCCGCCACAATCTGCCGGCCCTAGGCCTACTCTTCCATTGCTGGATATCGCACCCGAGCCCCAGGCTTCTCAGCGCGGCCGCCAGCCTGCTCGACCAGCCTCACGCTCACCAAGACACCGAGGCCAACCCTCGCCTCTCCCGCTGTAGCGACGCTTGTGGCTGGGCCTGCCGGCCTGCCTCCAGCCTCTCAGCTTGTTCCTCCAGCAGCTCTTAACCCTTTTCATTTTCAGTGGCCTCCAGCTCCCATCGCAGATGCTAGCGCGAGCTTGCTAGCAGTCCAAGCTCAAAATCACCAACAGTCCTTTCCAACACTCGCTAACACTTCTTCTTTTCAGTGGCCTGCAGCTCCAGTAGCTCCAGTAAACGCAACGCCGCCCCTACCTACAGCACAAGCTTATATGTCTCAAATGTATCATCCTTTTCCTCATGCTCCCAACAACTTTTCCCTCCAAGCTCCAGAAGCAGCCCTGGCTCCTCTCTCTTCCAACCCCCTTCTGCAAACTAAATCTTCGTTTTCTCTCCTCACAGCAACACCGATGCCTGTCCCATCTAACGCCGTTTCCTCTGAGCCGCCTCCAGTGGCGCAAAACATCCGGGCACAGATCCTGGCAGGTGTGGACATTGACTTGTCATGTCTCCTCTCTCTGTTCCCTGTGTCAGACACAAACCGCCAAATAAACTGCGGGGATTTTTCAGTCACCTTAAAAAACCCCAACCCACATTCATCCCGCTTACTTTCTTTTCCTGAATTTTCGATTGCTTTTTCCCAGTTCACTGATATAATTTGGTCAGTTTTTCCCAACAGGCGCCGCAAGCTAAATGATTATCTAGCAATCATAGCCGAGCTCGTGCTATCCTATGGGGGAGGACATTTTTACATGTATCACAAACTCTTCGCTGCAAAATGTGCTGTGTGGCTTGCCCAGTGAAATCAGTGTGCTTACTGGGGCGCTCTCGACACGGATCTCCACAGCAGAGTGTTCCTAGGCTGCAGGAACATTTCGTGCGCTGTTTGCAGGTCAGTGGCACATTCTACGACGTCATGTCCTCAGATTAACCCCCGCCCCCCCAGCCCGGAGACAACCCAGACTAAATCTACCAGTTATGTGCCACGACCTGCAACCTACACAGCAAACAACGATTTTAGAAGGGATCCCCCCCGCTTCGCAGACAGGCAGCCCTGCAACAATTTTAATACAGGGAACTGCACCAGACAGCGCTGTAAATACTTGCATATCTGCGACTTCTGTGGTGGTGCTCATGCACGATATGTATGCCCTGTGTTTAAATCACTGAATAAAAAAACAAATAATTACTTATCGACTCCTGTAAATATTTCTCGTCTGTCCATCGAATTAGCTCACCACCGGGATGCCGAATTTACAAATTATTTGCTGTCCGGCCTCGAACACGGCTTCATACCCGGCGTCGAATGCCCGCTTTCCCAGAATACCGTCTGCAATAATCTGCTCTCGCTGAACCCGAAGTCGTAGACAACCTGATTAAAAAAGAAGTCGAGTCAGGTTTCATGATAGGCCCATTTGACGATTCTCCCTTCAACACTTTTCGCATTAGCCCCATCGGAGTGGCCACAAGAAAATTTTCAGTTAAAAAACGTCTCATAATTGATCTCTCAGCTCCGCACAATTCCCAGTTTCCTAGCATAAACAGCTTGATCCCTCTCGACGAATTCGCTCTCAAATACCACGACATAGATCAGGCAATCGATATGATTAAAATCGCAGGTCGAGACGCTTGGCTTGCAAAACTCGACATCACTTCTGCTTTCAAAGTGATGCCCATTCATCCAGATTCATGGCACTTATTTGGGGTTCGCTGGCACGAGAAATTCTATTTCGCTGTACGCCTAACGTTCGGATGTAAAAGCAGCCCCAAGATTTTCGACATGCTATCAGAAGCTGTTTGTTGGATTTTGTCAAACAATTATGCCATTCCTCCCCTCATTCATCTGCTAGACGATTTTCTAAGTATCTCGCCTCCTGACGCCATCCCGGCAGCACATATCCTCACCGTCTTAAATGTGTTTTGCGAACTCAGAATCCCCATTGCCCAGGAAAAAACCATGGGTCCCACCACCATTTAGTTTCACTGCATTAATTTGGATTCAGAAAATTTCCAAGCTTCATTGCCAAAAGAGAAAATTGATAGGATAATTCTCATCTCCTCTACCTTTCTAGATAACTCCCACTGTTCCAAACGCGAACTTCTATCAATGCTAGGTCACTTAAACTTCGCAATGCACATCATTCTGCAAGGCCGCCCTTTCATCTCGCATCTCCTCTCACTCGCATCTTCAGTTCATGCACTAGATTACCTCATTTCAATAACTAAATTGTGCCGCAAAGAACTTAAGTTACGGATAATTTTCCTAAATCAGTGGAACGGCATGTCTTTCTTAAACAACAATCTTGTTTCTTCCCCTGTCGACATCCAACTTTTTCCAGATGTGGCTCCTTTAGTTGGCTTCGGGGGTTTTTACCAAGGACGCTGGTTCACATCTTCTTGGCCACCACAGCTTCAGGACATGTCACAGTCCTCAGCGCTATTCGAGCTTTACCCTCTCGTTGTAGCGGCTTTTCTGTTGGGGAAAGAATGGACGGCTAGCAGCATATTAGTGTATTGCGACAACGAAGCGACTGTCCAGTGCATTAATAAAGGCCGCTCTCATTCACTCGCCCTGATGCCCCTTCTAAGACGTCTCATCTGGATCTCAGCCTGAGATCAATTTATTATTCTTGCAAAACATGTCCCAGGGTCCGAAAATCTAATGGCTGACTCTCTGTCTTGTTTTCTGTTTCAGAAATTCATGCTTATCTTTCCTCTTTTACTGTCCAGCAAGGGCTCTCCTGGACAAACCTCTATGCTTTACCTTCCACCCGTCTGCCAGCGAGGCTTACGCATCCGATTGCAGTGATTCTCGATCTCCTGTCGGATGCTGTGAGAGCTCTCCTGCCGGGTGTTTCACATCTCTTTCACCGCACCGTTGACCGATAGGACCCACTCACCTGATGCCAGGAAGCCACTCCAGACAGAGGCTGGGTGGGCCCCCTCGGTCAGTCATCCTTTTTAATTACGACGCTCCGTTTATCGGTTGGTAGGGCTCACCCATCTGACGCCGCGAGTCTAATCTCCTGTCAGATGTGGCTTGAGCCCTCCCGATCGGCCATTTCTAAATTACGCGTTCGTTAAATCTCGTTGCTCCCTCTTTTCCAGCCGGTAGGGTTTTTCTCGTCTGTTGCAGTGAGCCTGGCCCCCCTCAGATGTTGCAAGAGCCTTCCCGATCAGTCATTCTAATTCGAGGATGCTCCTCATTTATCGGCCGGTAGGGTTTGTTTCTCGTCTGTTGCAGTGAGCCTGGCCCCCCTCAGACGTTGCAAGAGCCTTCCCGATCGGTCATTCTAATTCAAGGCTGCTCCTCATTTATCGGCCGGTAGGGCTTGTTTCTAGTCTGTTGTAGTGAGCCTGGCCCCCCTCAGGCGTCGCAAGAGCCTTCCCAATTGGTAATTTTTGAGGATGCTCCTCATTTATCAGCCGGTAGGGTTGTTTCTTTTTGCGTTGCAATAACCAGCCCAGCAATTCGATGCATATTTGGGGGTTTCTGGTGGCTGTCCTCCGCTCTTTGCAATTTGGGGGATACTCTGAGTTTTGGCAAAAATCCGAGCCCGGAGCCCTCCCCTGGACAGCACGCCAAATACGCATAATCTTTACTCCATTTAAGTGTGAACTCGTGAAATAAGTATTCTCAGTGACAGCTATTTGTAATGCAACATCTTACACATAATCAGCTGTTAATGAACAAATGAATGAACAATTCAATCTTTTTCCATCATGTTTGGTTTCTATTTGTTAAGAATATTGCCATGGGTATTCTGATGGTGGTTTGGAAAGTGAGAAATGCATTGGTAAACTTTAAAGACACTTTAAAGACTAATAACTGTGTACAGTATGCAAATTAGTTCCAAAGGAGAAGGGAGGGTGAGCCTCACTGTGGACCCCCTCTGATGCCTGCAGCCAATCGCAACACTGGAATGGAGAAGCGCCAAATTCCAATCTCCTCCTATTCGGAAAATGATAAAGGTACCCTTTCAACAGACACACCTTGTTCTGAGTTTCTCCTTGAGAGAGACAAAAAGTTCGCCAAGTTCTGAGTCTGTCCGGCAAGGATGAGACTGTGACAGAGCAACCAAGTTCTGAGCCTCTGGTTAATCCAGAGAGACAACAAAAGATCCAAGGATCTGAATCTACAGCTTGTGAGGCAGCAACAGATACGACCACGCTCTGAGCCTCCAGCCTGTGAGGAAAGAGACATTAACAACCACTACGTTCAGAGCTATAGTCCAGCGAGACTACAGCATGTCCCGAGTCTCAATGCCAGAGAGACCAAAGCGGATTGACCTAGTCCTGAGTGTCTGACCCACAGAGGCAGAAGACACACAGAGACATTTGCAACAAGGTTAAGCTCAGGAGAGCAAACCTTCACTTCAAGGTTCCTTCGTCTGCATGTTCCAGATTAAGGACCTTCTGCACCTACTTCAGGGCCTCATCTGCGTGTTCCAGATTTTAGGACCCTTTGGTGCTCCAGGAGATCAGCATCCCACAGATCTTTGTGTTCAAGGCTGTACACGTGGAACGTAAATATCACTTAACCAAACCTCTTTCCAGAAACCATGGCATTGTTGTATATTATCAGTATATGATTTTCTAATTTACATTAGAGGTAATTTAACTGATGCTAGTTAATAACAAATAATCTTTCGTTTATTTGTTTGATGTATAATAAGGTTCTTCACCTTAGTTTCAGAGAAACAACAGTTTATCTTTCCATAAGATAACGCAACTCTTCCATAGCCACACTCAACTTAATCACATGTATTTTATGTATCTTATGCACTTTATTACTTTATCATTCATTGTATTCATTTAGTAGTTGTGTTAGTTATTCTTGTTTATCTTTTGTTAATAAAATAATCTGTTTTATTACAATTGTGTCTTATTTGTGCTGATAATACAAAAAAGGCTCTACAAGTTAGAAATCTCACCAATCTTTCAGATAAATCAGCTGACCAACTCTCCCCACTTTACATTCAATCTAAAATGACTGAACCGCCTCCTGTTTGGAGTGTTCTCATAGAGCCAAGGTAAAAGACCTTGACTAGTGTCCCAAACTAAGAGCTAACCACACCTTAAGTGACGTGTGATCCAAAAATCACAACGTCAGCGGTGACGTGAGTACCAATCACTACCTTACTTAACGTCCTTGGAGTGACGAAGGTAAAATCACTACATAATTGGCGTCCCTTGTTTGGGCCCAAAAGTGAAATTATTACACTATTAATGCTAGGCATCAACTTATTCAGTATAAAGTGTTGCATAGATTGCATTACTCTAGGGTTAAACTTAATACTTTCTATGCTACTATCTCTCCTCTCTGCAATAAGTGTGAATCTGCGGAGGGCTCTCTTGGTCATCTTTTTTGGGCATGCCCAAAACTTTTAAATTATCCTATTTAAAATTGTCTTTTTTTTATTATTATTATTTTATTGTCATTTTTGTTAACTTCTGACTTCAAGTTGAAATCGAAATGTTCTTTTTTATTATTGTCACTACCCTTAAACTCATTTGGTCCATTTAAACAACCTCACCCTATCCATGTCATGCTGGGCTAAAATCTTCCCTTGCCTGTGTTTGGCGTTGTCTTTAACTGCAAAAGTGAATCAAATGATGACCGATTTCAAAACACGGCATCATGAAGCTTCGAAGCGTTATGAATCAGTGATTTGAATCATGATTCGGATCACGTGTCAAACCGCCAAACTGCTGAAATTACTTGACTTTGGGGATCCAAACCACTGAATCAACTCACTGATTCATAACGCTCCAAACCGCTGAATCAACTCACTGATTCATAACGCTCCAAACCGCTGAATCGACTCACTGATTCATAACGCTCCAAACCGCTGAATCGACTCACTGATTCATAACGCTCCAAACAGCTGAATCGACTCACTGATTCACAACGCTTGAAAGCTTCATGATGCAGTGTTTTGAAATCGGTCATCACTATATAAGTCGTTATTTAGGTTTTTTTCCGCACAAAAACTATTCTGGTCGCTTCATAAAGTTATTGTAGAGCCGCTGTAGTGAGATGGACTTTGTAACGACGTCTTTAGTGCCTTTTATGGGTCTTGAGAGTGTAAAGTGCATTGAGCCAATGGAGGACTTTCTGAGCCATCAGATTTACACTAAAATATCATCATTTGTGTCTGAAGATGAACGGAGGTCTGACCGGTGTCCAACGACATGAGGGTAAGTAATTAATGACAGAATTTTCATTTTTGGGTGAACTAACCCTTTAATAATTCACGCAAAAACAAGATGCACACATGTAGCCAGGGGTGATGTGATGATGTTCGTCTGTTATAGGACAACTTAGTTTGAATAAATGAGCAGACACTGATTAGCTACTTGCTATAAGTTTATTTATATACACACAGTAAACAAATCCTTAACAAACAAAAAAACCTTTGCAATGAAGATGCTTTGTTTTATTTAAAACACACACAGTAAACTAATCCTTTAAAACAAGTAGGCTACTTAAATTCTATAAGAGCTGCATAAAAATGAATAAGTAGCCTAGGCCTAAATTACAAATGATAAAATCTACATACCTTTATCAAAGAAAAAGAAAAAAGTCGAACAACGACTGTTGTGATAATACCTTAATTAAACTAACTAAATACAGGAAACAAAAAAAGTGCAATAACATTTTAAATTCCTAATCTTTTTCGACTTCCAAGTTCCGTGACAGGAACACCAACATGTTCACTTTACTCGGTTTTAGTGACGATCTGACTAGGGGGTAGCAATGTTACCCGCAGTGCTAAAAAATACACATGTATTTACGTGCCAATTTTGCTAAGAGCGGATAGCATGTTTCATTGTCTCTCCACCATGCTAGTGGATTAGCCGTAGAGTCAATTGGTTGTTCTTGGAGATAGCGGGTTAACTCCGTGTCAGCGCGCGCTCTGATCGGTAACGGGGCAGAGATTTCAGACCTCCGTTTATTAAGGAGATCTCCAAGATTTCTCTTCTTGGTAGGGGGTGGTGCACAGACCTCTCCCGAATCATCTCCAGCAGTAGCCGAAGCACTAACTCCGCCTCCGTTTCCCTCGTAAGCTGAGGGAACCTATCTAAAAAATGATTTAAAAAAAAAAATAATTTATGTTTGTAAAAAATATTTTAAGAACACGGTTTTGGCGGTTATAGAGTTCTAATGACGGTGTTTAACTATAACCGTCGGTCTCACGGTTATATACTAACACCCCTAAGTATAACGTTTTTGGATAGAACTAGCACAGTTAAGAACAGCTTCTATGTGTCCACTGCCTTTAACAAATCATCCACATAGAAGCTGTTCTTAACTGTGCTAGTTGCATCAGCTGAGAAGCACCCTTTGTTATCCTCAGCTGTCCTCTTTAAAGCATAATTAGCACAGCTAGCCGATGATGTTGCGCCAAAAAGATGTACGATCATCCTGTACTCTTTCAGTGGCTGACTAACATCCCCATTTGGCCACCAAAGGAAGCGCAAGAAGTTCACATGATTAGATGGGACCTTTACTTGATAGTACATTTTCTCCACATCAGCCATGATAGCAATGTTGTGAAGACAGAAACGGACTAAGACCCCAATTAAGCTGTTTGTAAGATTGGGACCTTGAATGAGTTCGGTGTTCAGTGAGGCACCCTGATAAGCTGCAGAGCAGTCAAATACCACACGCAAGCTCCCCTTCTTTGGGTGAAACACACCATGGTGTGGAATGTACCACACTTTTCCATTTTCCTGCATCAATTGGTCTTGGGGTACAGGTTCAGCATATCCGCATGATAAGACCATTTCCATGAATGCCGTATACTCATTATGAAAGTCACTACTCCTTTGCAATTTTCTTTTTAAAGACAATGCTCGTTGCTCTGCCATGTGACGGCTGTTTGGCATCATAGGATTATCCTTCTTGAATGGCAAAGGCAGTTGATAATGTCCATCCAAAATTTCAACAGAGCTGTCCATTATCTGCATGAATTTGTGGTCTTCTACAGACATTTGTTTCTTCTAATCAAACGTTTTTTCTGGGAAATCATGGTTGTATTGCTGAATCAAAAGTTCACTCAGGTTATCAACAGAAATCCGATGTGCATGAACATATTTCTGACCTTGCTTGTTGATGCATGCATCCTCATTGTGGAGAAGTCCATTCACCACCCAACCTAGCAGTGTTTTAATAGCAAAGGGTCCATTACCCTGGCTATTGATAATTCTCCAAGGTTCCATCACTCTGGGTGCATTAATCCCAATCAGAAGGTCAATCCCAGCATTAATGTTGGGAATATCAACGTCTTGAAGATAAGGCCAGTTTCGAATATCTTCTTGTCTAGGGATATGTTCCCTGTTGACTGGAATTTCTTGCTGAGTGTAAACTTCGGGTAACTTGATGAATTCCTTTCCTTCCAAGCTACACACTTCCAGTCCCTTGACTACCAGGCTATTAACAAATTTATTTTGCCCCATAGTGCGCAGAAGTATTTGTTAATGTTTTCCATTAGCATTCAAGTTCCTCCTAAGTTGTTCTGTGCAGAATGTTGCGGAGCTCCCTGGATCAAGGAAAGCGTATGTCTGAACTACATGATTTGAATGACTCATTTTGACTTGAACTGGTATTATTGCAAGTGCACAGTGTTGATCACTACAATCAGGTGCTTCTGTTTTCAGTGAAACCAACCCGCTGCTCACCGCCCTTTTGTCTGAAGGACTTGCATTACTCTGCTCTTTCGTCTCGTTTTGAGGTATATGCAAGATAGCGGGATGTAATTTTGAACAAATTGAACAGGTTTGTCTATTTTTGCAAGTCGAACTCATGTGTCCTTTTGTAAGACAGCCAAAGCAGACACCTTTAGTCTTTAACAGCTCAACTCGTGCATTGTGAGAATTCTTTATCAGCTCTTGACATAATCTCATGCTCACCATTACAGACAGGACAGAGTTTTGATTAACTGTTTTTATGCACATTGGTTACTTGCGTTGCGCTCTCTTTGTCGTTCTTTGGTGCAACTGATACTGTTGTGGCGAAACTGCTCCCTCTGCTCTTCTGCATGGTACTCATTAACTTGTTACTGTTAGCAGCTGCTTTTGGTGACCTTCTGTTTGAGGAGCCGTCTTGGAGGTTACCAAAGACTGAGTCTTGTAAAATCCTGGCCTGCCTTTCCAAGAAGAGGACAAGATCAGAAAACGTGGCTCTTGCTCCTGTTCGTTCCATGATGTCGAAGGCATGTGATCTCCATTTTTCTTTTACTTTGTAAGGCACCTTGGAGATTAAAAGCCTCAGGTTTAATGGATGGTTCAACTCGTCCATGTATCTTAAGGTACGCATTACATTGCAGCATCCACGGAAGAAAAGAGCATAACTGTACAGAGCTTCTCCATTGTCTGATGGGATGTTATTCCAATTTAAGGCTTTATCCATATATGCATTAGTAATTTTAAATTCATCTCCAAAATGAAGTTCCAATAGTCGTTTTGCCTCAGCATATCCTCTATCTGCATCCATATGAAGGCAACTTCTGACCAGTTCCTTAGGTTGGCCAGAGGTGTATTGCTCAAGGTAATATAGTCTGTCTTGGCTATCTCTGGTGTTTTTCTCAATAGAGTGTTCAAATGCCTGCATAAATGGTTTGAAGTTCAGAGGTTCACCGTTAAACATGGGTATATGCCTAGTTGGAAGTAAAGTCATTTTCTGCTGCTGTGCAATAAGATCAGCAACAGCACCCAGGTTACTGGTATCTGTGGCTAAAGGCGTATGTGGAAAGGAAGTACCTGTAGCTGCTTGACTGGTCGGATTGGCTTGAAAGGTCGGAACAAGCCTTTGCGACCTCCGCGGTCTTGTATCCTGTGTTAAAACCCTTTGCAATGGTGTTTTGGGAACATTAGAAATTGTTGCATACTCCACTGGTGAGATTTCTGGATGAACATGTTCCTTGGTTCTTTCATAATTGCTCTCCAGATACGCATTCATGCCATTTCCTGAATTCATAGATTCAGCATCAATGCTCTGTAACACTCGCACCTTTGCATTAGCTGCAGCCAACTCTGTTTCAAGGGCAACTCTTTCCATTTCATTTTGCACTTTAATTTTTTTCATTTCCAAGGCGTGTTTTTTCTTCAGTCCTTCAGTACGTTGCAATAGAGCTGCCTTTTCAGCTTCAGCTTTTAAACGTGCGGAAGACACTGACGAAGGTTTTGAGGCAACACTGGCACCAGAACGTGAAGGTTCTAATTTACTGGCATTTGCTGCCACCATGGATATACTGTCATAGGGAGACACCTCAGTTTGGGATTCATAGCTTTGAGCACTCTTCCACATTTCTACATCATTCAAAAATGTTTCAAACGTTTGCATCTTTGGTTGATACCAATCATCATTGTCACTTTTCTTTTCCTCTTCCTCATACAACACTTGCACAGATTGATGCACATCTTTAAATTCGTCCAGTGCCACATGGAGCTGTTCAATGCCTGTATCAACGGCTTCAATGTCTCCACTTTTTAATAATTCCTTTAATTCATTCATTTTGCGTGTTCACACGCCAAGTTTTCCTCTGCGTGTTGCGCAAAGCTCTTTAAGTTTGTCATCAGCCATTTTTGAGAACAACAACAACAAAAACTTATTTTCCTTTCAAAAAATTAAACACAGCACAGTTATCTTCAACTCAGTTGATTCTCATGGCTTTGTTTAGGCTGTATCTGCATGAACAATCATCATGGTCCGCTCCAATAGCAAATCCAGTAACAAACGATAATGCACCCCAATAGTGAACTTGAAAAAAGGTAAATTCTCAAAAAATTCCAACACTTCGTCAACTCCAAAGTATCAACAAAAAAACACCTTCATTAGAAGTTAAACAAATGCTTCCATGGGTTCCAAACAACTCGATTGTGAAGCAGTGTAAACGGTTGCACAGTTCTTTACCAATTGTATTGGCGGACCACTCTTAGCTGGGACGTATTGCTTAGCTTCTTTGACAAGCTATTCAACTCATAAATACTTAGATTGTACCTTTTTTGAGGTGGATGAGACGGGTTCCAGTCGATAGATGTACAGGGCAGGTGAGCAAGCAGGACAGGCAGCAGACGGGTAAGTAGGTTGGTAGTAGCAGACAGACAAAGCATGGACTCCAGTAATCCAACAAACGTTTGGTAAGTGGTTGAAAAGGTTGGTGGTTAAAGAAGGCACAATTTAATATCAAAGTAATGTCCAAATATTGTTCAAAAGCGAATCAAATAGCGATGTAAAGAACTGTATGCTTAATACGTTCCCACAGCTTCCTATGTTCCTTTGTTTTTTTTAGAAGGTGAGAGGCGGCCATTTTCTTTTTTCAAACATTCTCACCGACTATCAAAATAAAAGTCCATACAAAATAAAGGACCCTAATCTAACAAACGTACCCGTGCTCCAATAGCAAAAAAAATAATTTAGATTAACCTAAACTCAAAAATGGCTCCTACATTGTTCACATGGTATTTAATTAGGAAAGAGCAGTCGCAGTAGTGTGTTTGTACCTGCATGTCATGTCCACCACACATTCAACTGATGATGAAAATTTATGGAATTAAGTGCATATATTGGAGCCCATCTATACTTTGTTTTAAGCTGCATATAAATGCAGTTTTATTGTTTCAGATTTCCAAGACAGATGGTGTATGAAGCTGCAGAGACAACCAGTACCTTGACCTTACCATTCCTACTGTAATTCTTTCAAAACACTCATGTTGCATCCATCCATTTTGACTGTTGTTTCAACAAGAGGCTGAAAGTCATGCATTGTTACAGTATTAAAGTACACACTCAAGGAATACACACTCAAGGAATAAAGCCCTGCTATGCATTATTAAACTGAAAGATTCTGGAATCTACCGCCACTTAAATTCTACTACTTAAATTCATAATCAAAGCCTCAATCAATATTCATTGTCACAGTCTACAGGTTAACGTATCTAAATTTGGACTTGCAAACATTCACCCATTTCACTTCTACTATGCATTGCCGGCAATATTAACATCTGTGTACACATTAGGAAGGTGTTATGGAGTTTTTGTTTTGTTCAGTCTAAAATTTGTTTCTGCTGTGTCTTGTTCTAGTTTTCAAATTTTCATAGTTTTCTTAAGTTTTTCATTATGTTTTCTACATAACAAAATGCCAGAACACAATAACTCATGTTATAATTACCTTTTATTTTCCCCACAATATTTTTCACAAACCTTGTTGCAGTTAAACTTCCCGGTTCACCAACCCACTCTGTACAACCAAACCTTTCGTTTGGGTCAAACTGTCTTTTAAAGCAGCAGCCACATCACTCCCTGTGGAAGTTACCATTTTGGTGTGATGTCAGAGGGGTAGAATTTAGATGTTTTGTCATTTGAGTACATGTTAAACTCCTTAATGGTTGCTGTATTAGCTGTTTACTTGATAAAGTTTTAAATATGGATATTTTTCTTACACAAACACATCGATTCGCTTCAGAAGGCCTTTATTAACACCCCAGAGCCGCGTGGAGCAGTTATATGAAGGTGTCACAGACACGTCCAACCTCCACCAATCACAACGCACGCCATCTCCTGAGTACTGATCACCATCACCTGCACCTCATTACGGCACTCATCACCAGCACTATATAACACACACTCACACAGCACTCCATGTCCGGTCTCGTTCGCATATACTCTGTGCTATGCTTACCTCAAGGACTCTTCGCATACTTACCTGTCTCCAGCGTGTCTCCTTCCCTTTGTGTTCCTCGTCTGCTGTGTGGGTGTGTTCCAGTCAGCTCCTAAGTTCTCCAGCGATCTCCAAGCTCCAACGTTCATCTATCTGTGAAAGAAAGGACAGTAACTATCTCTATCATATCCATTCAACGTCTATCTGCAACCAGTTTACTCACCTGTGTTACTTAGTCTGCTCTACTGTGGTCAAATAAACAACCATTACCTGTTACGTCTGTGTCTGCCTCCTGTGTACTGTAACAGAAGACCGGACCTCAACAGAAGACCCAGTATGAGCCAGCCGGATCCCTTTCAAGAACTGGTGGATGCGCTTCGGCGCACATTAACACTTCATCCTCCACCACCCTCTCCAGTTACTGTCCCTTCACCTGCACCAGCGAACACCAGCAACTGTCAACAGTCCTCCTTCACTACCTCCGTATGCAAGTCCCATGGCCAAACCGGCGCCCTACTCCGGATCGGCTGAGGATTGCAGCAGATTCCTACTGCAATGCACACTGGTCCTGGAGATGCAGCCGCACCTGTACCCGAGCGACACATCTAAAATTGCATTCATCATCTCTCAGCTCAGCGGCAAAGCATTGATGTGGGCCGATTCCATCTGGTCACAACAGGGCGCAGTAACGCAATCCTATTCAGCGTTTTATTTCCCACTTCCGGGAAGTGTTTGGGAAACCGATCACAGATTCTTCAGCTGGTGAGAAACTTTATAATTTAAAACAAGGATCCATGTCTATTTACGATTATGCTTTGCAATTCAGAACGCTTGCAGCAGTCAGCGGATGGAATGAACAGGCGTTGATAACGACGTATCGGCAAGGATTAGAACCTCGGGTACGGCTGCATCTCGCTGCATGCGAGGGCTCCATCGGCCTTGAGAAATTCATCCAGCTCTCCATTCGCTGTGCCACTCGCATGCAAGCGTGCATCCAAGAGCACCAGGACCAGTATTCCATCAACGTGCCCTTCTGCCGATCCGAACCCGTCAGCACCCCAGAACCAGCCCAAGAACCCATGGAAATAGAAAATTCCCTTTTGTCTTCTGAAGAACGCCGCCGTCGGCTGACCCTTCGTCTTTGTCTCTATTGTGGTGAACCTGGGCATGTCATTGCTGCATGCCCCACACGACCCCCGCAGTCCATGGTGAGTACTATTATTCCTGCTACTCATAAGATGAAACCACTCACCACTGTCGTCATCCTTACTGCCGCTGATGTCTCCCTTTCAGTGGTCGCGCTCCTCGACTCGGGGTCAGCCGGCAACTTCCTCTCCGGTGCCATCTGCCGCAAACTACATCTCAAGACCACTCCGTCTCCGACCATCTACAAGATCAGTTCCAGAACCGGCAGACCCCTCAGTCGCAAGCGCGTCCGCACCGTGGCTGGACCAGTTACACTCCAAGTGGGTTTACTACACCGTGAAGAGGCTCATATGCTGGTTCTGGAGGATTCTACTGCTGAAGTGGTTCTGGGGCGCCCCTGGTTGGAGCAGCACAACCCTACCATCTCCTGGAAAATGAGCGAAATCCTGAAGTGGGGCGACACTTGCTTCTCTCGCTGTTTGACGGAACTTCCTCTTCCACCATCGTCTCTGCCTGATTTAACTCTGTGCCACATCCATCGAAAGTCCAGTTGAACAACGCTCAGTTGACATCCCCAAGTGTTACGCCCCCTTCAGAGATGTCTTCTGCCCGCAACGGGCTTCCAAGCTGCCTCCACACCGGCCATGGGACTGTGCCATCGACCTGCTTCCGGGTGAACCAGTACCAAAGGGTAAGATATACCCATTATCCATCCCGGAGGAGAAGGCCATGGAGGATTACATCAAGGAAGCCCTCGCCCAAGGTTACATCAGGCCGTCTACTTCCCCTGCTGCTTCCAGCTTCTTCTTTGTGGCAAAAAAGGATGGAGGCTTGCGGCCATGTATCGATTATTGTTCACTCAATAAAATCACTGTTAAGTTTCGACATCCCCTTCCTCTCGTCCCAGCGGCCCTGGAACATCTCCGTGGTGCCACTGTGTTTACCAAGCTGGACCTCCGCAGCGCGTACAACCTCATCCGGATACGTGAGGGGGACGAGTGGAAGACTGCCTTTATTACCCCTACTGGGCACTATGAGTATCTCGTCATGCCGTATGGATTGGTAAACGCCCCCTCCGTATTCCAGGATTTTATCCATGAGGTGCTCCGGGAGATTCTCCATCGATTCGTCCTAGTCTACATCGACGACATACTCATATACTCCCGGAGCCAGGCCGAACATCGCCAACACGTTGCGGAGGTCCTCAACCGTCTACGTCAATTCCACCTGTTCCTCAAGGTAGAAAAGTGTTCATTCCACCAAACATCAGTTTCCTTCCTGGGTTATCACATAGACCACAGTGGCATCCGGATGGACGAGAGGAAGGTGGAATCCATCACCAACTGGCCAGAACCCATAACCATCAAAGAACTCCAACGCTTCCTTGGATTCTCCAACTTCTACAGACGTTTCATTCAAGGTTACAGTTCGATCACTCATCCACTCACCAGTCTGCTACGCAATAAGCCCAAGTCTCTGTCCTGGAGCCTGGCAGCCACCAACGCCTTTGAACAACTAAAGAAAGCCTTCACCACCGCTCCCTTACTCGTCCATCCAGATCCAGAAAAGCCTTTCATCGTGGAAGTGGATGCCTCCACAACTGGAGTGGGAGCGGTGTTGTCCCAGCAGCAGGGGACGCCTAGTAGACTCCATCCATGCGCCTTCTTCTCCCGCAAGCTCAGCCCGGCGGAAGTCAACTACTCCATCGGTGACAGGGAACTCCTTGCTGTTAAGCTTGTCTTGGAAGAGTGGAGGCATTGGCTGGAGGGAGCCAAACATGCGTTCCTGGTGCTAACGGATCACAAGAACTTAGAATATCTTTGATCAGCCAAAAGACTAAACCCAAAACAAGCCTGTTGGGCTATGTTTTTCTCCCGCTTCAATTATACCATCTCTTATCGCCCAGGTACAAAAAATGTTAAGGCTGATGCTCTCTCCCGTCTTCATGCTCCTGATGAACAAACCGAAGAACCAGAACCCATTATTCCAAGTTCCCTCATCGTAAGTCCTATTACCTGGTCCGAAGAAACAATCCCCTCCTCCAATGCCTCCACGAACCCTCCGCCAGGACCACCAGGACTCGAGTACGTGGGTTGGACCGAGTACGCCCAAAACTCGCTCAAGCAGTCAACCACAGGACTCACCCGTTCCAGTGCATACTCGGCTTCCAACCTCCACTGTTCCCCTGGGATGGGGAACCCTCCAACGTTCCAGCAGTGGACTACTGGTTCAGAGAGAGCGAGAGGGTCTGGGACTCAGCACACTATCAACTGCAACGGGCCCTGCGCAGACACAGGATGGTAGCCAATCTCCGACGGTCTGACACCCCTGTCTTCCAGCCTGGTCAGATGGTTTGGCTATCAACCAGAGACATCAGAATGCGTCTGCCTTGCAAAAAGCTGAGTCCCAGGTTCATTGGCCCATTCCCCATCATCAAGCAGGTCAATCCAGTCACCTACCAACTCCGTCTCCCACAAGGGTATCGTATACACCCCACTTTCCATGTGTCACTACTTAAAGCTCACCATCCCTCTGTTTCACCCACAGGACCTGACGTGGTTCCCGCCGAACCCCCCCCTCCACTCATCCTGGAGGACGGAACTGCCTACAAGGTTCATGAGATCTTGAACTCCCGACGTTGTGGTGGTCAGCTGGAATACTTGGTGGATTGGGAAGGATATGGCCCCGAGGAACACTCCTGGGTCCCGAGGAACGACATCTTAGACCCCAGTTTACTCCAGACCTTTCACGACAGTCACCCTGAGAAACCGGCACCGCGGGGTAGAGGACGTCCACCACGGCGTCGGGGTTCTCGGCCCTCTGGAGCGGGCCGTGGAGGGGGGGGGGTACTGTCACAGACACGTCAGGTTCCAACCTCCACCAATCACAATGCACGCCATCTCCTGAGTACTGATCACCGCCACCTGCACCTCATCACGGCACTCATCACCAGCACTATATAACACACTCACACAGCACTCCATGTCCGGTCTCGTTCGCATATACTCTGTGCTATGCTTACCTCAAGGACTTCTCTTCGCATACTTACCTGTCTCCAGCGTGGCTCCTTCCCTTTGTGTTCCTCTTCTGCTGTGTGGGTGTGTTCCAGTCAGCTCCTAAGTTCTCCAGCGATCTCCAAACTCCAACGTTCATCTATCTGTGAAAGAAAAGACAGTAACTATCTCTATCATATCCATTCAACGTCTATCTGCAACCATTTTACTCACCTGTGTTACTTAATCTGCTCTACTGTGGTCAAATAAACAACCATTACCTGTTACGTCTGTGTCTGCCTCCTGTGTACTGTAGCAGATCGGCAGATGCACTTTTATGGACTTCAAAAACAGAGCAACTATGAATCCAATTCTAATGCTTGGATTAGCCTGGACTTTTGTAATATAACTCAGATTTTATTAGTCTGAAAGAAGAATGTCATACACACCTAGGATGACTTGAGGGTGTGTAAATTATGGGCTAATTTTCATTTTTGGGTGAACTATCCCTTTAAATCTGATTGGCTAAAGAGTACGACTGATCTGGGTGGGAGGCAGGGCCGTTTGAAGGAATTTGGGGGCCCCAAGCAAAATGGACATGGAGGCCCCCCCAGTAACACCCCCCACACCCGCATGCACGCACGCAAAGCCGACAGGAACCACAGCATATGCCATACAGTTTAAGTTCACCCACACTTTATATAAATAAAAAAGGTATAAAGTGCAAATACTGTTGTTGCAGATACTGTGCATAAATAAAAAATGTTTACAGCGCAAATACTGCTGTTGCATATAATTTTGCATTTCCAACAATTAAACATTTGCAAAAAAACACCATTGAACCATTAAAAGAATGTTTGTAAACCTTTAAGAAACCATTTTTAAACATCTATAAACATTACATAGATAGATGGACCAGATATTCCTAACACTTTGGGAATACTTAAGGGTTACTAGTTGGTTTGTAAACTGTCTATAAACATTATCTGGATGGTTATTATAAAGTTGCAACAGATGACTATAATACCTTGTTAAATAGTTAATAAACAGTACCAGTAAAACATGTGGGTTGTCCTGATACTGTACTTCAAAATGTAACAGTGTAAAAATTGCCACACAGAATAAAGTAACTGTTCAAGATCCACTGGTAACTTATAAAAATAATGTGTTATATTTGCATAAACTGTCACTACCGTATATATCCCGACACTAGCACATTAAGATAAGCTATGAAAAAATAATGTTCCTCTGCCTCTTTCTGGTTAAATAATGTTTATAATAATAGTTAATATAGACTGCTATATGAACTATTCCAGGTTATTTATGCATAGCATAAATAATAGTTAGTATAGCATGCTATGCCACTTTCATCAAAACCTATTTCCAAGTCAAGTCAACTTTATTTAAACTTTATTTTTAACAATGCAGATTGTCATCAGTTCATACAAAGCTATAGCAATGTCATTAAATACGATAAACAGTGATTCTGGAACAGATCTGCGTCTTCCTTATCCCGTTAAAAAACATATTACAGTATGTAAACATATTCCGTCCGTTTGAAAAAAAAGTTGCACTAACTGTTCGTTACAAGCAGCATTTGTCAGGCAGGTAAGTTAGCTAACATAAACATATTTTTGCTAGCCTACCTGCTGCAAAATTACACAATTTTTGTACAAGACAAGTAGAGCTATTTTATCCAGTGTAATTTATCACTTACCACTATCTTGTTTTTTCTTATCCTCCTCTTCCTTTCTCTTTTTTCTTTTCTGACTTCCTGAAGCATAATTCCGCTTCATAATGACTGCCGAGGAGGTTTTGTATTTTGCCGGCAGCAGAGATCGCGTGGTTGGCTGGCTGCTGTCAGCGACTACTGAGAGGGGCCCCTTAAGGGGGATCCCAATAACAGTGTCATTGCACTTTACTGCATTGACTGTCAAAGAGGCGCTCACACGTTTGTCGTTGCATTTTATTCTTAACCTTTCGTTGTCTTGGGGCCCCAGGCCAGCTCGGGGCCCCAAGCCATTGCTTGGTTTGCCTTCCTTGTCGCAACGGGCCTGGTAGGAGGAGAGCGCTGCCAGGAAAGTCTCAAAAACACACACACACAAATCGAAGGCAATTCACACGTGAATGACGATTTGCACATTCACATTACAGGATGACCTTGTAAATTTTAAACATTCGAAAGTTTTTGTGCACAGTTGTAAATCTACGAATTGTGTTTTGCATTTGTGAAATGTATTTTATGAATATATAATTTTATCTTGCGCACGTGAATTGTTTTTTTGTGCACGTGAATTTGGTTTTATGCATGTGAAATTGGCTACACGTGTGCATCTTTTTTTTTGTGAATTATTAATGAGTCTAATGTCTCTATACCACTATTATCAGGTTGAAGAGGTTATCAAAGGTAGACTTTTGAAAGTAAGAGCCTCTTTTGAAAGTTTTATATTTGTTTTCATTTGTGTGTACATACCAACTTCAGCTGTTGAAAGAATTTTATTTTTTAATACTTTGTGTTCTGTGTTACAAAGCATTGCTGTTGATGAGTATTTAGTTTTGGGTGTTTTAATTAAGTCCAACATTGATAGAAATCACGTTGAACCTCATACCTTCACGTCAACGTCTTGTTCAGATATTGAAAACACATGATTTAATTGATGTTTGGAGACAGCTTGGTGGAGCACAGAGGCGATACACTTGGACTCAGGTTCGTGATGGCATGATTTCTTCAGCAAGACTGGATAGGTTTTTATGTTTTTAAATATCATGGCAGTATTGTTGAGAGTTGTTTTATTACCCCATCATGTCTCTCAGATCACAGTATGGTGCAGTGCAGTATCATTTTAAACTTTATTAAGCCAAAGACTGCTTGCTGGCATTTAAACACCACTTTATTGAGTGATTTGTGCTTAGAAGAAAGTTTTTTTTTTAAATTGGGATGTTTTTAAAACTACAAAGAATTCCTTTGCACAAAACACTGCAGCAATGATGGGATTTTGGGAAAGTCCAGATAAAACTGGACATGTCAACAATATTACTAAAACTGCAAAAATTGGCTTTTAAAACAGTACCGGTGCCTAAACAGTGCCTGAACTGATACATTAAAAAAAAAGAGTCGGTGAATGATATTAAAGAATGGCTTTTTTATTCTTTAAATTGAACAATTTATTAAACGTTTAAAGTATACTTAAATATATAAATAGATACAAAAAACAATTTACTTAAAGGTCCCATGGCATGAAATTTTCATTTTATGAGGTATTTCAACATTAATATGAGTTCCCCTAGCCTGAATTTTGTCCCCAAGTGGATAGAAATGTTGATCGGTGTAAAACCGAGTTCTGGCTGTCTTTCTCTGCCTTTGAGAAAATGACAGGCCAGACGAGCCAATCCTGAAGTCTCCTGGTTTGACGTCCAAGCAGGAACGGTTTCCTTCCTTTCCTCCGCCCAGAGAATCTGGCACGCCCATGCAAACGCTCGAGAGATCAAGGCTTGTGAACGAGTGAACGCTGGCAGTTTCTCAGTGTTTGGATGTACAAATGAAAACAGAAGTCTTTCTTCAGTTCCTTCTGATCTGTGATCATTGATTTCTTATGTGTAGCTAATTATTTATTATTCGTGCACACGCTGCGGCTTCTCTCTCTCCCGACAGAGCGGTGTTTTCGTGTTTTCTATCTTGTGAGTCAGTGTTTTTGTACGTCCTCGTCGCGTCTATCTGTTCTAAAATGTGCATACAGTCTTTTCTGTTTAACATCAGCAGTCACATCTTTAGAGATAAACTTCACATACGCCGAAGCTCGGCCTTCAACATCCCCGACCCCCAGTACTGCATCTGCCCATAGCGGAGGCACCAAACGCGGCGTGAGATTAAGCAGAAGGAGGGTAAGCGTGAGGGTATCCGGCTAGGCTAGCCAGCTTTCCCCACAATAAACTGGATTACATTCGATTACTGCTGTTGTGTCTTTGTTTGCGCTGTGTAAATAACTCAATGCGCGTCACTGACGCTTTTCATATAATTGGAACATATCTAGAAATAATGCTATACTCAACATTTACTAACTCGTTCATCTCGCTGTAATGGTAACTTACATTGCATGTGTTACAAAGTTGGTAATAATGATGAAGACGGACTCGGTGTGACTGGGACTCGTGTTTATTCAGAACTCTCAGATACAAACACAATAAACTCGCGCTGACAGACAGCGCTCTCATAACTCAGTAGTTACTATAAATAACTTTGTTAGCAATCGCTCCGTCTCCGTGATGTCCGGTTCGCGAACGAATCATTCTTTTGAATCGGTTCTTTTTAGTGAACCGAACCAGTTCACCAAATCGGACTGAATCGTTCTAAACGGTTCGCGTCTCGAGTCAGCGCTGATCCATCATTTACTAAAGTTACTAACTTTCTGACATGAGTGACAGCCCCTCCGACTAGAAATAAACTAATAACCTGAAGTATATGCTGTAACTACAACAGTTCACCCTGAACTGAGACGTGCTGAGAACTGATGAGAAGTGAACTCAGGTCCATCCGTCTCTGGCAGACTCGTGCCTGCTCGTGCCTCGTTAAACCACGCCCCCTCCGCTCATTTAAAATGCAAAGATGTCAGCCAATCACAACAGTGGGCGTTTTTGCTGAAGTCTCACAGCAGACACGCCTCTTGAAACAGAGCATTCAGCCACAGGGCAAACAGCAGTATAGACAAAATGCCTTTTATTTCTAAATTATGACATTTTATGATGTAAAAATCATACTAACAATATAAGTACACCTGAGGAAACACTATACAATAATAGAAAAATGCCATGCCATGGGACCTTTAACAAATTCACAATAAAACCTAAGCCACCTAACCCAACTACAACAATCTGATAATCTGATTTTCAAATATGTGTGAGTGAATGTGTTTTCTCATTTAAAACTTTTTATAATGATCATGTTACTTGATCTATAATGCGCCATGGGCGCCGCCATGCTTGCGCCGCAGAGAATCGGATCTGTCGGATTTACGTCACGTAAATTAATCCACGTCTCACAAAATACATGAAAGTGTGTGACGCTGAACTGGGAGAAGAATAGAGTAAATTAAAGCTGCTAGCAGCGATGAAAGGGCCCTCGCACATGCACCGCCACCCGGTGGCCTCAGGAAAACAGTGAATAGTGGGCGACATGCATTTAAGCGGGTAAATATAGGAGAAATATGGCAAACTCACTTCAATGTGCCACACTTCCATCTGCCAGCAGGTGGCGCTTCGACTATAACTGAATATTGCCATGTATAGTCTTCAGGTCAGGACTATTATCAAACATGTGAAGTTTGAGGCAGATCGGACATTGTATACATGAGTTACAACAACTCCCTGTTTAATGGCGTAAATCACATACAGTAACAAGTATCCACGTGTTGCAAAACTTATTATGTTTCTAACATGTTTGGGATTTCATGGCATATTTAAACGTTTTTCTGGGAGTGAATTATAGTATAAAGCATCTCATTTCCTTTTGCCAGCAGGTGGCCCTATGACTAACTGAATATTGGCATGTAGATGGGTTTAGGTCAGGACTCTTATCAAACATGTGAAGTTTGGGGCAGATCGGACATTGTATACATGAGTTACAACAACTTCCTGTTTAATGGCGTAAATCACATACAGTAACAAGTATCCACGTGTTGCAAGACTTATTATGTTTCTAGCATGTTTGGGATTTCATGGCATATTTAAACGTTTTTCTGGGAGTGAATTATAGTATAAAGCATCGCATTTCCTGTTGCCAGCAGGTGGCCCTATGACTAACTGAATATTGGCATGTAGATGGGTTTAGGTCAGGACTCTTATCAAACATGTGAAGTTTGGGGCAGTTCGGACATTGTATGCCTGACTTACTACAGCTTTCTGTGTCATGGCGAAACATCAATTTGTCAGGCCACCACGGACACGCCCTTCAGGGAAAACTCAAGATCTTCACAATATAACATCACCAAGGCCTTTAGATTAGACTGACCAAATAGGATGTTGATTTGGTTACATCTCAATGAGGAGTTAATCACAGTGTTAAACATGCCATTTCCTGTTGCCCACAGGTGGTGCTATGACTGTCACTGAATATTGGCATGTTGATGTCTTCAGGCAAGGACTCTAATAAAACATGTGAAGTTTGGGGCAGATCAGACATTGTATGTCCGAGTTACAACAATGTCCTGTTTCATGGCAAAACAACGAAATTTCTGAGGCCGCCACGGACACGCCCTTCAGTGAAAACTGAAGATCGTCGCAATTTAACGTTGCAAAGGGCTTTAGATTAGACTGACCAAATATGATGTTGATCTGATAAAATCTCTATGCGGAGTTGATTAAAGTACAACATCTGGAAATGGGAAAATTTGCAACTATTTAGTAAAGAAAAATCAAAACATCTCACTTCCTGTTGGTTTTCAGATTATGTACCAGGAGACTTTTTTGTAGGTATTGGGCTGTTACATATGTATACCGAATTCCATACCTGTACGTGAAACGTAGCGGGAGGGAAACTTAGTTGAAATGTTGTAGGTGGCGCTATGGAGCCATTTTGCCACGCCTAATTCTGAAACTCATATGCAGATGTCTTCAGGCCAGGACTCTTATCAAACATATGAAGTTTGTGGCAGGTTGGACATTGTATGTCTGACTTACAACAACTTCCTGTTTCATGGCAAAACATCAGATTTTGCGAGGCCGCCACGGACACGCCCTTCAGTGAAAACTCAAGATCTTCACAATATAACATCACCAAGGCCTTTAGATTAGACTGACCAAATATGATGTTGATCTGATTAAATCTCTACGCGGAGTTGATTAAAGTAGAACATCTGGAAATGGGAAAATTTACAACAATTTAGTAAAGAAAAATCAAAATATCTCACTTCCTGTTGGTTTTCAGATTTCGTACCAAGAGACTTTTTTGTAGGTATTGGGCTGTTACATATGTCTACCAAATTTCATACCTGTACGTGAAACGTAGCGGGAGGGGCACTTAGTTGAAATGTTGTAGGTGGCGCTATGGAGCCATTTTGTCACGCCTAATTCTGAAACTCATGTAGATATCTTCAGGCCAGGACTCTTATCAAACATATGAAGTTTGTGGCAGGTTGGACATTGTATGCCTGACTTACAACAGCTTCCTGTGTCATGGCGAAACATCAGACTTTGTCAGGCCGCCAAGGACACGCCCTTCAGGGAAAACTCAAGATCTTCGCAATATAACATCACCAAGGCCTTTAGATTAGACTGACCAAATATGATGTTGATCTGTTTACATCTCAATGAGGAGTTAATCACAGCGTAAAACATGCCATTTCCTGTTGCCCACAGGTGGCGCTATGACTGTCACTGAATATTGGCATATTGATGTCTTCAGGCAAGGACTCTAATAAAACATGTGAAGTTTGGGGCAGATCAGACATTGTATGTCCGAGTTACAACAACTTCCTGTTTCATGGCGAAACATCAGATTTTGCGAGGCCGCCACGGACACACCCTTCAGGGAAAACTCAAGATCTTCGCAATTTAACGTCGCAAAGGCCTTTAGATTAGACTGACCAAATATGATGTTGATCTGATTAAATCTCTAGGAGGAGTTCGTTAAAGTACAACGTCTGGAAATGGCACATTTTGCAACAAAAAATTAAAAATATCTGACTTCCTGTTGGTTTTCAGATTTTGCACGTAGAGACTTTTTTGTAGGTATTGGGCTGTTACATGTGTATACCGAATTTCATAGCTGTACGTGAAACGTACCGGGAGGGGCACTACGTTAGGTGGCGCTGTGGAGCCATTTTGCCACGCCTAATTCTGAATACCATAACAGACGTAAATTTTCGCCAATTTGGACGAGTTTTGAAAGTTTTGTGAGTTTTCGAGCATGTTTAGGCCCCCAAAAAAGCGATTCATTCGGGAGAAGAAGAAGAAGAAGAAGAAGAAGAAGAATTAAAGCTGCGAGCAGCGATGACGGGCTCAAGCCGGTGGCACCGCCACGCCGGTGGCATCAGCTTAACTGTGCATGGCAGGCAATATGCATTTAAACAAGAGAATATTTTAAAAATCACTCGAATATGCCACATTTACTGCAGCAGCTGGTGCCATTATGACCATAAGCCACACCCATGATGTAATTTAAATATAGATGAATTGTAATGTCATAGGATCACATATAGGACCACATCTATGAGATCAATTACATTTAAATTAATTTCATGTCAGATGATGTCAAAGGTCAAATCATAATGAGTTCAGAATACCATATATTACATGTAGTAATTTACATGATTTATACTTTATTTGTGGGAACACTTGTATATATAATTTGTAGTTAGTTTAAATGTAATTAAACTATTACATTCTATGTAGTTGGTAAAAAATAACAAGGACACAGTATGGAATTGAACCCCATTCCAGTAAACCAGGAGTACCATTACCAACGCCAGTGCTTGAAGTGGAAAAAATAAAGTGCCGGTACTCACCAGAGGGGGCGGGGCTTTGTTGGGGGCGTGGTTATGGGGGGATTGTTTATTCAATAATTCAAGAAGGTCCGTATTTTAAAGCTCTTTCTAACTTGTTCTCAGCCTTAGATCTAACATATAGTTCTTGTAATTGTTTAACTATATCATTTGTTACAATAAGTGTTTATTTACAAAGGAAGACCATTGACGGCACCTCATTAGGCTACCATGCAGGCCAATGTTCACTTTTGTCTTTCTTTTTTCTAATCAAATAGCAACACAGTTAGAAACTATAGCTGGGTCATTCCTGGTATGCGGTAACATTTTGGCTTCATAAATGTTTGAAAAAAAAGTACATGATTTTCATGTTTTTAGCATTCTACCAAAATGGTGACATGTTTAACTAGTCGGAATACATATTGGTCAAGCTCAGGGACTAAAAAAATAATAATTATGGGTAGATTCATTGTTCAGACACGGGCCGTGAAGATGTTCCACCCTTTTAGGGACATTTACATAGTTATCACAAAATGTTAATGTTAAACAATAACAAGTTTTTCTTGGATAGTATATGTCCCTTATGCCATCATGGTATTTTTTTTAATTCTTGAAACAATAACAAAACTATTATTGATGAATAGAATGTCTTGATTATTAAGAACAGGTACTTTTTGTACCCATTTTTGCCAACAGGATGGTAAATAATAAAAAAATTTGTTCATTCAGGAGGAATAAAAGCATATCTTGATCGCTTTGTTTCTTAATAATAATATAATAATAATAATAATAATAATAATAACTTTAAACCAAGCTAACGTTAAACTGCAGTAATATTTAACAGTAGCATGTCAGGATACTGTATCCCCTTCACAGACTGTAGTCATGACAATGCATTGTTACGATGGCTAGACTGATTTATGTGCTCAAAATAAGTTATTTACAATTATATTGGAATCTAAAACAAATTAAATCTTACAAGCATCTCTGATTCTCTCCTGACAGTCTGGGATCAGAATGACTATGCTAGCGCCGTTAGCATCAGGCGCTAGCTGCTTTCTTACTGCAAAACGAGCAGAAAAGAGCTTATAAAACACGCACAAACAAGCCAAACTTAGCCACAAGCGATTAAACTGCAGATTAACTTACCTTTCTTTTAATAGTTGCTGCAAACAGGTCCAAATCACAGATGTTTTCTCAGGTGCTGTTTCTATCCTGAATAAACGCACTTGTACACAGTGGTCTGACAAAATCTGACATTACGATAAACGGGAGCGAATATTCATGAGGGGCGCAGTACCACACACACACACACACACACACACACACGTTCACATTTTAGCATCTTCCGTATCTTTGTTTCATGTTGACCGAGTTTGGTGGAGATTGAATAAATCGCCTACGAGGAGAACGTAAAAACTCAGACCCTGAATTACACAAAAATTCACCTTCAAACCAAAATATCTGACTTCCTGTTGGTCGGAGCTAATGACTGTAAATTAGAAAGTTGTCCGGCTCGAAGAGAACAATATATGTATGGGGACACATGAAATGTCTACAAATGTATGTCCTCAGAAACACACACACACACACACACACACACACACACACACACACACACACACACACACACACACACACACACACACACACACACACACACACACACACACACACACAGAGACAGAGAGAGAGAGAGAGAGAGAGAGAGAGAGAGAGAGAGAGAGAGATAGATAGACAGAGAGAGAGAGAGAGAGAGAGAGAGAGAGAGAGGGGGAGAGAAACAAGGTTTTTTTTATCCTGCTTCAAAACTAACACAATGCTGCCATCTTGTGTTCATTGAGGGAAGGGCAGCACACACATGCAGGCACATTAGACTATTCAAAGAAATATTTATAAAAAATATATATATTCTTCTGAAAAATATCATAGTAATTTTAAATTAATCTAAATTCAATTACCAAACATACAATCTTAATTTAATTGAAATCAAAATATGATTTTACAAGATATTAGACAATTTCTGTTCCCCTTTTTTGTCCTTATTTAATCCCTCGCCATGGCAACACCGTTTGAGATATCCAATATTCGTTCGCATTTTAGCATCTTCCGTATCTTTGTTTCATGTTGACCGAGTTTGGTGGAGATTGAATAAATCGCCTACGAGGAGAACATAAAAACTCAGACCCAGATTTAACCAAAAATTCACCTTCAAACCAAAATATCTGACTTCCTGTTGGTCGGAGCTAATGACTGTAAATTAGAAAGTTGTCCGGCTCGATGAGGTCAATATATATACTGAGTTTGGTGATTGTAGATGAAACGAAGCCCTTCACTTTTGTCAAAAGGTGGCGCTAGAGAGCCCCTCATCCCCGCCCGTTTCTGAGGCTTTGCCCATGTGTACTGACTGACATCTCTGATGTGTGTGTTGAGTTTCAAGCAGTTTCAAGCAATTTCAAGCATGCTAAGAGCCTCAAAACAGCCAAAAGATTATTAAACTTTGACACGTTGCCATGGCAACAGTATTTGAAATTTTAGGAATCCATTTCATACGTCTCTATCTGTCATGTTTTCACATTATACTGATGAAGTTTGAAGTAAATCGAGTGAAAATAAGATGGTGATTCAAAGCATTTTTGAAAGTGACACACTTCCTGCTGCCAGTTGGTGGCGCTATAACTTTGACTCCCAAAAGTCATATCCATGTGATCGGCCTCTTACAACGAATACACAGCTGAAGTTTCACCTAAATTTTTCAATGTTTGCACAAGTTATAACACACTTCCTGTTTCCCTTTTCTCGCCATAAATTCGTTGCTTCGCCACGGCCAAACCATTCGACATATCAAAAATCCGCTCGCAATTTAGCATCCTGAATATGTTCACTTCATGCTGACCGAGTTTGACAATGATCGAAACAATGGCCTCGGAGGAGTATATTAAATTCCAGAGCATGGGTTTTCCGAACAACCCATAATAGCTCACTTCCTGTTGGGCTGACGCATAACTATGAGCACGAAAGTTGTTTGGCCCAATGAGATCTATATGTGTACCGAGTTTCATACATGTACGTGCAAGTGTGTTTGATACATGGACCAAGTTTCTAAACGCATTCTAGGGGGCGCTGTCGAGCCCCCCTGCCACGCCCAGGTACCAGCTTCAGCCCGGCCCTGATGGCCGCGCATTCCGACGCGTGTGCAAAGTTTCAAGAGTTTTCGAGCATGTTAAGTGCCCCAAAAGTACCCGAGAAGTCGGAAAGAAAAATAAAAATAATAATAAAAAAAAGAATAATCTGAGGAAGAACAATAGGGCTCTGCGCCCTTTCAGGCTTGAGCCCTAATAATAATAATTAAAGCTGCGAGCAGCGATGACGGGCCCAAGCCGGTGGCACCGCCACGCCGGTGGCATCAGCTTAACTGTGCACGGCAAATAATATGCATTTAAACAGGAGAATATTCTAGAATCGCTCGAATATGCCACATTTACTGCAGCAACTGGTGCCACTATCACCACAAGCCACACCCATGATGTAATTTAAATCTAGATTAATTTTAATGTCATAGTATAAAATAAATAAAAGTTATATTTTCCTGCTCAAAATTTTGTAAGTCCAGAAGGCCAGTATTTAATTCAAGGTGTTTGTCGTTCTTTTTTATTTATTCACACTAAAGTGATAGTTTTTTGTGATAGGTCTATGATACGAAAGGGGTAAATTATCATTCCGAGAGAGAAAGGCACACACACAAACTCACAGGGTGAGAGAGACACCCCCCCCCCCCCACACACACACACACCACACACACACGTGCGCGCACACACTCAAACACACACACACCCAGGGTGAGCCTGAGAGTGAGGGGGGAGGGGAAGGACTGAGAGAGAGGCACTCTGCACATTGAACAAGATTCACAAGATTTTAACAACAAAAAGAAATAAAATCTAAATGGTGGGGAGAACGTTTTTTTTATTTCACTCTCTGAAAAAAATATGTTGAATATATTTGAAATCAATATGTGTGGTCCAATGTAAAAAATAAATAGAGAAAGTCACACACACACACACACACACACACACACACACACACACACACACACACACACACACACACACACACACACAATGATAGAGGGGAGAGTGAGGGGGAGGGGAAGGACCTGAGAGAAAGGCACACACACATACTCACAGGGTGAGAGAGAGACCCCCCCCCCCCCCCCTCCACACACACACACACACACACACACAGAGAGAGAGAGTGATAGAGAGGGGGAAGGGGGAAAGACAGGCAGAGGGCATTCCATAGACTTAATGGTTTTTATACTGTACAAACTGTAAATTCTAACCCCCTACACTACCCCTAAGCCTACATATCGCGCACACACACACACACACACACACACACACACACACAACCCCTAAACCTACCATCACAGAAAACATTCTGCATTTTTTACATTTTTATTAAAACATTGTTTAGTATGCTTTAAAAATATTTTTGATTTACGGGGACACATGAAATGTCTTCATAAACCATGATTATGTTGTAAATAATAAATCACATAAATCCCTAATAAATCACATAAACAAGCACACACACACACACACACACACACACACACACACACACACATACACACACACACACGGAGAGAGAGAGAGTTTCAAAAATAACAACACTGCTACCTTTTAGTGAGGGGAGGGCAGACAGAGAATAAATATTCAGAAGAAATATATTAAATAAAAGAAATATATTGATCTGAAAAATAGTATGATTATTTTAAAGCTATTTGGTTACATTTTAATAAAACATTGTTTTAGTATGTTTTTAAACACACACACATACACGTTGTAATACCAGTGTAATACTCATGTCATTATACAAATTTGTGTCCTCATAAATCACAAACAAGAGAGAGAGAGAGAGAGAGAGAGGAGAGAAACAAGTTTTTTTTTTTATCCTGCTTCAAAACTAATACAATGCTGCCATCTTGTGTTCATTGAGGGGAGAGCAGCACACACACACAGAGAATTTCTGTTCCCTTTTTTGTCCTTATTTAATCCCTCGCCATGGCAACACCGTTTGAGATATCCAATATCCGTTCACATTTTAGCATCTTCAGTATCTTTGTTTCATGTTGACCGAGTTTGGTGGAGATTGAATAAATCGCCTACGAGGAGAACGTAAAAACTCAGACCCAGATTTAACCAAAAATTCACCTTCAAACCAAAATATCTGACTTCCTGTTGGTCGGAGCTAATGACTGTAAATTAGAAAGTTGTCCGGCTCGATGAGGTCAATATATATACTGAGTTTGGTGATTGTAGATGAAACGAAGCCCTTCACTTTTGTCAAAAGGTGGCGCTAGAGAGCCCCTCATCCCCGCCCGTTTCTGAGGCTTTGCCCATGTGTACTGACTGACATCTCTGATGTGTGTGTTGAGTTTCAAGCAATTTCAAGCAATTTCAAGCATGCTAAGAGCCTCAGAACAGCCAAAAGATTATTAAACTTTGACACGTTGCCATGGCAACAGTATTTGAAATTTCAGGAATCCATTTCATACGTCTCTATCTGTCATGTTTTTCACATTATACTGATGAAGTTTGAAATAAATCGGGTGAAATTAAGATGGTGATTCAAAGCATTTTTGAAAGTGACACACTTCCTGCTGCCAGTTGGTGGCGCTATAACTTTGACTCACAAAAGTCATATCCATGTGATCGGCCTCTTACAACGAACACACAGCTGAAGTTTCATCCAAATCAGTCAATGTTTGCACAAGTTAAACACACACTTCCTGTTTCCCTTTTCTCGCCATAAATTCGTTGCTTCGCCACGGCCAGACTTTTCGAGATATGAAAAATCCGCTCGCAACTTTAGCATCCTGAATATGTTCACTTCATGCTGACCGAGTTTGGCAATGATCGAAACAATGGCCTCGGAGGAGTATATTAAATTCCAGAGCATGCGTTTTTCCGAACAACCCATAATAGCTCACTTCCTGTTGGGCTGACACATAACTATGAGCACGAAAGTTGTTTGGCCCAATGAGGTCTATATGTGTACCGAGTTTCATACATGTACGTGCAAGTGTGTTTGATACATGGACCAAGTTTCTAAACGCATTCTAGGGGGCGCTGTCGAGTACCCCTGCCACGCGCAGGTACCCGCTTCTGCCCGGCCCTGATGGCCGCGCATTCCGATGTGTGTGCTAAGTTTCAAGAGTTTTCAAGCATGGTAAGAGCCCCAAAAGTGCCCGAGAAGTCGATAAAAATAATAATAATTATAATAATAATAATAAATTAAAGCTGCGAGCAGCGATGACGGGCCCAAGCCGGTGGCACCGCCACGCCGGTGGCATCAGCTTAACTGTGCACGGCAGGCAATATGCATTTAAACAGGAGAATATTCTAGAATCGCTCGAATATGCCACATTTACCGAATCAACTGGTGCCACTATCACCACAAGCCACACCCATGATGTAATTTAAATCTAGATTAATTTTAATGTCATAGTATAAAATAAATAAAAGTTATATTTTCCTGCTCAAAATTTTGTAAGTCCAGAAGGCCAGTATTTAATTCAAGGTGTTTGTCATTTTTTTACTTATTCACACTAAAGTGATAGCTTTCGTCTATGATACGAAAGGGGTAAATTATCATTCCGAGAGAGAAAGGCACACACACAAACTCACAGGGTGAGAGAGACACCCCCCCCCCCCCCCCACACACACACACACACACACAACACACACACACGTGCACGCACACACTCAAACACACACACACCCAGGGTGAGCCTGAGAGTGAGGGGGGAGGGGAAGGACTGAGAGAGAGGCAATCTGCACATTGAACAAGATTCACAAGATTTTAACAACAAAAAGAAATAAAATCTAAATGGTGGGAGAAAGTTTTTTTTATTTCACTCTCTGAAAAAAATATGTTGAATATATTTGAAATCAATATGTGTGGTCCAATATAAAAAATAAATAGAGAAAGTCACACACACACACACACACACACACACACACACACACACACACACACACACACACACACACCACACACACACACACACACAATGATAGAGGGAGAGTGAGGGGGGAGGGGAAGGACTGAGAGAAAGGCACACACACATACTCACAGGGTGAGAGAGACCCCCCCCCCTCCACACACACACACAGAGAGAGTGATAGAGAGGGGGAAGGGGAAAGACAGGCAGAGGGCATTCCATAGACTTAATGGTTTTTATACTGTACAAACTGTAAATTCTATCCCCCTACACTACCCCTAAGCCTACATATCGCACACACACACACACACACACACACACACAACCCCTAAACCTACCATCACAGAAACATTCTGCATTTTTACATTTTTATTAAAACATTGTTTAGTATGCTTTTAAAGCTATTTTGATTTACGGGGACACATGAAATGTCTTCATAAACCATGATTATGTTGTAATAAACACCCCTTCAACACACCCATTTCTGAGGCTTTGCCCATTTCCACTGACTGACATCTCTGATGTGTGTGTTGAGTTTCAAGCAATTTCAAGCATGCTTAGAGCCTCAAAAACAGCCAAAAGATGATTAAACTTTGACACACTGCCATGGCAACAGTATGTAAAATATCAGGAATCCATTCGTATGTCTACATCTGCCATGTTTTGTCATTATACTGATGAAGTTTGAAGTAAATCGGGTGAAGACAAGACAGAGATTTAGCATTTTTGAAAGTGACACACTTCCTGCTGCAGTTGGTGGACACACAAACACACACACACACACACACACACACACACACACACACACACACACACGTTTGTTTTTGTGAAATGTGAGGGCATTCCATAGGCGTAATGGTTTTTATACCGTACAAACTGTATTTTCTATCCCCTTAAGGCCTGTACACACCGGGACGAATATCGCGCGCGCTTATCGCTAGCGTTTTTCGTGCCGTTTTTCGGCGCGTCTTGAGTGTTCACACCCAAGCGATTTTCACTGGCGCTGCGCCGAGTGAACGTGCACATTCAGTAGATGCGCTCCCGGTACACAAGATGGTGCTGCGGCACTTTAAGCCTCTGACACTCGCTTGTCACACAGAAGGAGAAGAGAGACAGTATTTACGTGCTTGCCAAAACCATAGACATATTATGTATATGGACAAAACCATTCACACACTTTTTGCTAACTGGCAAGCAGCATTAGCAGTTCATCTTCTTCTTTGTCTACTTACTACTTCTTCGTCGTATCAATGTGTGCTCGGCAAGACCGTTTTGTGATCGAGCGCCACCCAAGTCATGTTTTACTGTCACTTCAGCAGCTCCAGGCACGTGAACAAAAGCGCGATCTCATTGGTCGGACAGTTTTTTACGCGCCGCGTCAAAATAAAAAAACGAACCCGAGGCGTTTTTTAAAAAATGACGCTTTTACGCCTGGCGTTTTGCGCGTCGGTGTGAACACTCATATTGGCACCCATTGTTTAGTCACGAGGCGTTAAACGTCGGCGATAAACGCGTGCGAAAATCGTCCCGGTGTGAACAGGCCTTTACACTGCCCCTAACCTACCCATCACACACACACACACACACACACACACACACACACACACACACACACACACACACACAGAGACACACAGACACACAAACCTCTTAAAGCTATTTCATTTATGGGACACAGGAAATATTCTCATAAACCATGTTTACATTGTAATTTGTAGTATATTTTTAAAGCTACTTGGTTACATATTAATAATACATTATTTAGTATGTTTTTAAAGATATTTTTATTATGTGGACACATGAAATGTCCTCATTAACCACTACGTTGTAATAACAGTGTAATACCCATGTCATTATACAAATTTGTGTCCCTAATAAATCACATAAACAAGCACACACACACACACACACACACACACACACACACACACACACACACACACACACACACACACACACACACACACACACACGGAGAGAGAGAGTTTGAAAAATAACAACACTGCTACCTTTTAGTGAGGGGAGGGCAGACAGAGAATAAATATTCAGAAGAAATATATTAAATAAAATAAATATATTGATCTGAAAAATAGTATGATTATTTTAAAGCTATTTGGTTACATTTGAATAAAACATTGTTTTAGTATGTTTTTAAACACACACACATACACGTTGTAATACCAGTGTAATACCCATGTCATTATACAAATTTGTGTCTTCATAAATCACAAACAAGAGAGAGAGAGAGAGAGAGAGAAACAAGTTTTTTTTATCCTGCTTCAAAACTAATACAATGCTGCCATCTTGTGTTCATTGAGGGAGAGCAGCACACACACAGACACAGAGAATTTCTGTTCCCCTTTTTTGTCCTTATTTAATCCCTTGCCATGGAAACACCGTTTGAGATATCCAATATCCGTTCACATTTTAGCATCTTCAGTATCTTTGTTTCATGTTGACCGAGTTTGGTGGAGATTGAATAAATCACCTACGAGGAGAACGTAAAAACTCAGACCCCGATTTAACCAAAAATTCCCCTTCAAACCAAAATATCTGACTTCCTGTTGGTCGGAGCTAATGACTGTAAATTAGAAAGTTGTCCGGCTCGATGAGGTCAATATATATACTGAGTTTGGTGATTGTAGATGAAACGAAGCCCTTCACTTTTGTCAAAAGGTGGCGCTAGAGAGCCCCTCATCCCCGCCCGTTTCTGAGGCTTTGCCCATGTGTACTGACTGACATCTCTGATGTGTGTGTTGAGTTTCAAGCAGTTTCAAGCAATTTCAAGCATGCTAAGAGCCTCAGAACAGCCAAAAGATTATTAAACTTTGACACATTGCCATGGCAACAGTATTTGAAATTTCAGGAATCCATTTCATACGTCTCTATCTGTCATGTTTTCACATTATACTGATGAAGTTTGGAATAAATCAGGTGAAAATAAGATGGTGATTCAAAGCATTTTTGAAAGTGACACACTTCCTGCTGCCAGTTGGTGGCGCTATAACTTTGACTCACAAAAAGTCATATCCATGTGATCGGCCTTTTACAACGAACACACAGCTGAAGTTTCATCCAAACCAATCAATGTTTGCACAAGTTAAAACACACTTCCTGTTTCCCTTTTCTCGCCATAAATTCGTTGCTTCGCCACGGCCAAACCATTTGAGATATCAAAAATCCGCTCGCAATTTAGCATCCTGAATATGTTCACTTAATGCTGACCGAGTTTGGCAATGATCGAAACAATGGCCTCGGAGGAGTATATTAAATTCCAGAGCATGCGTTTTCCGAACAACCCATAATAGCTCACTTCCTGTTGGGCTGACACATAACTATGAGCACGAAAGTTGTTCGGCCCGATGAGGTCTATATGTGTACCGAGTTTCATACATGTACGTGCAAGTGTGTTTGATATATGGACCAAGTTTTCAGACCCCACTTAAGGGGGCGCTGTCGAGTCCCCCTGCCACGCCCGGGTACCAGCTTCAGCCCGGCTCTGATGGCCGCGCATTCCGATGTGTGTGCAAAGTTTCAAGAGTTTTCGAGCATGTTAAGTGCCCCAAAAGTACCCGAGAAGTCGAAAAAAAAAAAAAAAAAAAAAAAAAAAACAAAGAATAATCTGAGGAAGAACAATAGGGCTCTGCGCCCTTTCAGGGCTTGGGCCCTAATTAAAGCTGCGAGCAGCGATGACGGGCCCAAGCCGGTTGCACCGCCACCCCGGTGGCATCAGCTTAACTGTGCATGGCAGGCAATATGCATTTAAAACAGGATAATTTTTTTTAATCGCTCGAATATGTCACATTTACTGCAGCAGCTGGTGCCACTATCACCACAAGCCACACCCATAATGTCATTTAAATGTAGATGATTTTTAATGTCATAGGATGAAATAGATCACTTTCAAATATGTCAAAAGTTATATTTTCCTGCTCAAAATGTTATAAGTCCAGAAGGCCAGTATTTAATTCAAGGTATTTGTATAGTTCTTTTTTTACTTATTCACAAGTGATAGTTATTTGTGATAGTCTCTGATATGCAAGGGGTAAATTATCATCATCAAGAGAGAAAGGCACACACACAAACTCACAGGGTGAGAGAGAGACCCCACACACACACACACCCAGGCTGAGCCTGAGAGTGAGGGGGGAGGGGGGAGGGAGGGAGGGGGGAGGGGGGAGGGGGGAGGGGAAGGACTGAGAGAGAGGCAATCTGCACATTGAACAAGATTCACAAGATTTTAACAACAAAAATAAATAAAATCTAAATGGTGGGAGAATTTTTTTTTACTTCAATCTCTGAAAACATTATTTTGAATATATTTGAAATCACAGATGTTGGGTGATGAGAATTGAAACTCAAATATAATTTAGAAAACTAGTCCTGTCTGAATAGTGATATGTCATAGTTTAATTTCAAATGTAAAGTTATCATTTGCTACAATATAAAGTCAAACCCGCTAAATGTAAAATAACTATATCAAAGTAATCTGAATACACCACATTTATGCCAACAAATGTATGAATTAAACTTTACACCATCAGAATGCTGTTGTATGCTGCAGGCAACGGATATCCAGCCATCCCCCTCCACACACACACACACACACACACCCATATGCACACAGAGAGAGAGAGAGAGAGAGAGAGAGAGAGAGAGAGAGAGAGAAACAAGGTTTTTTTTTTATCCTGCTTGAATTATTTTAAATAAATAAATATATTGATCTGAAAAATAGTATATTCATTTTAAATTCATCCAGGTTCAAGAGGTAAATGAACACCATCAAGAGAGAAAGACACACACACACACACACACGTTGGGTTTTCATGTTTTATGGGGACTTTCCATAGGCGTAATGGTTTTTATACCGTACATACACTGAAAAAAATGGCTGTGTTGGATTTACATGATTTAATCATGTACATCGGTTCCACATGATTCAATTAAATTAAACAAACATAATTTGTTCACATAATTTCAACATAATGGAATTAAGTAATTTTTAAGTAACCGAATTGAGTAGTCTCACAATGATTTTAATATGGCTCCCTAACAACAGTGGTGCACACAGGGGCTTGAGATCCTGCCTCTTTAATCAAAACAGATGTTTAGTTTTGTTTATTTTTGTTGTCATTTGACTGATCTATATACTGTACTCAGTAGCTTACATCATATTTGCCAGCAATAGCACTTCATATATGTGCCAAGTGTGAAATACTCTTTAATGTCATGTGCTGAGTCAGTCCACAGCCTAATCAATCGCTCCGCTCTTCTCCACTATGGTAACCAGTGTAATTTAAATGGTTCGAATAATTCCAACATAATTAAACATTAAACACTAATAAACAATATAAAGTCTCCCCCTTTTTCTCATTTTGCCCAAAACCACATAAAATAACACTTAATTTCAACAATTTTACTCTAGTCGTCAGGTCCCAAGCAAAGCATGCTGGAACTACAGTTTCAGCAAAAAATCATTTTCGAGTACTTAATTGGTTCACATTCACCCCAAATAATTTAATCTAGTAGATTACACATTTTAGAGAATTACATTAATCGAAAGCAATGAAATCATGTTTAGAAGAGAAACACAAATTTGTTGCATAGATCACAAATAATACGATTAAGTAAATTGGACAACATGTGTTTTCCTGTTTTTTCAGTGTACCGTATATTCTATCCCCCTACACTGCCTCTGCCCCTAAACCTACCCATCACACACACACACACACACACTGCCCCTGCCCCTAAACCTACCCATCACACACACACACACACACACACACACACACACACACACTGCCCCTAAACCTACCCATCAAGGGAGACATTCTGCATTTTTACATTTTCAAAAAACATCACTTAGTCTGATTTATAAGATGTTTTCCTCATGGGGACCTAAAAATGTCCCCACAAGGATGAGGATTTCGGATATTGCCATCTTTGTGGGGACATTTTGTCCCCATAACGTAGGTGTTACCCATGAAATGATAACATTAATTTGGAAATTGTTTTTTTTTTTTTTTACTTTTATTCCTCTTGTGCAGAACTCACACAGTACACATTTGGTCGTTGTTATTGTAGTTTACTTTAGTTGAGTATTTGTGCACATTTATGTGTGTGCGTGTGTGGTCAAACTGCAAACACAAAACAATTCACAATTATTATCTAGTAATGTTCACATCACCAAATACGTTTCTAAAACATTGTAACATCAGCTTTGTGTACTAAGCATTAAACTTTGTTTAACTAAATGCAACATATTTTACAGGCAATACAAACTGTAAATGTCTAAAACAAAACAAATATATAACATTAGGCGTTTAGGCGCTAATCGCAAATAGCGATCTTCATAGTGATACACAAACCATCACAACACTTAAACAACATAACACTACTCACCACGCTGGGAATATAATGTTAGATAATAGTTTTAGCTGGAATTGTTAAATGTTCAAATCTTCATTTGAGATCAACATGGCTTTCTTACTCAGTTCAGTTTGTTTTTCCCTGCACGATCACATCACTTGCGCTCACCGGAACAACGTCCTTAAAGGGGCAGCACCCAACATCAGGGATTACCAGTCCTCACACACACACACACACACACACACACACACACACACACACACACACACACACACACACACACACACACACACACACACACACACACACACACACACACACACACACACGTCTGGTGCGCTATCCTTCTGGGGACTCACCATAGGCGTAATGGTTTTTATACTGTACAAACCATATTTTCTATCCCCTTACACTGACCCTGCCCCTAAACCTAGCCCTCACAGGAGACATTCTGCATTTTTACATTTTCATAAAAACTCATTCTGAATGATTTATAAGCTTTTGTGCCCGTGGGGACCTCAATTTAGGTCCCCACGGTGACACGAGTCCCCATGAGTCTGTCTACAGTCAGGTTCAAGTCCCCACCAGGCTAGAAAAACATGTACACACACACACACACACACACACACACACACACACACACAAATCCCTGAAGAGATTGAATGTTTTTTTTTTTATCCTGTTTCAAAACTAACACAATGCTGCCATCTTGTGTTCATTGAGGGGAGGGCAGCACAAGATGGCACAATACATTATACAAAGAAATATTTATAAAATATATATATATATTCATCTTAAAAATAATATAGTCTTTTAAAATTAATCTAAGTTCAATTGCCAAACATTCAATCTTAATTTAATTGAAATCAAAATATGATTTTACAAGATATGAGAGAATTTCTGTTCCCCTTTTTTGTCCTTATTTAATCCCTCGGCATGGCAACACCGTTTGAGATATCCAATATCCGTTCGCATTTCAGCATCTTCCGTATCTTTGTTTCATGTTGACCGAGTTTGGTGGAGATTTAATAAATCGCCTACGAGGAGAACGTAAAAACTCAGACCCTGAATTATATAAATTTTCACCTTCAAACCAAAATATCTGACTTCCTGTTGGTCGGAGCTAATGACTGTAAATTAGAAAGTTGTCCGGCTCGAAGAGAACAATATATGTACCGAGTTTGGTGACTGAAGATAAAACTAACCCCCCCACTTTTGTCAAAAGGTGGCGCTAGAGAGCCCCTCATCCCCGCCCGTTTCTGAGGCTTTGCCAATGTGTACTGACTGACATCTCTGATGTGTGTGTTGAGTTTCAAGCAGTTTCAAGCAATTTCAAGCATGCTAAGAGCCTCAAAACAGCCAAAAGATTATTAAACTTTGACACGTTGCCATGGCAACAAAATTTAAAATTTCAGGAATCTATTTCATACGTCTCTATCTGTCATGTTTTCACATTATACTGATGAAGTTTGAAATAAATCTGGTGAAAATAAGATGGTGATTCAAAGCATTTTTGAAAGTGACACACTTCCTGCTGCCAGTTGGTGGCGCTATAACTTTGACTCACAAAAGTCATATCCATGTGATCGGCCTCTTACAACGAACACACAGCTGAAGTTTCATCCAAATCAGTCAATGTTTGCAGACGTTATTACACACTTCCTGTTTCCCTTTTCTCGCCATAAATTCGTTGCTTCGCCACGGCCAAACCATTTGAGATATCAAAAATCCGCTCGCAATTTAGCATCCTGAATATGTTCACTTCATGCTGACCGAGTTTGGCAATGATCGAAACAATGGCCTCGGAGGAGTATATTAAATTCCAGAGCATGTGTTTTCCGAACAACCCATATTAGCTCACTTCCTGTTGGGCTGACACATAACTATGAGCACGAAAGTTGTTTGGCCCGATGAGGTCTATATGTGTACCGAGTTTCATACATGTACGTGCAAGTGTGTTTGATATATAGACCAAGTTTTCAGACCCACTTTAGGGGGCGCTGTCGAGCCCCCCTGCCACGCCCGGGTACCAGCTTCAGCCCGGCTCTGATGGCCGCGCATTCCGATGTGTGTGCAAAGTTTCAAGAGTTTTTGAGCATGGTAAGGGCCCCAAAAGTGCCCGAGAAGTCGATAAAATAATAATAATAATTAAAGCTGCGAGCAGCGATGACGGGCTCAAGCCGGTGGCACCGCCACGCCGGTGGCATCAGCTTAACTGTGCACGGCAGGCAATATGCATTTAAACAGGATAATTTTTTTAAATCGCTCGAATATGTCACATTTACCGCAGCAGCTGGTGCCACTATCACCACAAGCCACACCCATGATGTCATTTAAATGTAGATGATTTTTAATGTCATGGGATGAAATAGATATCTTTCAAATATGTGAAAAGTTATCTTTTCCTGCTCAAAATGTTATAAGTCCAGAAGGCCAGTATTTAATTCAAGGTATTTGTATAGTTCTTTTTTTACTTATTCACAAGTGATAGTTATTTGTGATAGTCTATGATATGAAAGGGGTAAATTATCATCATCAAGAGAGAAAGGCACACACACAAACTCACAGGGTGAGAGAGAGACCCCACACACACACACACACACACAGGGTGAGCCTGAGAGTGAGGGGGGAGGGGAAGGACTGAGAGAGGGGCAATCTGCACATTGAACAAGATTCACAAGATTTTAACAACAAAAAGAAATAAAATCTAAATGGTGGGAGAAAGTTTTTTTTACTACAATCTCTGAAAACATTATTTTGAATATATTTGAAATCACAGATGTTGGGTGATGAGAATTGTAACTCAAATATAATTTAGAAAACTAGTCCTGTCTGAATAGTGATATGTCAGTGAGATCAGCTCGGGCGCGCACACCGTCTATGGGTGATGTCACGTATTTTGCGAAATGCGCAGTTAGGTGATGTGTCGCCCTCCACACGTTGCGAAACAGACTCCGAAATGGGGAAATGTAAATTTGCGGACTCCTGGTTGGAGTAGGATGAGTTTAAACAATGACCGCAGGGTTTTTCCATGGTTTTTCCTGCATAGCGGCCGCCTCCGTCACATTTCGTGCTACCTCCGTCTGTCGACAAAACTCAGGACAGGCAGTCACTTGCTCAGATTAGGCATGTCGTGGTAATTAAATAATCATCAGAAATATATATTGTCACATGATCTTTCAGCAATCATTATTAGTATTTTATGATTTGCTAGTACAAAGTCATCTAAAGCCATTCCATAGCTGAATGTCTTTCCTCCGCTGTAGCTGTCCATCATTCTCCGTTCAGCATTCAAACTGCGCATCGTGTTTGGTTACAGTTAGTCAGCTGCTCGGTAAAGCTCACTCCAAGATGATATATTCCCGTTATAATACTTGATATGCAGATAAAATAATTTATCTTCCTGGAGTTTATCTAGCGGTTTCTGAACGATGTTGTGCTCCCTACCCGGGTGACAACACAAGGCATCACACGCACAATAACCGGAATTTAAAACTGTGAAGAAACCGACCGATATACATAGTAGACTAGGATTTGTGCGCTCAACGCTCATCGTCTCTTTATGCCGTGAACTTTTTAATGTGCACTCGCGGTGCACTGCGCCCTCTGACTCCATGTTGCTTTAAGCGCATCATTCTGCACCCGGGATGCGCATAAGCGCATTGTGCCACGCTTTCATATATTTTCATAGTTTTGTGCACTTAAAGATGATTAAAAAAAATCTTGTTCTCACGTATCTATCATATATTTGTTGCCCCTTTACAGAGCTGCACATTACGTTTACAATAAACTATAAATCTTGAAATGTTATATTATTTGTGTAGGCCCATATAATTATTTACATTCATATATAAGTTAAATATAAATTGTTTTTTTTATAAATGTATTTAATAAGAACACAAAGTAATTTGTACCTTTTCATTAACATTTTTAGATTTTATAAAATTAGTCCAGAGATGTTTTTTCAAGAATTACTTTTTGTAATTGCAAATTTTTTTAACTATCCACTCACCTAATTTAATATATATTTTTGTTATAGCTTATGATTATATATTTTTATTTTATTGCTCAACAGTAGTTCTCATCGCCGATGAGGTCTTTAAATATTTTGAGAAGGTCTTAAAAAAGTCTTAAAAAGGTATTAAAATTTACTTCAGGATTATTGAATAGAATGTCTTGATTATTAAGAACAGGTACTTTTTGTACCCATTTTTGCCAACAGGATGGTAAATAATAAAAAAATGTGTTCAAAAACATATATTGTATATGCTGTTAATGATCCTCACCTCCCAAAATAAAACATAAGTATGCAAAACATTTAACGTTGCAGTCAAATTATTATTTAAAAATGACTCGCCTAACAGGGTGGAAGACCATAACAGTGGAGGAGTTTTCCCTCACTGTCCTGCATGATTTGCCATCAGTAATGTGTGGCACTGCACCTATAACATGGTTTTATAATATTTATATATGCATATATGTGTTTATAGAATTTGCAATATACACTAAATACGATTTAGTCTATTAGAATGTCCACCCTGTTAGGTTTATAGATCTAACAGGGCGGAATCAACAGGGTGGAAAATTTTAAGATAAGTTAGCCGTAGCTCTTTCACTTAAACTTAGCTCTATCAGACCATTCTTTCCTCTGAAGTGAAAACTTTACGGCCTCCTCCAGTGGCTTGAGCTTTCTCATTTCAGCCATTATCTGATGTGTCTGCTGTCATAGAGAAAAACACCAATAATTATGAGCATTGCATTTAATTTGACATTCTTCAGCAAGATTGTTTTCATAATAAACATTAATACTTACAGTTCTATTGGTACAGCGTATATTTTATTACATTCAGGAGGAATAAAAGCATATCTTGATCGCTTTGTTTCTTAATAATAATATAATAATAATAATAATAATAATAATAATAATAATAATAATAATAACTTTAAACCAAGCTAACGTTAAACTGCAATAATATTTAACAGTAGCATGTCAGGATACTGTATCCCCTTCACAGACTGTAGTCATGACAATGCATTGTTACGATGGCTAGACTGATTTATGTGCTCAAAATAAGTTATTTACAATTATATTGGAATCTAAAACAAATTAAATCTAACCAAGCATCTCTGATTCTCTCCTGACAGTCTGGGATCAGAATGACTATGCTAGCGCCGTTAGCATCAGGCGCTAGCTGCTTTCTTACTGCAAAACGAGCAGAAAAGAGCTTATAAAACACGCACAAACAAGCCAAACTTAGCCACAAGCGATTAAACTGCAGATTAACTTACCTTTCTTTTAATAGTTGCTGCAAACAGGTCCAAATCACAGATATTTTCTCAGGTGCTGTTTCTATCCTGAATAAACGCACTTGTACACAGTGGTCTGACAAAATCTGACATTACGATAAACGGGAGCGAATATTCATGAGGGGCGCAGTACCACACACACACACACACACACACGTTCACATTTTAGCATCTTCCGTATCTTTGTTTCATGTTGACCGAGTTTGGTGGAGATTGAATAAATCGCCTACGAGGAGAACGTAAAAACTCAGACCCTGAATTACACAAAAATTCACCTTCAAACCAAAATATCTAACTTCCTGTTGGTCGGAGCTAATGACTGTAAATTAGAAAGTTGTCCGGCTCGAAGAGAACAATATATGTATGGGGACACATGAAATGTCTACAAATGTATGTCCTCAGAAACACATTATTTCCTCAGAAACACACACACACACACACACACACAGAGAGAGAGAGAGAGAGATAGACAGAGAGAGATAGACAGAGAGAGATAGAGAGAGAGAGAGAGAGAGAGAGAGAGAGAGAGAGAGAGAGAGAGAGAGAAACAAGGTTTTTTTATCCTGCTTCAAAACTAACACAATGCTGCCATCTTGTGTTCATTGAGGGAAGGGCAGCACACACATGCAGGCACATTAGACTATTCAAAGAAATATTTATAAAAAATATATATATTCTTCTGAAAAATATTATAGTAATTTTAAATTAATCTAAATTCAATTACCAAACATACAATCTTAATTTAATTGAAATCAAAATATGATTTTACAAGATATTAGACAATTTCTGTTCCCCTTTTTTGTCCTTATTTAATCCCTCGCCATGGCAACACCGTTTGAGATATCCAATATTCGTTCGCATTTTAGCATCTTCCGTATCTTTGTTTCATGTTGACCGAGTTTGGTGGAGATTGAATAAATCGCCTACGAAAAGAACGTAAAAACTCAGACCCCGATTTAACCAAAAATTCACCTTCAAACCAAAATATCTGACTTCCTGTTGGTCGGAGCTAATGACTGTAAATTAGAAAGTTGTCCGGCTCGATGAGGTCAATATATATACTGAGTTTGGTGATTATAGATGAAACGAAGCCCTTCACTTTTGTCAAAAGGTGGCGCTAGAGAGCCCCTCATCCCCGCCCGTTTCTGAGGCTTTGCCCATGTGTACTGACTGACATCTCTGATGTGTGTGTTGAGTTTCAAGCAGTTTCAAGCAATTTCAAGCATGCTAAGAGCCTCAAAACAGCCAAAAGATTATTAAACTTTGACACGTTGCCATGGCAACAGTATTTGAAATTTTAGGAATCCATTTCATACGTCTCTATCTGTCATGTTTTCACATTATACTGATGAAGTTTGAAGTAAATCAGGTGAAAATAAGATGGTGATTCAAAGCATTTTTGAAAGTGACACACTTCCTGCTGCCAGTTGGTGGCGCTATAACTTTGACTCACAAAAGTCATATCCATGTGATCGGCCTCTTACAAAAAACACACAGCTGAAGTTTCATCCAAATCAGTCAATATTTGCACAAGTTAAAACACACTTCCTGTTTCCCTTTTCTCGCCATAAATTCGTTGCTTCACCACGGCCAAACCGTTTAAGATATCAAAAATCCGCTCGCAATTTAGCATCCTGAATATGTTCATTTCATGCTGACCGAGTTTGGCAATGATCGAAACAATGGCCTCGGAGGAGTATATTAAATTCCAGAGCATGGGTTTTCCGAACAACCCATAATAGCTCACTTCCTGTTGGGCTGACGCATAACTATGAGCACGAAAGTTGTTCGGCCCGATAAGGTCTATATGTGTACCGAGTTTCATACATGTACGTGCAAGTGTGTTTGATATATAGACCAAGTTTTCAGACCCCACTTTAGGGGGCGCTGTCGAGCCCCCCTGCCACGCCCGGGTACCAGCTTCAGCCCGGCTCTGATGGCCGCGCATTCCGACGTGTGTGCAAAGTTTCAAGAGTTTTCGAGCATGTTAAGTGCCCCAAAAGTGCCCGAGAAGTCGAAAAAAAAAAGAAAAAAAAAAAAAAGAAAAAGAATAATCCTTAGGGGAACAATAGGGCTCTGCGCCCTTTCAGGGCTTGGGCCCTAATAAGAAGAAACAGAGGAAGAACAATAGGGCTCTGCGCCCTTTCAGGGCTTGGGCCCTAATAATAAACTTTCGAAATCCAATAGGGTCCTCACACCATCGGTGCTCGGGCCCTAACTATATAGTTATATAGGTACTGGTGCCATATTGGCACCGGGTTTCGGTCCCCAACCCTAGGGGGGGGGGAAGAGGGGTTAACAGTTAACACTCAAACATGGTTGCAAATGTATGCCTGAGGCCGCAGTGTTGGTGGAAGATTGTTTGATAGCTGTGAGTCTGGCGATTGGTGGTGCTAATATTAGATATGCCTCCCGAATGAACAAAGCCATTGTGTTCTTTCTCAGTGAACGGAAAATGGTAGACGACTTGGTTGAAACTGGGTTGGTCATCAAAAAAAATGTTGTGCCTGTATTGCCTTTGTCAAGCCCAGCCAAGAAAGTTATTTTATCAAACGTACCTCCGTTTGTTACAAATGAAAACTAGAACATTGAACATGAAGACAGGGAGATAATGAGGAATGATGTATTCAGAGCTTGTCTCTGGAGGTAAGATTACTCTGTTCAGCAGATTAATCATTTCCTCGATACTACTAAGGGACATCGTAAACCTAAAATCGAGGCATATTTTCCGGATGTAAAATTGTATCTGTTGTCTGGTACGATGGCTATGAGAAAAGCTTCCTTGGAAGAGCTTGACAAACCCATACGCTACCGTCTTAAGAAGCTTCTTAGTAATGTTAGAAGTTCTTAAAGTTTACAAGTTAAAAATGAGCATGGCTTGGTTACCTTATAACTCGTGTGTATTCGTTTTATTTTGTGTTTATCTTATATTTTTTTTCATGGCACCATTGAGACTTAGTTGAACGTTAATGGGTGTCATAATGCTGTGAAAAGAGCTAGTCTTTTTGATTCTATCATGATGAAGTGTGCTGGTGTGGTTTTTCTACAGGAAATGCACACAGATGAGAATAATCAGATACAGTGGTTGATTGAATGGAAGGCCCAGGCTATACTGAGTCATGGCTCTAATGTCAGTGCAGGGGTGGCTATACTGCTGATACCTGAATATAAAGAGCAACCTGTCAGGGTTGTTGAAGTGATTTCTGGTCGTTTGCTGAGAGTTGATGTAACTATTCAGTTACTCTGCTTACAAAAAGCTTTTTGGACAAAAAGATGGCACAGCTTGAACAGAAAATACTTCTACTTGACATTGAAGGGGATATTGTCGATACCATTGAGTCCTTGAAACGCAATACATTTATTTAGCAAAATCTACTGGAGGAAAGAGCCCAGGAGACGCTGATTTGTGCAAGATTTCTCTCTCTCTCTCTCTCTCTCTCTCTCTCTCTCTCTCTCTCTCGGAGGAAGTGAGCATCTCTGTCACATTCAGCACTTCATGTTAAACATCTAACTAGGAAGGAAACACTCAAACCTCATCTGAACACACATCGAGAGCTTCAGAAGAACTGAATCTACAGACAACAGAGAAGATAATTTAATAAGAGAGAAGAATGAAGATCATCTGGACTTTCACTCTGCTGATGATTCCTGGTAAGAATCTGAACTCAGAAGAACCAGAACAGAGATTAAATAATGAACACAAGTCTTTATCCATAACTAATGACCTTTGACATGAATCTCCCTTCAGTGTGTATTAGTGTTGTGTTAAGATGCTGGTTTGTTGTAGGTGTCGTGAGCTCCATAGAAGTGACCGGATATTCAGGAGGCGGAGTCGAAATCTCATGCAAATATAATAAAGGATATACAAAGAATCAAAAGTATTTTTGTAAAGGACAGTGGACACAGTGCACATATCAAGTCAAGACTAATGAGAAAAATAACTGGGTTAAGAAGGATAGATTCTCTCTGTATGACGACACAAGTTCAGCCGTCTTCACTGTGACCATCAGAGATCTGAGAGAAGAGGATTCTGGGATGTACTATTGTGGAACTGAAAAGCTTGGACTGGATTCCTCCACTGAAGTGAATCTGAAGGTTATAACCGGTGAGTAACTGAGACTCCACAACATCACGATCCTCAACACTGACTGGAATTACTGCCGTTCACTCGTCTAACTCATAACTCACGCCATCAATAACCTTTTTATCTCCTGATGGAAGATTTACACTCATCATCTGGACTTGAGTTCATAAATGTTGCAGCAAAGTGAAGATAAATGTGTTTATATTGAGAACAAAATGACAAATGATCTGTGTTTGTGTTGAACAGATCAACCAATCAGGACCGTGAGAGGATATTCAGGAGGAAACGTCATCATAAACTTCAAATATGAGAAGAAACACATGAACCATGAGAAATACATCTGTAAATCTGGAGCAGAGTTTCAGTGTTTTCCTGTAATAAACACTAACAGAGCCTCAGAATGGACACATGACAGACGATTCTCCGTTCATGAGGGCAGATCTGCAGGGCTCTTACGTGTGTTTATCAGAGAGCTGAAGGAGAACGACTCTGGAGAATATAAGATTATAGTCAAAGTTTCTAAAGACTACAGTTTCTTCTCTGAGTTTAGCCTGAACATTGAGAAGGGTGAGCCGCTTTCAGTCATTATGAGGTGAATCCATGAATATATCTGGTCATTCTAACATTACTGCGCTTTATTTGGATCTGAAACAGATGATTGTGTGAAGAGCATCAGTCTATCAGCGGCTGCAGGAGGATCTGTGAACATCAGCTGCAAATACCCACAATCCCACAGCAGTGATGTGAAGTTTCTCTGCTGGAGATCTGGAGCTGATCTCTGTGCTGAAGAGACGTCTGTGAATGAGAGCAGAAGATGGAGGCGTGAGGGAAAGATCCAGCTGTATGATGACAGAGAAGAGCGGCTCCTGACGGGAAGCATCAGTCATGTGACTGAACAACATTCAGAATACTGGTGTGGAGTTCAGTCTGATGGAGGACACAAGAGCTTCATCACACGAGTCCTGGTCAACCTCACAGGTGCGGATGCTTTTCTCACTGATATTAATCATAAGGTAGTAAAACATCTCTTCAGCAGATCACTGTGTGTTATTTATCAGGATGCTTGAAGCTGATTCTATAAGCAGGTTTAACCACAGGGTTATTTTTAATTTAGATGTTCTGTCTGTTTAACAGCAAAACCACAAACCACAGTTCATATGATTGTCATTCTACAGCAGTGTGTGAATGCAGGACTGAGATCTGGATGCAGTTTTTAGTTCTGTGTGTGTTAATCTCGTATCACTGCAGTGTTTAGTGTGCTCATCTGGACACAGGATTAAAGAAGTTTTACCTGTAGTACAGGTGTGGTCATCTGGATGCAGTTTTACCTGTAGTACAGGTGTCGTCATCTGGATGCAGTTTTTATCACTGATGTGAGTTCTTTGACCACACTTGTACTGTAGTTAACAGCAGTTTAAGGGAGCTCGTCCAGTGACACTGCTGTACTGTATTATATTATTCAGTGTGAAACCACATGCGTTATTTACAGAAACTCAAACAAACAGTTTCTGTGTATCAACTTGAATTCTGGGTAATGAATGTGTGAAAGCCATCAGTAACATGTCTCTTCACCATTAGAGAATGTCAAGTTCTGGTGTGAAAAAAGCATCATTTAGAAATAATTTTTCTCATTTTCATATACAAAATTCTCAGAGATGACATCATCATCATCATCATCATCATCATCATCAGCTTCTTCTACTTCACCGTTCACAGGCGATTCCAGAACTTCTACATCACGGCCGTCTCTGAACACATCAGCAGGTGATCTTGGGCTGAAATACAAACATGTGATCAGTGGTTTGAGCCTGACTCCCCTAGCAACTGAAATAAATTACTAAACATAAAAATAAAAGATATTTTCAACTGTAAAATAAATAATAATTACATTTAATACATGTTTGGATCGCACAGCCAGAAGCGCATTGCAGTAGTCAAGTCTAGAAATAACCAGGGCCTGGACAAGAAGCTGTGTTGCGTGCTCTGTTAGACAATAAAATACACAATAAAGACTAGACTTTATCTTAGGGCGTTTTCACACCTACCTTGTTTGGTCCGGATTTTCGGACTTTTCAGTTTGGTCCGAATCAAAATTGCAGGTGTGAAACCTCCCCCGTACCACGGTCCGGACCAAACAGACGAAATTTGGTCCGACGAAAAGAGGTAGTCTCGGTCTGGATCAAACTGAACCATGGAACTGATATGCAGAAGGTTGCTGATTCGATCCCAGCGGTCACCACCAGTGTGTCCTTGAGCAAGGCACTTTACTCCATGTTGCTCCAGGGTGATTGTCCCTGTAATAAAATAAATAATACACCCAAGATGGTGGCGCGGGTGTCTCTGGGTCTCTCCAGGTTCTGCTATTTTGCGGTATTTTTCTATTCATCTCGGGTCTGTTCGTGCAGAACAGTTGTGCCTTAACATCGTACACCCGTGGTGAGATTTTGGATATTGGTTTGCGAATTTCCGACAGTTTTATGGACAATCTTCGACTCCTTCCTGAGATCGCTAGGACACCCGAGGCTATGCACTCTACCCGGCCGGGCGGAAGTGCGCGCAGGCGGCGTCGAGACCGTAAACAAAGGCGGGGGAAGCGCGGAGGACTGAGAGCTAAGCTAAGACTAACACCACACTGGCTCTCTTTACCCAGCATTTTCCTTGCCAATGTAGCGACTATGAGTCAGATAAAATAATAACTCAACGGGGAATTGAATTAAAATGAAAGAGACTCGAATGACACTATAATTTATAAATAATTCAGAATTAATGTTTACACCTTAACTTATTCGTCCGCCGATATGTAAGAGCCTAAAGGGGGCTCTGTTAAAGGGAAACATGTATATTTAGCTCGAATGAATGAATGAATGAATTCATAGGGAATTTTGAGAGTCTATTTTACAGCCGAGCAAATGACACTTCCAGCGTTCATTTGAACGGGCCGTAAATATCAACTCTGCAGTGGATATTAATATCCGAACAATAGTGAAACACTTTTTAACAGCCAGGTAACTTATATCGGCAGTTCAAGACATTAAATTGATAAGCACATAACTCAAGAACAGTTATCTTTGAATACAAACTGAACTTTATTGATTACTCTAACACATCAAACTAATATCTAACATAAACACATGCACTCGCACATTAACACGTTGCAGAAAGGAAGAAGGTGAGGAAAGAATAAGTTCTAAGAGAGAGAAATTATGAAATCCTAAGCAATATATGCATTTATAAAACATGACCTGAAGAAACCATTGATCAGTAATTTAACCTCCTATCGTTTCTTAGGCAGGGTTATTACATTTGATCTAATGCACCAGTTCAGCTCAGAATCAAGAGGCATTACTTGCGTTTGTGTCTCGTGTGTCATCTGACAAGGGGGTTCCCTTTTTCCTGGCTGGACAGGGGTTTTCCTGGGTCTTTGATTCACTGAAGGTCTGGTCGTGTCTTGGATCGTCTTGGGAAGCCAATCACGTGGCGTGTTGGCGGCTGGATGAAAGTCTTGTGGGCGTTGTTTGAAGTTGAAGCGCGCTTTTTGAGACTCGTTGAGTAACTTTTGCGGCGGAACTTAACAGAACCCGAGACTTACCGGAAAGAAAATAAACTTTAAGTAAAAGAAAGGAAAGTGAGAGAAAAGCAGATGGCCTAAATTAAATCGTTGTTTAACCCATTTTCTCTGATCTTGGTCTGCCACGATCGTCAGATCGTCTCCTGGGAGCTCTCCGTTCAGAACTCAACTCGGGTCAAACTGCTAGGACTTAGCTCATCTCTGAACTGCGAACAGGCCGCGAACCAGCTCGACCCGAACTGGTTGTGACGTGAACTGGAACCGAGCTGACTTGAACAGAACTAAAATGTGAACTGAACTCGAACTGAACACTCCACCCCTCCCATAAAATTGGGTTATCTATAATAATTTAGTTTCCTGCTCTCAAGCAGGGAGTAAATTTAGACCTAATTTCTTACTATAAGGACATGATCAATTCTATAAAGATTTCATTCAGCTCATCTGTTGGATTATATCCATACGAACACAACAATATCAAACACAGTGCCTTTTCATCCGCTCATTCAATAGTTGCATAATTGCATGAATTGGGAGTAAAATACATGCATAATAGTCACGTGTATCAGTTGTAAACACACTAACAAGCTATGTCGGAGGCTATTTGAATGAAAGTCCAATAATCAGTGATTTGATGCACTCCATATGTAACAGTTTCTGTGAGTTTGCTTGGAGTTTTTAGCTGTGTCACGTGGAGTTCATTTATCGGTCATTGAAAAGACAGGTTGTTTCTTTGTCTTGTGATCACAACGAGTCCTCTGTCCTCTTTAACTACATTTTGAACAAAAGCCCATAGGAAGTCAGTTATCAACAACTAGTAGCTCCGGGCAGAATCGAGCCTCCATCTCTCTTGTGATCGATGGTCGATTTCCTGGGGTCTGGAGCTGAATTGGGCTTTGTGAAGGGGATGTTCATTTGATTGAATAATTTGGAAGATTCATTCATCTATATGTCTGCGGCCATAATTGCTACACCAATGTACAGTCGCTAGTGAACAAAATGGAGGAGATTCGACTCAGCATCTCACACAGCAAGAAACTTTTGAACTGTAACGTCCTAATCTTCACGGAAACCTGGTTAAACAGCGGAATACCGGACACCGCTATTGAGCTAGCGGGACGCCACACATTCCGGGTGGATAGACCATTAGATGGCTCCGGTAAGACCAGAGGTGCTGGATTGTGCATTTACATTAACAAAGCTTGGTGCACAAACTCTGCTATTGTTGGGAGTCATTGTTCAGCTAACCTCAAATTTCTCATGGTTAAATGTAGACCGTTTTATCTACCGCGGGATTTCACTTCCACCATTATAACTGCAGCCTATATTCCCCCGGATGCTGATGCCAAGCTTGCTATGAAAGAACTTCACGCAGCCATCAGTAAACAACAGACTGATCACCCGGAAGCTGCTTTTATTGTTGCAGGTGACTTTAATCATTCAAACTTAAAGTCAGTGCTACCCAAGTTTCACCAGCATGTTTTCTGTCACACCAGAGGAAACAAAACCTTAGACCATGTTTACACAAACATGGCTGGTGCTTACGTTGCGACACCCCTCCCCCATCTGGGACAGTCAGATCACCTTTCTTTGTTCCTCACCCCCAAATATGCACCCCTCATCAACCGTGTGAAGCCATCAGTGAAGACCATCAAGGTGTGGCCTGCGGGGATTGATTCCACACTCCAGGAAAGGGTTCTACACACAGACTGGAGTGTGTTTGCTTCTCAAGCCACCAGTGGCGCTCACACGGACATTGACTCCTACACCTCCTCTGTATTGGATCATATCAATACCACCATTGACAGTGTTACAACCCAGAAACAGATCACCACATACCCAAATCAGAAGCCATGGATGAACAGGGAAGTTCGACTCCTGCTGAAGTCACGCAATACTGCCTTCAGTTCAGGAGATGCACAAGCCTACAGTACATCCAGAGCAAACCTGAAGAGGGGCATCAAAAAGGCCAAGCACTGCTACAAGCCAAAGATAGAGGGACACTTTTCCAACTCTGACCCTCGACGCATGTGGCAGGGCATTCAGGCCATCAGAGACTACAAACCCACCCACTCCACCCCCGCAGCCACTGACGTCAACTTCCATAACGAGCTAAATTACTTTTATGCTCGCTTTGAAAGAGACAACAGAGAAACTGCCACCAAGCTCAAACCCTCAGCTGACCCACCAATCACACTCTCCTCCACATATATCTGCAAGGCACTGAGCCGGATCAGCGCACACAAGGCTGCTGGACCAGACAACATCCATGGCCTTGTTCTCAGGGCATGTGCAGAGCAGCTCGCTGGGGTTTTTATAGACATTTTCAACCTGTCTCTTGCCCAAGCAGCTGTACCATCATGCTTTAAACGCACTTCCATTGTGCCAGTGCCAAAACACTCTAGCCCGAGGTGCCCTAATGACTACCGCCCTGTAGCACTCACACCCATCGTTATGAAGTTCTTTGAGCGGCTGGTCCTGGAGCACCTAAAAGACTCTCTACCATCCACATTGGACTCACACCAGTTTGCTTACCGCAGCAATAGGAGCACAGAGGATGCCGTTTCCATGGCACTGCACTCTGTGCTCACTCACCTGGACAATAAGAACACTTACGCACGCTTGCTCTTTGTTGACTTCAGCTCAGCATTCAACACTGTCATCCCAACCAAGTTAATAGCTAAACTTGGTGACCTGGGCATCAACACCTCAATGTGTAACTGGATTTTGGACTTCCTAACTGACAGACCCCAGAATGTTCGATCAGGACTCACCTGCTCCACATCCATCACTCTTAACACTGGTGTACCACAGGGCTGTGTGCTAAGCCCGTTTCTCTACTCCCTCTTTACCTCCGACTACAAGCCTGTGTATGGATCTAATTCCATCGTCAAGTTTGTGGACGACACTACGGTGATTGGTCTCATCAGCAACAACGATAAGACTGCCTATAGGGAGAGATCGGAGCGCAAGGCACTGCAGCGTGTGGTGAAAACTGCCCAGCGCATCACAGGGACTCCACTACCTGCCATCGAGCACATCCAGAGGAAACGCTGTCTGCATCGAGCTCGCAGCATCCTTAAGGACTCCTCTCACCCAGCCCACAGACTGTTTTCTCTCCTGCGGACCAGGACCAGCAGACTAAAGAACAGTTTTTTCCCCAGAGCTGGCTCTTTACTGAACTCAAACCCCCGCTGATCCATTTCCCTCATATACTGATAACTCTCCTCTCCCCCCTCACATCTGCCTTCACTTTGTTATTTGCACTACCGACTGTTTATTACAGTAACAACTGTTTACTTATGTATCTTGCACTACCTTACCTTAATTGGATTATGCTCATTTGCACTGCCGATTGTTATTTACAGTATCTACTGTTTACATTTGCATTTTGCACCGTACTTCTAACTGTAATATGCAATCACTTTCCACTGCACTTTTACACTTTGTCGGATAGCTTCTGACCATAATTTATTGCACTACCTTAATCCACTACTATATTCCTCATTTTAGCCTAACATATCATTATATACCTCTATCTGTAAAATTCTGTTTATAGTAATAACCATCTGTATATTATATTATATTCATAGTACATATTCACCTTTAAATTCTGTTTATAGTAATAGCCATCTGCATATTTATTCACTGTACATATTCACCTGTAAATACTGTTTATAGTAATTACCATCTCTCTATTTATATATATATATATATATATATATATATATATATATATATATATATATATATATTCAGTACATATCCATGTCCTGCACTTATGCAACCGTTGTATATCCTGCACTTGCTGCTATTGCACTTCTGGTTAGACCTAAACTGCATTTCGTTGCCTTGAACTTGTACTTGTACTTGTGTAATGACAATAAAGTTGAATCTAATCTAATCCAATCTAATAAGGGCACTGTAAGTCACTTTGGATAAAAGCGTCTGCCAAATGCATAAATGTAAATGTAAAGAAATGTATAAATAAAGAAATGTGGAAAAATTCAATTATACATAAATAAGGAAATAAACGAATACACACTTTTTACATTTCTTTGTATATTTTATGTATTTATTTATTTATTATTTTGTCAGCTTTGGCATTCCATAGTGGAAAGGGTGTTGGTTTAAGTGAAGAATATGCTTTATTTACACACTTGCTGTTATATATGGTTCAGAAAGTCTATTTAACACAAACTAGCTGTGCATTCAGTCACACACAAACACAACTGATGCGCACGCACGAGACAAGATGGTTATTTAAACGGTTTGCATGAATGTATGATGTGAAACCTAGAAATGGTTTGATTTCCCCCATGGGTTAAAAGGGTCATATTGCATTAATTGTGTTTGACTGAAAAGCTTGAAATATTTTACGTTCTACCAATGATAAATGTTGCGGGGTAGCACCTCTAGCAACCTTAGTTAATTTGCAGTTCTGCAGACGGACAATTATGGACAATGATTCTGGTAAGAGAATCAGGAACAGGAGAAATAAATCTTCTCTTTAATAGCATTTTTCAGGCAGTCAGTGACATCCATTTACAATATTAGGATGGTATGAAGTTATGGGAAGTTATGTTGTGGTCTGTAAACAAATAATAATAGGAATACAATATGAATACAATATATCTGTACATGTTCACTACAAAATACCTCACAAAGCATCAATAAATGCTTAAACAGTCATCACACATGAATACTCAACTGTTTGCTGTGAAATACACATTATTAGATAAACACCAATATATTGCGTGACGCTGCATATAACAACAACAGCACATGTTAACTCAACGTGATCATACTACCGCGGCTAACCGGATTAGCGTCAATCCGCAATTGTGCCCGCGATCGTCATTTTCATATCTAAATAATCCGTCAAACATCTGACATTCACAATAACAACTACAAAGTGATAACTAAACAATATTCACGTGATTTCTCACATTAGTTGCATGAACGCACAACATTGAACAACATCAGGAGCACACAGGTGGAGCTGTCATCACATCAGTCTGCTGGAAGTAGCAACTCTGATATCAGTCCGTCAGAGAACGCGCTACAGATTTTCTGTTCCGGGACGGACTTTCTGACACAGCCGCCCCCAATTATCAGTCAGGATAATTGTATTCCTAAGAAAGGCCGTCCGAAGCATCCGTATCATCATCATCCGTCATTTGGGGAAGTTGTATTAATTTCACAACAGGGCGTGTGTACATCTCGTCTCTTACTTGGACTTTGGCTGTCCGAATTCTCCCGTCAGCCCCTGCATATGTCTCTGCCACAGTACCCACAGGCCACAAAGCTCGTGGAAGTTGATTATCTATTAGGAGTACCACTTGTCCCACTGCCAACTCTTTGCCATCCGATCTCCATTTCTGTCTACCCTGTAGTTCTGGTAAGTAGCAGCGGGTGAAAGCAGTCCAGAACTGATCGGCCAATACCTGGCTATGTCGCCATCTGCGTTTCCCCAAGAATTCGTTAGAGTCATAAAGGACTTGTGGCAATGAAGCATCACGGCGTCCCATGAGTAACAAATTGGGAGTCACAGGATCCAGGTCTGCAATGTCCGATGAGACATAGCCTAGCGGCTTGGAATTGAGTATGCCTTCAACTTCCAATGTTTGCAGCACAGATTCAGGCACAGATTGGTCCCGTAGAATGACTCGCAAGGCTGTCTTAATGGATTTCACTTCTCGCTCCCATGTTCCGCCGAAGTGAGGGGCACTAGGTGGGTTATAGCGAAACTGGATCTGCTGTTTAGCCAGCTGTGCCTGAAGTTCAGGAGCCATTCGACTAAAGGAGTCCTTTAACTCGTGGTCAATTCCAGTAAAGTTAGTGCCATTGTCACAGAGTATCTCGAAAGGCTTTCCTCTCCGGACTATGAAGCGCCGCAGAGAAAGAAGGAAGGCGTCAGTGTCCAGGCTTTCAAGGAGATCAAGATGTAAACATCTAGTTGTTAAGCACTTGTATAGGATCCCCCATCTCTTTTCCTGACGACGACCTATCTTTACATGAATTGGTCCGAAGCAGTCTGTGACGGTGGAGTAAAATGGAGGCTTGAAGAGACGTAACCGACAGGCAGGAAGATCAGCCATCTGTGGAGTCTGTGGCTTAGCACGCCAAAACTGGCAATCCTGACAGGAATGTTGATGTTTGCGTACAGCTTCACGGCCTCTAAGCACCCAGTATCGACGGCGTAGCTCAGCCAGAACTCGCTCTGCACCAGGATGATGGAGCTGTTGATCCACGTCTTGAATGAGTAACTTGGTGATATGATGTTGGGGATCTAAGACAATTGGGTGAATGATCTCGAAATCCAGGGTTTCAGCACGGCGAAGTCGTCCACCTTCCCGGATAAGATTAGTGTCTTCCTCGTACTCTGGGGCGAGAGAACTCAGGCGACTGTCTGTTGGAATGGACTGTCCAGCTTTCAATGCTCTGAATTCGTCTGGGAATGAATCACGCTGTGCATGTGCCAAGAGGAGCGTCTCTGCCTGTATATACTTTGAGGCTTCACAAGAGGCGTCAGTGTTGGCCGCCCCATCAGCAGACTCGACAGTAGCTTGAACTAGATCCTTCCAAGTTCTAAACTGATGGAGGTCTGAAGGCACTGGACTGGGAATGACAGTAATTGCTCCATTAAAGGACGCTCTTTTCATCTCACTCAGGTCAGGTTCAATCTCTGTGCTGGGTGTCAACGGCCACATATCCTGTGGTTCGGTTAGGAAGGATGGGCCAGATCTCCATTGGTGCGGGCCTGCTAACACTGATAAGGTGAGACCTCGGGTGATGTGGTCAGCAGGATTTCGAGCAGAGTCGACATACCTCCACTTGGTAACATCTGTCAAAGTCTGAATCTCGGCTACTCTAGACCCCACAAAGACCTTGTATCTGCATGACTCCGATGTTAACCAATGCAACACAGTAGTGGAATCAGTCCAATAACTTGGTGTATGGGAATGGTGAGTTCCGTCTGTATCACATTGGTCATCTGAGCTCCAGAAAGTGCACCGCACAACTCCAGGCGGGGCATAGATAGATATTTACGAGGAGCCACTCTGGATCGAGCCAGGACAAAGGCAATATGGACCTTCTCACTCTCATCTGTGATCCGAAGGTAGGCCACGGACCCATATACCCTCTCTGAGGCGTCACAGAAGACATGTAACTCCCTAACGGTGGAAGGAGCGTCGGCACCGCCAGGTGTATAATGTCTAGGGAATTGTAGTTCGGTGATACTGGAAAGCTCTGCAACCCACACAGACCATTTCTCACGGAGATGTAAGGGCTCGATAGGGTCATCCCAGCTGAGGTTGTGTTTCCAGAGATCCTGGATAAGAGTCTTAGCCCTCGTGGTGAAGGGGATGATAAATCCTAATGGGTCGTATTGACTTGCCAAAGTCTTATACAGGTTTCTCATAGTGGGCTGAACAGGCTCTGCCAAGCAGTTCTTATACCCAAGGGTGTCGTCAAGGCAATTCCATTGTAGGCCAAGTGTTGGTTCTTGCATGTTTGTGCTACTCTGAGACAACCAGCACTCGCTACTAGCAGATCTGGCTTCTGATGGAAGGTGCCTGAGGACCGATGGTATATTGCATGCCCATTGTCTGATCTCGAAGCCTCCCTTTAGCAAAGACTCACGCAATCCATCTATTATGGCTTTGGCCTCACCCTGGTCTGGAGTACTGTGAAGGCAGTTGTCCACGTAGAACGAGTTCTCCACAATGTCAACTAAGCCAGCCATGGTGTCTTTGTGTTCTTGGGCATGATACTTAAGGGCATAAATGGCACAACACGGGCTGCAGGTCGTACCAAAGGGAAGTACCTGCCACTCGTAGATATCCGGGTCAGCTTCTCTATCCATGTTCCTCCATATGAATCGCAGTACTGACTTGTCACCAGGTAACAGACGTACCTGGTGGAACATGCCCTTGATGTCCCCACTCACTGCAATGGCATGTTGTCTGAACCTCAGTATGACGCCTAGCAAAGATGACCCCAGTGTTGGCCCAGGAAGGAGTTGTTCATTCAAACTTTGACCATGGTACTGGAAGGAACAGTTGAAGACTATTCGACCTTTCCCGTTATGATGCACCATGTGGTGTGGAATGAACCAGGACTCTGTTGACCTGTCTGCCTCCTCTGATGATATTTTGGCAAGGTAGCCTGCAGATTCAAGCTTTTGAATTTCAGAGCAATAAGTCTGAGCTCGCTCAGAGTTCTTGGCCAGCTTTCTCTCAATGTTTCTGAGACTGGGAAGCACAGCCTCTTTGCCTGCATGGAGCAAGGTGATAGGAGTGCGCCTTAGCAATGGGGTAGTTTACCGCTGAACCCCGTCCACGTTCACTCTGACAGTATCAGACTGTAGGAGGTTATAAGATTGTTGGTCCTGCTTTGATCTTGTGATCAGCTTTTCGTTGTATGGCAGTGTCAATTTGCCATAAGCGCTCCACATGCTGATATAGTTAATCACGTGGTGGAGCTGTCATAATATGCAGGCACTGTTGCTGACCTCTAGGGGGCTGAATCGGGCACATTGGGCCTTGCAGTACCCAACCAAGCCTTGTGCATATGGCAACAGGACCACCCATCGTTCCTTTACGTACTGGCTGAGTAGGAGTCTGAAGGTGTGGCATATCAGACCCTATGAGTAGCAAGGGTTTAACTCGGTCTACGGGTTGTAGTGGTAGACCTTTCAGGTGGTGATATGCTTTCTGCAGTGCTGCCACTGGGTAATTGTGTTCAGCCAGACATAGACCAGAGGCAGTAAAGGCATTACGGATGACAAACCTCTTTGTTGGTTTGGTGATGGGAGAAACCTCCAAGGTCACTGTGGACCCTTCAAGTTTGGTATGACTTTGTTGGATTGTCTGTAGAGGGAGAACCTCTGGAGCTCCAGTTAGCTCTAGTTTCTGAATTACAGGAGGAAGGATGATGGTTCTTTCCGAGGCGTCATCAAGAACTGCATGGGCTTCCATTGTTTGGCCACCACTGTGCAAGAGAACTTTGACAACCTTAAGCATAACCTTCTGTGAGCGGTTGGGTCTGTCAAGATAGACTTGTGAGGATGGTAAACTCACCATAAGCACAGCACTTGAAGTGTCCTTCACAGAGTCGTGTAGGACTATAAGGTGCAGCTCTTTGCAGATTTTACATGGCCGCTTGAGGTTACAGGAGCCCACTGAATGATTTCGACCATATTTCCAACAGCGTTTACCTTCTGTGATCCAGGTGACGATCTGGGTGGTGGTCAACCTCTTGAGTTTATCACAGGAGTTGAGATAATGATCTCGGTTGTCGCAATAAGGACAATAAGGCATTGGCTTGAAAATGGCTTTAACCTGGGCCGTTTCAGAGGGCTTGACATATTTCTCGGATGTCAGAAATACTGGTGTTGAACGCTCTCGATGATATGGAGTGCCTTTACTCTTTCCCGATGACTTTACTGTGTCAGACTGAAACACAGCAGCAGCTCGACTAGAGATGCGCTTTGCTTGTGACTTTGTTTGTAACCAAGCCGCTAAGTTGGGGAGAGTGTAGGTTCTATCTGTACCAGTTTGAAGGATACCACGACTTAGACAATATTCTACAAAGCTGTCTCTGTCAGCGGGTGGCATCTTGCCCAGAAGGCGATCCACATGAGAACCACACATAAGTTCATATCCATTTTGTCCCTCCAGCGTCCTCAGCATGCCCACTAGGGATTGGACAGATAAGGCAAACGAGTCGAAAGCATTGCTATCACCCATTCTGAGTGGTGGAGTGTTCATGATGGCACCTAGCTCTGATTGTACAAGCTGCCTGGGCTGGCCATATTTCTCCTGCAACGCATGCAAAGCAGCGGTGTATGGTTGTGGGTGGTGCATATATGCCTTAGCCAACTGCTGAGCACTAGCAAATTTCAGGTGACTCAGTAACACTTGGTATTTGTACTGCTCGCTGATGTGGGTATGATGACTTAATAGATTGTCTAAGGCCAATTTCAACAAGGCAAAGTCGCTTTCTGTGCCACTCTCAAACACTGGTAGTGTGGGCCGAGGGATACCGTAGGCTGCTGCCATCAGAAGCTCTGTTCCGGGTTGAGGCAAGTAACCAGTTTGGGGAACAGGTGGATGCTGATAGGGTTGAGGGCAGATGGGTGTGTTAGATGAGACTGCCCCTCTCTGATGGGTATGGGCTGGAAAGGGCAGAGTAGGTGGGGCTACCTGGCTTGGTAACAAAGTATTTGCATTTGAGGTCGATGCGATGGTTGCAACAGGGGGTACAGTCTGCGGTATCAGAACACTGTCTGTGTGTGGGGTCGCACATTGGGTTGCTGCCGGTTGCATGGGGTTAAACTGAGGTAGTGGCATTGAGACTGGGCTGGGCTGCTGTGGGACAGGTGACATGTTCTCCCCAGAATATGTGACTTGTGGTCTCCCTTGGACTTGACTGACTACACATGAAGACAATTGCGCTGTGAGAGCTGGAACTTGTGCAGGCATAATTGCTTGTAATGCTAACTGAGGAGGTAGCTTGGGTGTTGACTGAACTGTGCGCGGGTTCCTTAATGTGCTCTGCGCCTTTGGAACTGTCTGTGTGGCTTGCATCATGGAAGATGAGGGGCATGGCGACTGTTGAAATATGGGTGTGTGCGCCGAGCTGGCATGAGGGAACTGCGATGGTGGCCCAGTCGTGTCTGGTGATGCTTGGGGCTCTGTAGTTCTCAAACTTTGATCTTGGCTGAGCAGGGAACTCACCAGCTTGGCCACTTCTAAATGCGTTTCTGCCTTTTTCAACTTACGTCGTCGTTCTAACTATAAGGCCTCCCTTGCCCTGAGAGCCTTTTGTTGAGCATGTTGAGCCTCTTTTGCTTGGGTTTGCAGTATCTGGTACTCTATTTCTGCCAACGTGTCATCCTCTATCTGTTGAAGGAGGTCGTCGTGCTGTGGCTGTTTTAATCTCTCCTCCACTATGGCTGCCTGACTGCTTGTGAGTGCAGCTGTAGCATGAACACCAGAGATAATGGACTGACAACTGGATCTGGACCTAGAGCTGGCTTTACTATTGGACGTTTTCCTCGACTGGCTCTTATGTTGGCTGTGACAGCGAGAAGAAGCGATTGGAGGAGGGTCCACAGGAGGTATATAGCCAACTTCATAGTCACCCAGATGGGAAGGCAGTTTACTCTGTCTCTTGGGTCTATCCACAGTCTCTGATGCATCGCTAGCTGCAGTGTCCATAATGTTTACTGTTGCCAGATCCGGCTCGAAGGACCAAATTGTTGCGGGTAGCACCTCTAGCAACCTTAGTTAATTTGCAGTTCTGCAGACGGACAATTATGGACAATGATTCCGGTAAGAGAATCAGGAACAGGAGAAGGAAATCTTCTTCAAACTTCTCTTTAATAGCATTTTTCAGGCAGTCAGTGACATCCATTTACAATATTAGGATGGTATGAAGTTATGGGAAGTTATGTTGTGGTCTGTAAACAAATAATAATAGGAATACAATATGAATACAATATATCTATACATGTTCACTACAAAATACCTCACAAAGCATCAATAAATGCTTAAACAGTCATCACACATGAATACTCAACTGTTTGCTGTGAAATACACATTATATAATAAGATAAACACCAATATATTGCGTGACGCTGCATGTAACAACAACAGCACATGTTAACTCAACGTGATCATACTACCGCGGCTAACCGGATTAGCGTCTATACGCAATTGCGCCCGCGATCGTCATTTGCATATCTAAATAATCTGTCAAACATCTGACATTCACAATAACAACTACAAAGTGTTAACTAAACAATATTCACGTGATTACTCACATTAGTTGCATGAACGCACAACATTGAACAACATCAGGAGCACACAGGTGGAGCTGTCATCACATCAGTCTGCTGGAAGTAGCAACTCTGATATCAGTCCGTCAGAGAACGCGCTACAGATTTTCTGTTCCGGGACGGACTTTCTGACAATAAACCTGTGCTAGATGTGAAGGAGGGACATAAAACTGACTGTCAAATATTTATTTTAGGTATGGGAATGGTATATTTTGAGTTTTGATATTTGCAATATGGTCATTGGGCTAACCCTGCAGATCCAGTATCATGTCTGGTCAGTCCTCCTCCACACGTCCAGCTCCGCCCATGATCTGATCTGATGTTTATCTTACAGTGATCAGACTCTCTGATTATTTCTCCTGTGTTTTCAGGCTCTTCTCTGATCGTCTCTCTGGTTCTGCTTCTTCTGGTTCTGATCATCGCTGGACTCTCGTTACTGTTTCTCTGTAAGAAGCGTCAGTCTCCAGGTAAAACTCATTCTGAACTCCTTCAGATGCAGAAACTCTCCATTTATACTGAGTTTAAAACAGAGAGATCTCTTGATCTGTTCTCCAACTTTCTGACGCCACCTATAGGCTGCAACGAGACATGAGCAAAATACAGACACTTGATGATGTGTGAGAACATTACACAAGACATCAGTGTTGAATTGAGATGTACAGTAATGTCATTCATTTAGCATGCTTGTTTTTGACAGGCGCTGATTCGTCATCTCACACTGGACCAGGCAAACATGAAGTGGTGAGTCCAGTTACTGTATCAAATATTGATTTTCATTCATAATGATATTATTGTCTAATGACGAGCTTCAGAGCTGTAAATAATTCCTCTGTCTCTCCTCAGGTTTCTCACACTGGTTGTGATTACGAGGAGATTAAAGTCCAATTACGCACAAACCCCTCTGATTCCTCTGACGTCCTATACGCCACTTCCCAATTACCCACAAACCCCTCTGACTGCGTTTACGCTATGGTTCAGGAAGCCGCTGGAGACTCTCAGTGCTGCATCACTTCTGCTGAGGATCTGAATTATGCAGTGGTGAATTTCCACAAGCAATCGGACTGTCCTGCCAGTGTCAGGAAAAATCAGGATTACAGTGACTATGCGGCTGTCAATCATCTCTCTGCTTGAGAATATCAATGAGTTTGTGTTCGTCTCCTTCAGTGATGCTCTTTTGCCTTATATTTTATAATACAATGTTAGCGTGGCAACATTTCTTTATGAAGATGTGGATTTTGTGAAACGTGATTTCTCAATGTCTGGTAATTCTGTAGGAAGATACACTATATTGCCAAAAGTGTTGTGACGCCTGCCTTTACATGCACCTGAGCTTTAATGCCATCCCATTCTTAATCCGTAGGGTTTAATATGGAGTCACCCACCCTTTGCAGCTCTAATAGCTTCAGCTCTTCTGGGAAGGCTTTCCACAAGGTTTAGGAGTGTGTTTATGGGAATTTTTGACCATTCCTCTAGAAGCGGATTTGTGAGGTCAGGCACTGATGTTGGACGAGAAGGCCTGGCTCTCAGTCTCCGCTCTAATTCATCCCAAAGCTGTTCTATCGGGTTGAGGTCAGGACTCTGTGCAGGCAAGTTCCTCCACACCAAACTCGCTCATCCATGTCTTTATGGAGCGACGCTTTGTGCACTGGTCAGTCATGTTGGTACAGAAAGGGGCTGTCCCCAAACTGTTCCCACAAAGTTGGGAGCATGAAATTGTCCAAAATGTCTTGGTGAAGTATTAAGAGTTCATTTCACTGGAACTAAGGGGCCAAGCCCAACCCCTGAAAAACAACCCCACCCCATAATCCCCCCTGCACCAAAGTTTGGAGGTCTGGAGCTACTGAAGTTGGCGAATTCTGCGCACTGTGACCCTCAGCATGCGCTGACCCCGCTCTGTGATTTTAATTGGTCTATCACTTTGTGGCTGAGTTGCTGTTGTTCCCAATCACTTCCACTTTGTTATAATCCCACTAACAGTTGAGCGTGGAATATTTAGTAGTGAGGAAATGTCCCGAATGGACTTATTGCACAGGTGGCCACCGATCACGGCCCCACGCTTGAGTTCACTGAGCTCCTGAGAGCTACCCATTCTCTCACTAATGTGTGTAGAAGCGTCTGCAGGCCTAGTGCTTGATTTATACACCTGTGGCCATGAAGGGATTGAACACCTGAACTCAGGAATGTGGAGGTGCGGCACAATACTTTTGGCAATTTAGTGTATGTGTGTGGATAATTGAGATGATTTTACATCACAGGATGCCTGATTTTTCCTTCCAAAGACTTGTGTATGTTTTACAATTGTGTTTGGAGAGATTTGGATAACTGTGGTACATTGCTGAGTGGGACGGCATGAATCCTGACTCCGTGTGGTCAAGGACCAGTAAAAAGTTGGATACACACAAATAATATAAAATTAAAAGTTGTTTATTTGATATATATTGTGCATCTTTTTAATGAGTATATGATTGATACGACCGAACAAGACGTTAATAATTTTTCAGTGCTCAAAACCATGATAACATGAAGCGCTTCCAGACGGAGCGGCCCAAAGCGCTGATGCTCATCCGTGCAGAATGAGCCGCTAAAGCAACATGGAGTCATTTAACAAAGAGAACAGATGTTGAGCGCACAAATCACAGTGTGTAATATCTATCCAACAGTTTATTGATAATTTGTTGTAAATTCCAGTTATTGTTTGTGTGATGCCAGTTCATAGTCCTTGTGTTGTGTGATCTAACAGACATCGACATCGTTTAGAAACAGCAATAAACCCCAGCAAGATAAAGTCAAGTCCTGCTGCTTCTCAAGAACATCCAAGCGTCTCTCAGCGGCATTAATGCGTCCCTCGATGACGTTCAAATGTCGCTCGATGGCGTCCTGTTTCAGAGCGATTATGAACCAATGGTCTGTAAGCGTCTGGGATTCCCGTCTCCTGATGTGAATGAAGATCCTCAGGGTCAGAATCTCCCACAGACTCCACACGCTCACTGGATGAAACGCCCCGCTGTGTTTCTGGAGGAACCGGGGGAAATGTACAGGCGTCCCTTGATCCTCTCCGGCTCTGAACATCATTTATATCAGGCACCACACCATTATCCACCACCACCTCTGAGAAGAAGAAGAGGAAGAGGAAGAAGAGAGTTAGGAAGGATGTGTTGATTCAGAAAGTGATAAAATAATGTTTTAACGAATTTATTTATGCATTAATTACTGTAATGCATTACTTCTATGTGTTAATACTTCCTAATAATGTTCGGGGCTCAGACTCACTCCTCCAGTTTAAATCTAGATTAAAGACGCATCTCTTTAGCCAGGCATTCACATAATGCAAATAATAACCTTGTCCTCCAGTTATATCAGTGCACATGAATGTCTTTGCGTAATGCTTTGAACAGCAGCTACGCTAATTATTTTCTGTTCTATTTTATCTTGGGACGCCCATCCCGAGGTAACTAGAGAGTCCTTCAGCTCCAGTCTGGATCGAGCCTCTCGTAAAGACTTCAGATGACCAACACCTGTGAAAAGACGACTCAACTCCTGCGAGGACTTCAGATGACCATCACCTGTGAAGAGACGACTCAACTCCTGCGAGGACTTCAGATGGCCATCACCTGTGAAGAGACGACTCAACTCCTGGAGGACTTCAGATGACCAACTCCCGTGAAGAGACAACTCAACTCCCGGAGGACTTCAGATGACCAACACCTGTGAAGAGACAACTCAACTCCCGGAGGACTTCAGATGACCAACACCTGTGAAGAGACAACTCAACTCCCGGAGGACCTCAGATGACCATCACCTGTGAAGAGACAACTCAACTCCCGGAGGACCTCATATGACCATCACCTGTGAAGATACGACTCAACTCCTGGAGGACTTCAGATGACCATCACATGTGAAGAGACGACTCAACTCCTGGAGGACTTCAGATGACCATCACCTGTGAAGAAACGACTCAACTCCTGGAGGACTTCAGATGACCATCACCTGTGAAGAGACGACTCAACTCCTGGAGGACTTCAGATGACCAACACCTGTGAAGAGACGACTCAACTCCTGGAGGACTTCAGATGACCAACACCTGTGAAGAGATGACTCAACTCCTGGAGGACTTCAGATGACCATCACCTGTGAAGAGACGACTCAACTCCTGCGAGGACTTCAGATGACCAACACCTGTGAAGAGACGACTCAACTCCTGCGAGGACTACAGATGACCAACAACTGTGAAGAGACGACTCAACTCCTGCGAGGACTTTAGATGACCAACACCTGTGAAGAGACGACTCAACTCCTGCAAAGACTTCAGATGACCAACACCTGTGAAGAGACGACTCAAATCCTGGAGGACTTCAGATGACCAACACATGTGAAGAGACGACTCAACTCCTGCGAGGACTTCAGATGACCAACACCTGTGAAGAGACAACTCAACTCCTGTAGGACTTCAGATGACCATAACCTGTGAAGATACGACTCAACTCCCGGAGGACCTCAGATGACCATCACCTGTGAAGAGACAACTCAACTCCTGGAGGACTTCAGATGACCAACACCTGTGAAGAGACGACTCAACTCCTGGAGGACCTCAGATGACCATCACCTGTGAAGATACGACTCAACTCCCGGAGGACCTCAGATGACCATCACCTGTGAAGATACGACTCAACTCCTGGAGGACTTCAGATGACCATCACCTGTGAAGATACGACTCAACTCCTGGAGGACCTCAGATGACCATCACCTGTGAAGATACGACTCAACTCCTGGAGGACCTCAGATGACCATCACCTGTGAAGAGACGACTCAACTCCTGGAGGACCTCAGATGACCAACACCTGTGAAGAGACGACTCAACTCCTGGAGGACTTCAGATGACCATCACCTGTGAAGAGACGACTCAACTCCCAGAGGACCTCAGATGACCATCACCTGTGAAGAGACAACTCAACTCCTGGAGGACTTCAGATGACCAACACATGTGAAGAGACGACTCAACTCCTGGAGGACTTCAGATGACCATCACCTGTGAAGAGACGACTCAACTCCTGGAGGACTTCAGATGACCATCACCTGTGAAGAGACGACTCAACTCCTGGAGGACTTCAGATGACCATCACCTGTGAAGAGTCGCCTCAACTCCTGCAGGACTTCAGATGACCATCACCTGTGAAGAGACGACTCAACTCCCAGAGGACCTCAGATGACCATCACCTGTGAAGAGACAACTCAACTCCTGGAGGACTTCAGATGACCAACACCTGTGAAGAGACGACTCAACTCCTGGAGGACTTCAGATGACCATCACATGTGAAGAGACGACTCAACTCCTGGAGGACTTCAGATGACCATCACCTGTGAAGAGTCGACTCAACTCCTGCAGGACTTCAGATGACCATCAACTGTGAAGAGACGACTCAACTCCCAGAGGACCTCAGATGACCATCACCTGTGAAGAGACAACTCAACTCCCGGAGGACTTCAGATGACCAACACCTGTGAAGAGACGACTCAACTCCTGGAGGGGTTCAGATGACCATCACCTGTGAAGAAACGACTCAGCTCCTGGAGTACTTCAGATGACCATCACCTGTGAAGAGACAACTCAACTCCTGGAGGACTTCAGATGACCAACACCTGTGAAGAGACGACTCAACTCCTGGAGGACTTCAGATGACCAACACCTGTGAAGAGACGACTCAACTCCTGGAGGACTTCAGATGACCATCACCTGTGAAGAGACAACTCAACTCCTGGAGGACTTCAGATGACCATCACCTGTGAAGAGACAACTCAACTCCTGGAGGACTTCAGATGACCATCACCTGTGAAGATACGACTCAACTCCTGGAGGACTTCAGATGACCATCACCTGTGAAGAGACGACTCAACTCCTGGAGGACTTCAGATGACCATCACCTGTAAAGAGACGACTCAACTCCTTGAGGACTTCAGATGACCAACACCTGTGAAGAGACAACTCAACTCCTGGAGGACTTCAGATGACCATCACCTGTGAAGAGACAACTCAACTCCTGGAGGACTTCAGATGACCATCACCTGTGAAGATACGACTCAACTCCTGGAGGACTTCAGATGACCATCACCTGTGAAGAGACGACTCAACTCCTGGAGGACTTCAGATGACCATCACCTGTGAAGAGACGACTCAACTCCTTGAGGACTTCAGATGACCATCTCCTGTGAAGAGACGACTCAACTCCTGGAGGACTTCAGATGACCATCACCGGTGAAGAGACGACTCAACTCCTGGAGGACTTCAGATGACCAACACCTGTGAAGAGACGATTCAACTCCTGGAGGACTTCAGATGACCATCACCTGTGAAGAGACAACTCAACTCCTGGAGGACTTCAGATGACCATCACCTGTGAAGAGACGACTCAACTCCTGGAGGACTTCAGATGATGCAGCCCTGCATCAAAATGCACCCATGCTCATCTCTATATACCCTATTCGTTAACAACATTATGAACAACATCGTATAACAACATATTCTTATTTCACTTATTTCTGTCTTAATTATTATATTGATAAATATAATATATTGTTAGCTAATCTGTGTGCTTTGTGTATGTGCATTTCTGAAATACATACCATGGACAAATCACTTTAAATTTTAATGTAGATGCATGCATTTTCTGTGAAGCTGCTTTGAAACGATATGTATTGTGAAAAGTGCTATACAAATGAATGTGAATTGAATTGAATTTATGACGGCTTTGATAAACCACAAATATTGTACTATTTAGGGCTTCTATAGAGAGATTTTTTTTGTAATTTGATGCAAATGTACATCAAATTGGGGGTCAAACTATGAAAAGTGGGCATGACCACAACATCATTAACATACACACACAAACCCTAAACATCCGACGAATGGGCAATACATCCCAGGAAGGCCATGTCCAAACGTGTTCCTTTAACATGTCCAGACTAGTCTCCCCAATCAGCCTGAAGGACATGATGTCACCACATGACCCCAAATGTCACCGCATGACCCCACTTACCTGTCACATGTCAACATTTATGCATTTAGCAGACGCTTTTATCCAAAGCGACTTACAACTTGGGGGTACAATGTCAACCTTCAGACTGACAGAAAGTCTGGACTCTGAACAGTTCTAGGGCTCAACGGGGCTAAAGGCGCATTGACTTTATTCTCTTTTAAACCACTAGATGGCACAAACATCAGATCAGCACTTTTGTAACAACCGCTTTTGAAGATGAATGTGGAAATTTGGCTGTTTAGACTTATTGGTTCATATATTGTATACCTGAATGTAGTGGGATGTATTGTGGCCCTGTAATTAAACTAATGTGCTTGGGCTAGCTTATAGCTGCGGGGATAGCTTACAGTGTGAGCTTTTCGTGCCCCTCTCGCATTCCCGTGCTTTGGGGGAGGTTGTGTCCCGTGTCCTGTGTATGTGTGGTGTGGATGGGCGACGGGTTCATGGATTAAAGGTATGTGAAACCTCCACTTCGTACAACACTCATGTTTTTATATATTGCAAGTATGCTTATGTGTGTATTTTTAGGAGGAATCGATGTTCTGCGACGCCTGGGGAGCAACGCGATTTGACGCTGCTGCTTTAGATATTAAGATTATCTTGATCACAAACTCTTCTCCAAGCACATGTGTACACAGCCTACGTGTCGTGTGACGCTCGCTCATCCTCTAGTATGTGCCACCGTGATCGCTGGATATCTTCCACCTGATATTTTCTAATTGTTTTGTATTGGGTTTGTTTTTACATAATTTTTTTTTTTTTTTTTTTTCTATTATATGAATTTTTTCATTGTTTGTGCTGATTGTTTTGATTGGTTTACTTTGAGAGTTTTGCAGTGTGGTATTCATTCATTTCGTTTGATTTTAGCTTTGTTTCTAAGATGCTGGTAGAAGGCCAGTGAAGGTAATAGCGTTGGCACTGAACCTTCATATTTTCATTGTAGTATTGTTTTTTTGGTTTATTAATTTAAATGTTATTGTGTATGTTTGGTGTGAGTGTTATTGTATATTGAGACCTGTAGTAATGTTTTGCTCTCGTTACAGGAGCCGAGGCTTTAGGGCAGGCCACTAGTGGGCCCTTACGCGGTGGAGGGCTTGTCACAGAGTGCTGCGTGGTTATTTCTTGATGTTATTGCGGTGTGTGTGCTGACATTTGTACACAGGGGCTGAGAGTGATATAGAAGCCTTGTGCTTACTAAGTTCGTGCATCTGCCGTTAAGCCTCGGCTTCCTTTATTTCGTGGTCTCCTTTTTATTGTGAATGTTGATGACCCAGTTTTGATACTCTTTTAAAAACAATCATTGTGAGTAATTAAATAAACCTTTTTGATTATTGGCATCCACGTCTCTAGCCCTTCTTGACAATTTCGTTCCTGTGTGTCTTGTGTAAAATCTTAGATCCATAGTATTAATGTTTCCCTGGTAACCAGGGTGGCGTAGTCATGTTTAAGCTAGAGGTAGTATCCCTGTAATCGCTCCTCGTGTAGGAGAGGGAGCCCCGCTACATGAAGATCTAATGGACAATCTTTTTATTGTTACGAGATAAACAGGAGTTCTGTCTCTAGATCAAGAAAAAGCCTTTGATCGAGTTGTTCATGAATATCTTTATAATGTGTTAAAGTATTTGTGTGTGGTGACAGATTTATATCGTACATTCAGTTGTTATATTGTAATATTTCTGTTATGGTCAGAGCAGGTGGAGGATTAAATGAACCGATACCTGTGTCGAGAGGCATTAGACAAGGGTGTCCACTTTCCAGCAATTATAGTTTGGTTATTGAACCTTTGATGTGCAGACTGAGGAGGAATCTTCAAATTATCTTTTTAAAGTATTTCAGCGTCTGATGATATTACAGTCTTAAATCAAACTATTGGAATATGAAAAAGCCTCTTCTGCTGGAGTAATTGCTCTAAAAGTGAAGGGTTTATTATTGGGAAGGTACTGGGTTTCCTCAATAGTGAACAGGACGAATTGAAAACATTAGGAATTATTTTGGGGAATTACCAGTTTCAAAAGAGAAACTGTGAGGCTCTGCTGGAGAATGTGTCTCTAAACGGCTGAAATGGAAATGGCTTTTGCCACAGTTGTCCAATAGGAGGAGAGCTCTGGTGGTCAATAATCTCACTGCATCGATGTTGAGGCACAGGACTATAGCTATGGAGCCACCCGAGGAACTTATTTCTAATATACAAAGGACATTTGATAATGTTTTCAGAGTGGACTGCTCTGGATCCGTGTGGCTGCACTTTATTTCCCAGTTCAAGGCTTGGGCAGTTTTGAAGCGGGACTTGGACTTGATAGAAAGCTGTTTTTAATGAAATTAGAGGAAGTAAGTCTGTCAGAGCCGCTACACTTTCATAAGTCTGTGCTGCAGACATGGAGAAGTGTTTTTAGAGTAAAGCGAGACATGGAGGATCACAGACATTGGGCTCCGTTGGTTTTAAGCCCAATGATCCAGACTAGACTCCTGTCCTCTGTGAGTGTGAGGAGATGTTTAATGAGGAATGGCGTTCACACACTTGGTTTATGATGCAAGTTTCATAGAGTAATAAAGTGCTTGTAATCTCTCTCTCTCTCTCTCTCTCTCTCTCTCTCTCTCTTGCTCTCTCTCTCTCGCTCTCTCAGAGGAAGTGTGCATCGTCTCCGTCACAGGAAAGAAACACTCAAAACTCCTCTGAACACACATCGAGAGCTTCAGAAGAACTGAATCTACAGACAACAGAGAAGATCATTTAATAAGAGAAAAGAATGAAGATCATTTGGACTTTCACTCTGCTGATGATTCCTGGTAAGAATCTGAACTCAGAAGAACCAGAACAGAGATTAAATAATGAACACAAGTCTTTATCCATAACTAATGACCTTTGACATGAATCTCCCTTCAGTGTGTATTAGTGTTGTGTTAAGATGCTGGTTTGTTGTAGGTGTCGTGAGCTCCATAGAAGTGACCGGATATTCAGGAGGCGGAGTCAAAATCTCATGCAAATATGATAAAATAATAAAAAAAAGACATGAGAAGTATTTTTGTAAAGGAAAGTGGTCAAAGTGCACAGACCAAATCAAGACTGAGAAAAATATATGGGTTAAGAAGGATAGATTCTCTCTGTATGACGACACAAGTTCAGCCGTCTTCACTGTGACCATCAGAGATCTGAGAGAATGGGATTCTGGGATGTACTATTGTGGAACTGAAAAGCTTGGACTGGATTCCTCCACTGAAGTGAATCTAAAGGTTATAACCAGTGAGTAACTGAGACTCCACAACATCACGATCCTCAACACTGACTGGAATTACTGCCGTTCACTCGTCTAACTCATAACTCACGCCATCAATAACCTTTTCATCTCCTGATGGAAGATTTACACTCATCATCTGGACTTGAGTTCATAAATGTTGTAGCAAAGTGAAGATAAATGTGTTTATATTGAGAACAAAATTACAAATTATCTGTGTTTGTGTTGAACAGATCAACCAATCAGGACCGTGAGAGGATATTCAGGAGGAAACATCATCATAAACTTCAAATATGAGAAGAAACACATGAACCATGAGAAATACATCTGTAAATCTAGAGAATGTTTTCCTGTAATAAACACTAACAGAGCCTCAGAATGGGAACATGACAGACGATTCTCCGTTCATGAGGGCAGATCTGCAGGGCTCTTACGTGTGTTTATCAGAGAGCTGAAGGAGAACGACTCTGGAGAATATAAGATTACAGTCACAGTTTCTGAAGACTACAGTTTCTTCTCTGAGTTTAACCTGAACATTGAGAAGGGTGAGCCACTTTCAGTCATTATGAGGTGAATCCATGAATATATCTGGTCATTCTAACATTACTGCGCTTTATTTGGATCTGAAACAGATGATTGTGTGAAGAGCATCAGTCTATCAGCGGCTGCAGGAGGATCTGTGAACATCAGCTGCAAATACCCACAATCCCACAGCAGTGATGTGAAGTTTCTCTGCTGGAGATCTGGAGCTGATCTCTGTGCTGAAGAGTCGTCTGTGACAAAGAAAAAGAAATGGATCCGTAAGGGAAAGATCCAGCTGTATGATGACAGAGAAGAGCGGCTCCTGACGGGAAGCATCAGTCATGTGACTGAACAACATTCAGAATACTGGTGTGGAGTTCAGTCTGATGGAGGACACAAGAGCTTCATCACACGAGTCCTGGTCAACCTCACAGGTGCGGATGCTTTTCTCACCGATATTAATCATAAGGTAGTATAACATCTCTTCATCAGATCACTGTGTGTTATTTATCAGGATGCTTGAAGCTGATTCTATAAGTAGGTTTAACCACAGGGTTATTTTTAATTTAGATGTTCTGTCTGTTTAACAGCAAAACCACAAACTGCCGTTCGTATGATTGCAGTCTATACAGGTGAAAGTGCAGCTTTGTGTAGAAAATTTTTGTTGTTCTGCACAATAAGAAACTGCACACATGGTAAAACAATGGACAGCGTTTGTGTGTGTGACTGATTTATTCTTCATTTCATTCTAAAAATATGACGGCTCAATTATACAGTTAAAGTTATTTGTTCACTTCACATTTATATTACTTACTGTTCACTTACAGTGTCTCTGACAGTATCCGCTTATACAGGTGTGGTCATCTAGATGCAGTTTTACCTGTAGTACAGGTGTAGCGACTATGAGTCAGATAAAATAATAACTCAACGGGGAATTGAATTAAAATGAAAGAGACTCAAATTACACTATAATTTATAAATAATTCAGAATTAATGTTTACACCTTTACTTATTTGTCCACCGATATGTAAGAGCTTAAAGGGGACTCTGTTAAAGGGAAACAGGTATATTTAGCTCAAATGAATGAATTAATGAATTCATAGGGAATTTTGAGAGTCTATTTTACAGCCGAGCAAATGACACTTCCAGCGTTCATTTGAACGGGCCATAAATATTAACTCTGCAGCGGATATTAATATCCGAACAATAGTGAAACACTATTTAACAGCCAGCTAAATTAGATCGGCAGTTCAAGACATTAAATTGATAAGCACATAACACAACAACAGTTATCTTTGAATACAAACGGAACTTTATTGATTACTCTAACACATCAAACTAATATCTAACAAAAACACACGCACTCGCACATTCACACACGTTGCAGAAAGAAAGAAGGTGAGGAAAAGAATAAGTTTTAAGAGAGAGAAAATATGAAATCCCGAGCAATAGATGCATTTATGACACATGACCTGAAGAAACCATTGATCAGTAATTTAACCTCCTATCGTTTCTTAGGCAGGGTTATTAAATTTGATCTAATGCACCAGTTCAGCTTGGAATCTAGAGGTATTACTTGCTTGTGTCTCGTGTGTCGTCTGACAAGTGGGATTCCCTTTTCCGGCCTTTCCCCGCTGGAGAGGGGTTTTCCCGGGTCTTTGATTTGCTGAAGGTCTGGGCGTGTCTTTGATCGACGTCTTGGGAAACCAATCATGTGGCATTTTGGCGGCTGGATGGAAGTCTTGTGGTCGTTGTTTGAAGTTGAAGCGCGCTTTTGGAGACTCGTTGAGTAACTTTGCGGTGAAACTTAACAGAACCCGAGACTTAACGGAAAGAATATAAACTTTAGGTAAAAGAAAGGAAAGTGAGAGAAGAGCAGATGGCCTGAATTAAATCGTTGTTTAACCCATTTTCTCTTATCTCGGTCTGCCACGATCGTCAGATCGTCTCCTGGGAGCTCTCCATTCAGAACTCAACTCTGGTCAAACTGCTAGGACTCAACTCATCTCTGAACGAACAGGCCTTGAACCGGCTCGAACTGCTGTCTCTGAACAGGCCGCGAACTAGCTGTGAACAGACGTGAACAGACTCGAACTGGATTCTTCGTTCGTGTTCTGAGATTAAACTCAAATATTTGCCCATCCCCTGGATGGGTGCTGGCCAATTAGGGTTCAGGGGTGACTGTGTCTCCACCCCTCCCATAAAATCGGGTTATCTATAGTAATTTAGTTTCCTTCTCTTAAGCAGAGAGTAAATTTAGACCTAAATGATCAATTCTATAAAGATTTCATTCAGCTCATCTGTTGGATTATACCCATACGAACACAAAGGTATCAAACATGGTGCCTTTTCATCCACTCATTCAATAGTTACATAATTGCATGAATTGGGAGTGATATACATGCATAATAGTCACGTGAATCAGTTGTAACACACTAACAAGCTATGTCGAAGGCTATTTGAATGCAAGTCCAATAATCAGTGATTTGATGCATTCCATATGTAACAGTTTCTGTGAGTTTGCTTGGAGTTTTAGCTGTGTCACGTGGAGTTCATTTACCGGTCATTGAAAAGACAGAGATCTGGTTTGTTTCTTTGTTTTGTAATCACAACGAGTCCTTTGTCCTCTTTGTCTAAGTTTTGGTCAAAAGTCCATAGGAAATCGAGTAATTATTATCTAAAAACTAGTAGCTCCGGGCAGAATCTAGCCTCCGTCTCTCTGGTGATAAATGGTCGATTTTGGGCTTTGTAAAAGGGATGTTCATTTGATCGAATCATTTGTAAGGCTCATTCATCTATATGTCTGCGCCCACAATCACTACACAGGTGTGGTCATCTAGATACAGTTTTACCTGTAGTACAGGTGTGGTCATCTGGATGCAGTTTAACCTGTAGTACAGGTGTGGTCATCTAGATACAGTTTTTTACCTGTAGTACAGATGTGGTCATCTATATGCAGTTTGACCTGTAGTACAGGTGTGGTCATCTGGATGCAGTTTTACCTGTAGTACAGGTGTGGTCATCTAGATGCAGTTTTACCTGTAGTACAGGTGTGGTACAGGTGTGGTCATCTAGATGCAGTTTTACCTGTAGTACAGGTGTGGTCATCTGGATGCAGTTTAACCTGTAGTACAGGTGTGGTCATCTAGATACAGTTTTACCTGTTGTACAGGTGTGGTCATCTAGATGCAGTTTGACCTGTAGTACAGGTGTGGTCATCTAGATGCAGTTTTACCTGTTGTACAGGTATGGTCATCTAGATGCAGTTTGACCTGTAGTACAGGTGTGGTCATCTGGATGCAGTTTTACCTGTAGTACAGGTGTGGTCATCTAGATGCAGTTTTACCTGTAGTACAGGTGTGGTCATCTAGATGCAGTTTGACCTGTAGTACAGGTATGGTCATCTGGATGCAGTTTTACCTGTAGTACAGGTGTGGTCATCTAGATGCAGTTTTACCTGTAGTACAGGTGTGGTACAGGTGTGGTCATCTAGATGCAGTTTTACCTGTAGTACAGGTGAGGTCATCTGGATGCAGTTTTACCTGTAGTACAGGTGTGGTCATCTAGATGCAGTTTTACCTGTAGTACAGGTGTGGTCTTCTGGATGCAGTTTTACCTGTAGTACAGATGTGGTCATCTGGATGCAGTTTTACCTGTAGTATAGATGTGGTCATCTAGATGCAGTTTTACCTGTAGTACAGGTGTGGTCATCTAGATGCAGTTTTACCTGTAGTACAGGTGTGGTCACCTATATGCAGTTTTACCTGTAGTACAGGTGTGGTCATCTAGATGCAGTTTTACCTGTAGTACAGGTGTGGTCACCTATATGCAGTTTTACCTGTAGTGCAGGTGTGGTCATCTGGATGCAGTTTTACCTGTAGTACAGGTGTGGTCATCTAGATGCAGTTTTACCTGTAGTGCAGGTGTGGTCATCTGGATGCAGTTTTACCTGTTGCACAGATGTGGTCATCTGGATGCAGTTTTACCTGTAGTATAGATGTGGTCATCTGGATGCAGTTTTACCTGTTGCACAGATGTGGTCATCTGGATGCAGTTTTACCTCTAGTATAGATGTGGTCATCTAGATGCAGTTTTACCTGTAGTACAGGTGTGGTCATCTAGATGCAGTTTTACCTGTAGTATAGATGTGGTCATCTAGATGCAGTTTTACCTGTTGCACAGATGTGGTCATCTGGATGCAGTTTTACCTGTAGTACAGGTGTGGTCATCTGGATGCAGTTTTACCTGTAGTATAGATGTGGTCATCTAGATGCAGTTGTACTTGTTGCACAGATGTGGTCATCTGGATGCAGTTTTACCTGTAGTATAGATGTGGTCATCTAGATGCAGTTTTACCTGTAGTACAGATGTGGTCATCTGGATACAGTTTTACCTGTAGTACAGGTGTGGTCATCTAGATGCAGTTTTACCTGTAGTACAGGTGTGGTCATCTAGATGCAGTTTTACCTGTAGTACAGGTGTGGTCATCTGGATGCAGATTTTAGCACTGATGTGAGTCCTTTTACCACACTTGTACTATAGTTAACTGTAGTTTAAGGGTGTTTGTCCAGTAACTCTGCTATATACTTGCAACCAGTACAAACGAATTAGGATGAAGACAATCACAAAACTCTCTGAAGCAATCAGTCTCTCCCTCTCTCAGGTCTGCGGGGTGCTTACAATGCATCCGGAAAGAATTCATAACACTTCACTTTTTCCACATTTTGACAATTTGACCCTGACTAAGGCCCTTCTCCACGATCCCTCAGTTTGGCCGGGCGGCAGCTCTAGGAAGAGTCCTGGTGGTTCCAAACTTCTTCATGTACGGATGATGGAGGCCACTGTGCTCATTGGGACCTTCAATGCTGCAGAAATGTTTCTGTGCCCTTCCCCAGATCTGTGCCTCGATAGAATCCTGTCTCGGAGTCTACAGACGATTCCTTGGACTTCATGGCTTGGTTTGTGCTCTGACATGCACTGTTAACTGTGGGACCTTATATAGACAGGTGTGTGCATTTCCACATCATGACCAATCAACTGAACTGACCACAGGTGGACTCCAGTCAAGCTGTAGAAACATCTCAAGGATGATCAGTGGAAACAGGAGCACCTGAGCTCAATGTTGAGTGTCATGGCAAAGGCTGTGAATACTTATGTACATGTACTTATACTTATACTTATGTTTCTTATTTTTAATCATTTTAAAATTCCTCAAATTTTAATTTGCAGAGTTTTCAAACAAACTTCTTTAACATTGTCATTATGGGGTATGGTTTGTAGAATTTTTAGGAAAATAATGAATTTAATCTATTTTGGAATAAGGCTGTAACATAACAAAATGTGGAAAAAGTGAAGCGCTGTGAATACTTTCTGGATGCACTGTATATCTCGTCTCTCCACCAATTGCTGGAATTAGAGACAAGTGTTAGTTATCATGTCCTTGACCTCCTTATCCCTGCTCGTCTCGCACCCGTTATCCCACTGCAGACTTCGTTTTATCACGCATGGCCCACCAAATGGCCAAACACTCTTTTTCAATGGTGTTCTATCTGGTCTCTCTATTTGAGAGATTTCGAATCAGATACAGCAGCCGCTCCTCTCCCCTGTCCCCTGTCCAACGCTTCTGTCTGCAACCGAAAAGGGAGAACAAAGTTAGGAGAGTGTAAGAGCGGCCCGCCGTGCAGGGCAGCCTTTACTTTGGTAAGGGCCTGTTGGCACATCTCCGTCCACTGGAGCTTATATGGTGCTTCCTTTTTAGTGAGATCAGTCAGAGGGCTGGTGAGCTCCAAATAATTAGGACTATTATAATGTCCCATTGACCTCAGGAACTGTCTCACCTCCTTCTTGGTCTTGGGCAGACTGCAATTGCAGCAGTCTTATCAATTTGTAGACGCACCTGCCCATGTCCCAAGTGAAAGTCCAGATACGTACCTCCACACACTCAATTGCACACTTCCGCGGGTTCGCAGTGAGTCCAGCCACCCTCAGTAATCTCAGGACAGCTTGTAGATGTTCCAGATGCCATTGCCAATCTTTACTGTATATAATGATGTCATCGAGGTAGACAGTGGCATATGTGGAATGGGGCCGGAGGATTTTGTCCATGAGACAGTGAAAGGTGGCGTGAGCCCCAAACAACCCGAACGGAAGCATAATAAATTAGTGTAAACCGAACTGCGTTGTGAAGGCTGTTTTTTTCCGATAATGGCGATAAGGGGGTCTGCCAATACCCTTTTGTTAAATAGTGTCAAGTAAAAGTGAGCCAAACCTAACCGATCAAGCAGCTCGTCAACTCAGGGCATTGGATAAGCATTGAACTTCATCACTGCATTCACTTTCCTGTAATCGAAACAGAAATGGACAGAGCCGTCCGTTTGGGTACTAAAATGATCTGGCTTGCCCAGTCGCTATGCAATTCTTCTATCACGCCCAACTCTAGCACGACCTTTAATTCATCCTGTACTCATTTTTTCTTGTGCTCTGGTAAACAATAGGGACGGCTGCATGCCACTTCCCCGGTGATCGTTTCGATCGTTTGGTGCTGTATGAGGTCCGTGTGACTGGGCAGGGGCAAGAACACATCTGCTAAATCGGTGAGCTGCAGCGGCGAGAGGTGATCTCCCCCCAGGACCAGAGCGAGCTGATTGGTTTTGATAGCCACTTCTGGTCCGAGATCTTCCTCAGCTGGAACGGCCGCTGCTGACTCACCCGATGTCACTTCATTCCATTGTTTTAAAAGATTGAGATGATAAATTTGACTTGAATCACCCCTGTCCGTTCGTCTTACCTCATAATCAAGATCCCCAACTCACCGTGTGACCAGAAAAGTTCCTTGCTAATTTGCGAGTAACTAGAGAAACTAGATGTTGGAATTAATACAAGCACTTTGTCTCCCAGTGTAAATTGACGCTCTCGCGTACCCCTGTTGTACAGATGACTTAGTTTGCCCTGGGCCTAGAGCAAATTCTCCATAGAGAGCCGCCCCAATGTGTGGAGTTTTGCTCAGAGGTCCATGACATACTGAATTTAACTACAGCTGTTTGAAGGCTCCTCCTCCCAAGCCTATGCATTTCCCCCTGAATTTGAATATTGACAGGTACTAACGGGTAGTCCATCAGATCCCTGTGCACACACCGCACCGTGAGCTTGCGGTATCCAACGCCTCTTGCTTCAAAAGGCTTTGATGAATGGACGTTTGGTTACAGCCTGATTCATGTACCCCCTTAATACTCACAGGTATTTAGTACTGCTTGGCTTGATATGGGGCAGCCCATGGGGAGTCAGGGACCCGGATCAATGTTCCCATCTCCATCATCATTGGACACCTGTCCTGGAAATGACCCGGGTCCCCGCATCTTCAGCAGGCCGGCCCAGGCCTACCCACTGCTCCAGCGGCAAAAGGATGGCCAAGAGATTGATGGAGAGGGGAGAAAGGTGGAGATGGAGCGACGACTCCAGCTCTCTCTGCCACACCTCCTTGTATCCCAGACCTATTCCCCAGGGGAAAAAAGTCCCTGCTGTGGGGTTCGAGGGGGCATGTTGCTTCCCGACCTGGGAGCAGGAATAGGACGAGAGAGACCAGGAAGAGAGGGAAAGGGGTTTGGAGAGAGAGGGGTTAGGAAGGAGATGATCTTTAGCCAGCTGGATGGCCTGCATCCCTCGTGGAAGCCGAGCAATGAACTGCTCCAGTACCACCAGATCGACCACTTCCTCGACGTCGTGGGTCTCGGCCATCACGAATGGTCGGCCGCTGTCTCCCAGCTCCACTGACCGGAAGTGCTGCCGATGTTGTTCAGGGGAGCGGACTCGTTGAAGGATGGCCAGCTTGAGATTGTCGTAAGCCAGGAGGTTCTCCACAGGTTGCTGTTGTGCTGTCACCTGTGCCTCCCCGGAAAGCAGCGGGATCAGGCACATTGGCCATTGGGTGTGCGCCCACCCACACGCCTCCACTGTTTTCTTTAAAAGGTCCACGTACGCCTCTGGGTCGTCCTGTGGACACATTTTCACCAGCGGGACATGGGTGATGGTGGGGGCTCGGTCCAGGGCGACTTCCTGGCCAACCAAGCTCCAGATGACCCGCCGGTTTTCACCTTGCACTTGGACCAGCAGGCAGAAACAATCCTCCTGTTCAATCCTGAGGTCCATAAGCACTTGATGGTACATTTGGTCAGTCTCTGAAGCAATCAGTCTCTCTCTCCCTGTCCCAGGTCTGCGGGGTGCTTATATCCCATCTCTCTGCCAATCACTGGAATTAGAGGCAGGTGTTAGTTATCATGTACTTGTCCTCCTTATCCCCGCTCATCTCCGCACCCGTTCTCCTGCTGCAGACGTCGCTTTACCGCGTTCCCCTCACCACAGTACTGTATTATTCAGTGTTCCAGTGTAACTCTTGCAATTCTTTTTTCTAAGTTTCTGTGTATCAGCAAATTTCATTCTGGGTAGTGAATGTTTGAAAGACATCAGTAACATTTATCTGCACCATTAGAGAATGGTAAAATTCTGGGTGTGAAAAAAAGTATAATTTAGAAAAAAACCTATTACATTTTTATTAAAAAATCTAAAACAAAATTCTCAGAGACATTATCTTCACCACCACCACCATCTTCATCTCCATCATCATCACCCCCACCACCACCATCATCATCATCAGCTTCTTCTACTTCACCGTTCACAGGCGTCTCCAGAAGTTCTACATCACCGGCATCTCTGAACACATCAGCAGGTGATCTTGAGCTGAAATACATGTGATCAGTGGGTGGAGCTTGTGAGGAGGCCTGACGCCCCTAGCAGCTGAAATATATTACTAAACATAAAAATAAATGATATTTTCAACTGTAAAATAAATAATAATTACATTTAATACATTTTAAATAAACAATATGTAAAAAAATAAATAGCAATAATAACCCAATCATTCTAATTTGCATACTGGGTTGAGTATTGAGTATACACTGGGCTGCTTTCTGGGGATATTTTTGATTGGCCATTGGGCTAGTTTTGTTACACAGACCTGGTAACCCTGAAGATCCAATCTCATGTCTGGTCAGTCCTCCTCCAAACGTCCAGCTACGCCCATGATCTGATCTGATGTTTATCTCACAGTGATCAGACTCTCTGATTATTTCTCCTGTGTTTTCAGGCTCTTCTCTGATCGTCTCTCTGGTTCTGCTTCTTCTGGTTCTGATCATCGCTGGACTCTCGTTACTGTTTCTCTGTAAGAAGCGTCAGTCTCCAGGTAAAACTCATTCTGAACTCCTTCAGATGCACAAACTCTCCATTTATACTGAGTCTAAAACAGAGAGATCTCTTGATCTGTTCTCCAACTTTCTGATGCCACCTATAGGCTGCAACGAGACATGAGCAAAATACAGACACTTGATGATGTGTGACAACATTACACAAGACATCAGTGCTGAATTGAGATGTGCAGTAATGTCATTCATTTAGGATGCTTGTTTTTGACAGGCGCTGATTCGTCATCTCACACTGGACCAGGCAAACATGAAGTGGTGAGTCCAGTTACTGTATCAAATATTGATTTTTATTCATAATGATATTAATGTCTAATGAAGATCTTCAGAGCTGTAAATAATTCCTCTGTCTCTCCTCAGGTTTCTCACACTAGTTGTGATTACGAGGATATTAAAGACCCTCACAAACCATTACCCACAAACCCCTCTGATTCCTCTGACGTCCTATACGCCACTGCCCAATTACCCACAAACCCCTCTGACTGCGTTTACGCTACGGTTCAGAAAGCCGCTGGAGACTCTCAGTGCTGCATCACTTCTGCTGAGGATCTGAATTACGCAGTGGTGAATTTCCACAAGCAATCGGACGGTCCTGCCAGTGTCAGGAAAAATCAGGATTACAGTGAATACGCGGCTGTCAATCATCTCTCTGCTTGAGAATATCAATGAGTTTGTGTTCGTCTTCATCAATGATGCTCCTTTGGGCAATTGCAATAAACCAATCAGAGTCTCATCTCCCATGACGCCGATTATTTTTACTATTGCAAAGAGTGGCGATTGAAGAGCGCTTCTCTTGTGCGGACACTTCTGGCCACTTCTCAGAAAGTTAGTTCGTAGTCGAGTGTTAGAGCGTTGGTCAACAATCCCAATGTTGGTTCATATCCCAAACAAACACAGGCTACTTTAAAAAAAAAAGCATTTATTAATGCAGAGAGATTTGTACATGTGTCTCCTGCAGTTGTAAAACACATTGATTAGTTACAGTATAGTTTTTGTTGCTTACATTTATAAAATGACCCTGATTATTGGTCTATTTGCTCCACCTGTCCTCCCTCATTACCCAGAAATAATCCAGAATCAGCCAATCACATCTGAAGAGCATGAAGGAGAGTCGTTACAGAGGCGTTTCTCTCTTTCTCATAGCGGTCAAGTTAAAATATCCAAACACTAGTCAGTCAGGAGGATCATGTGTAAGGACAGAGACAAATGCTTAATGAGGGAGAGTTTATTGAGTGTGTACATCATTCATCAACAGCTCTGGTTAAATCCACTCTGGTCATGTGTGTGTCTGCACTCGTCTCTCCTCTCAGCCCAGACAGATACACCTGAGGTTTGGGTACATTACTCTCTCCGTCTCGCTTCGTCTGGCTGCTGGCGTCTCTCGGGAGGAACGTCTGTGTGCTGTTGTGCCGTCTCATGTGGCTCAAATCGGTCTGCATTGAGCGCGTGACTTTGTTTCGCAGATTTGCCTAGGACAGAGAGACAGATTCTGGTTAAATTCCCTGTCTGGGGTCATGTGGTTGGGTTAGGTTGGGTTCTCACCAGTTTGATGGCTTTCCTCCTGAGCGCCCACTCGTTCCACTCGTAAGACTTCACGATGTTGGTCTCCAGAGGGTGTATCTCCGTTTGTACGCTGGCGTCACTTTTAGAGATGACTTTCACCAGCAGTTTCTGTCCTGACTGCATCTGAGACAGGAGCAGAACACACGCTAGTTTATACTTTTTTACCCTGGATTTTACAGAAATGTTCTTAACCCTTCCCAGCCAATGACGAGTTTTTCCAGCAGTCTGTGTTTATATGACAGGGGGCACTATTACTGATCTTCTGAAACAGCACATGCACATTGAATTGGTTTTGCACTAATCAGCTGTTCCACAAGGTGGCAGCAATGACCCAGGCCATTGTTTCACAGTAGAAAACTAAACTAAAGAGACAGAACAACAACAAAATACCAGAGACTGCATCAACAACAGACGCCCGCATTGACAAGTGCTTGTGTGAGGGCTGGGGGTTAAGAGACACTCGCAACTTTAGTTTAAAACAATACAAAGACATTTTTATCGATCATAACTTAGAAAAATAGCAATGACACTGGATAAAAATGAAACTTTGCATGTGTTGTCCGCCTGTGTTCATAAAACGCTGGCAGGGGAAAGAGCTAAACTTTGACTAAGTAGAGTAAAGGCCTATTCACACCAAGGACAATAACTATAAAGATAATGATAAAGACATAGTTCTAAATATAAACGAATAGCAGAGTTCACACCACAGATATAACAATAACGATATATTGTTGGGATCACTTTCAGAACGCCAATCAGAATCCAAGGGATCGCGCATTTAAAATGGCAGACGACATTGCCGAAAAATCCACCACTGTTTGACAAGTCAACTTAAAGTTAAAGATATATAAACAGTCGGTCATAGAAGTGTTAATAGAGATTATATCATTATGCCAGGCTAGCAAACAATGTAAAAAGAAATAACCTTAGGTAACATTGTCTTACTTTCTTTGCAGCTGCAGTGAAAAACACTTGGGGCCAGATTTACTAACCCTTGCTCCAGTGCAAACCCTTGTTTGACGTTAAAAACTAGGCTACTGTCAGGATTTACTAACGACACTAGGTGAAAAATTATCGCTGATAGGCGTGGACAGGGTTATTTCAGTGGCTGATCTTACTGCGTTTGTAGGAGTGTCTCTTTCAGACGCAGTATTTATGAGAGGAGTAAGTTAGTAAGTAAGTAAAATTTATTTTTATAGCACATTTAACACAGCTTGCACTGACCAAAGTGCTGTACATTGTAAGTGAAGGCGCATTTCTGGTCAGGTGGCAGTTCCACAGCTGAGGGCCAGCAACAGAAAAGGCTCTGTCACCTTTTTGCTTAAGTCTAGACCGTGAGGGACATGGAGAAAACCTTGAGTGGAGGATCTAAGGGACCTGGAGACTACATGGGGATGGATGATATCAGCTATGTAGCTGGGGGCCAGGGCGTGAAGAGCTTTAAAAACCATCAGCAGTATTTTAAATTGTATCCTAAATGTGACTGGAAGCCAGTGCAATGAAGCCAGGACAGGTGTAATGTGTTCATGCTTTTTTGCGTTTGTGAGCATCCTAGCAGCTGCATTTTGGACCATCTGAAGCTGTGCCACCATAGTTAGAGGGAGAACAAAGTAAAGTGAATTACAATAGTCTAGGCGGGAAGTTATGAAAGCATGAATTACTTTTCCAGATCATTATATGACAGAACAGACTTAATTTTGGAAATTATTCTTAACTGGTAAAAACTGGATTTCACAACAGATATTTGTTTATCCATGTTAAGATTCTAAATATCTCTATATTCTAGAGTCTATAGAGTCTAAAATAACAATCAGGTTACGTGCATGTGGTTTAACATAAGGGGCCAAGGTTGGCAGGGATACAATTATTTGATTTTGAAGGGCCAAAACTTCAGTTTTGTTTTCATTTAACTGAAGGAAATTATTAGCCATCCAAATTTTAATTTCTTTCAGACAGTCTAAAAGAGGCTGCATAGAGTTGCCGGATTTTAGAGGGATGTACAGTTGGGAATCATCTGCATAGAAATGGAACGAGATATTACAATTTCTAATGATGTTACCTACGGGGCGCATATAGAGGGAGAAAAGTACTGGGCCCAGGATGGATCCTTGGGGGACACCGTAAGGTACAGGGGCAGTGAAAGAAGAATACTGGCCTATGGATACTGAAAAAGATCTTTGGTGGAGGAACCAGTTAAGAGCTGTACCCTTAATGCCCACCCAGTGTTCGAGACGCTCTAGTGGTGAACCATGGTCTACAGTGTCAAATGCAGCACTAAGATCTAACAGGACAAGAATGACATTATCACCTGAGTCAAGGGTGAGCAACAGGTCATTTGTCACCCTTAACAGGGCTGTCTCAGGGCTTTGAAATGGATTCCAGATTGAAATGGCTCTAGGATCTCTGTTGAGTCGAGGTGTGGAAGCAGCTGCGTTAACACCACCTTCTCCAGAATTTTGGATATGAATGGTAGTTTGGAGAGGCTGGAAATTATTAGCACATTTTACATTTAAATCATGTTTCTTTAGCATAGGCTGGACAACCGCATGCTTGAAACATGTAGGAACAGTGCCGGTGGCAAGGCAGGAGTTAAGAATAAATTGAATGGAGGGACCAATAGCATCAAACACATCTCTCGCTGCGTCAAGCTGACGCTATGGGAAACGCCCTCGGTGTGACTGGTGTCTGAAGCTACTATCGAATCACGGCAAAGTCTTTGACCGACGTCAGCCCATGACGTCATCATCGTGCGACCCGGAAGTATAAAAGGGCGCCGTGCCAACACATACACATCTTTCTCATCTTCAGGGACTGTCTGTTTGAACTGCTATACGGGTTAAGGTAAAACAAATTCAATTATTAATACACACGAGTGTGTATTTACTGCCTGGGATCAAGAGCATGCACAGTCAAGTTCATTTGAAGTTGTTTGTGTGTGAGTGTGAGCGGTTTTCAATCTGAGATCGCTCCACTCTAGTCTGGCTTTTTTCTTGAGGGAAGAGAGTTTGGCATCTGGGACTGGATGATGCTGTCCCGCTCATGCTGAGGCTGAGCGCTGGCATACATCATGGGTTCTCAGATGCAGCTCGCCGATCATCGCGACGATCTGGCGGTTAACGAGACTAAACAGCAAGTGCTCTTAGGGATGGCTGGTGAGAGTGGTATGAATCCTCTCAGCCACCCTGACCGTGTATGCTGAGCTGATGAATGTTATGGAACGTACTGCAGGCAGGCTGCGGCTGCCATGTTGGCGCGTTAGAGGAGAGATCGCTCGTGATAGATTGCACGATCGATTTCTCCTTGGCCATAAACCATCAGCTCAGATGAGCCTTCCATTCCTTCCTGATCTTCTTACAGAGATCGAGAGGGCATGGAAGAATCCATATTCAACCCAATATTCATCAACATCAGCGTTTTAACTTCGCTGATGTCGAGGGGATAGGGGAATATGGATATGTGTTGAGGCTACCGACTGGCGAGGAAAGTTTGCGAACTTTTCTCGCATTTCGTGGGCATCAACACTGAGAGCTCAAACTCTGCCTCTCTAAATCACGTTGTGCTTTAATGGCAGGGGCATACACGGCAGCAGGTCAGGCTGATGCTGCTTTTCACACCATGGCGGTGTTTCAGGCGTACCAGGCAGATCTGCAGGGGGATCTCGATCAGGGGTAGGTTTTTAACCCCTATTGCGGTAGTCGAACTGCGCAGCACCACAGGTCTAGCTCTCCGCGCCACCAAACAAAACAGCTGCCGCGATCGGCTGATCGTGGGCGGCGATGGTGGCCTCGGAGAGACATCTGTGGTCAAACTCGGCGGATCTTTCTCCACGATGCGCCAGGTTTTTTGCCTTACAAACTTTTCAATTAAAGTGTGTATAGACGAAATCGCGTTTGGCAGTGTTTAACCTGCGTACCGCTGAGATCCGGATCCGTGCCCAGGCAGGCGGGAGGGCCTGGCCCGTCACGGCCCGAGGGCTGGAGACAGGGCCAGAGTACCAGTATGGCCTTTCTTGCGCCCCCTCATAAGGGTCGCAAGAGGGGCGGGTCTCCCGTAGGAAGAAGGATCCCTCATAGCTTTTTCATCCAGAGTGTTTCTCCAGGCGCTTCTTACATCAGGCCTGGGGCGGCCCGCCTTGGCTTGATCAGTGAGAGCGCCCCTTTCAGGCATGCAAGGGCGGTAGAACACCGCGGTCATATGAGAACCGTGTGGTGAGTCTTCGCTCTACACGCCGCAGGTGAGATTGGTCTATTTTGTGTGATAACACTAAAATATGTATTGCTTACAGATCGTTGTTCCCTGTATAGAGTGTGGGTTTACGAAACCATTAGGAAGGAGGAGTTAACTGAAGTTCCCCCTGTAGGATGGCTTACTGCAGCACCAGGAGCTGGGCTGGGTAGGTAGCGTGTGTTGGCTTTCCCTTGGCGGTCAAGGCACCGCGCATGGTATGTCACATGTATGTAATGAGGGCCTCCTCTCATATTGAGAGTAGTGTTTAGGCCGCCGCTCTTTTCTTTGAAATGTTTGCGGATTACTAGGCGGTAGCACACCTTTCTGGTAGAATGGAGTGTTTGTCTACCGCTTAGGGTTACTATGTGTCTTTGGTACCCTAAGCCACTGCAGGTTGGAGTAGTTTGTCTCTGTTACGACTGAGCGCTGTGGCGTCAGTTGGGATTTGGATGACGGAGGCGCGTTGCTGAGGCACCGTCACCTTTGGCTGTTCACTACGTGGATCTGAGCCTGTTGTTCCATCCCTGCATATGTTAGCCTCCTCTCATTGAGAGTCGTTGGTTTAAGTAGCAGCCAGCTTGTTTGTCTGGCAGTTATTTCTCGTCTATTTGCAAACTCGTACAGCTTGTAGGCTTTACAAGCCTCCCTGGAACGGGCCCCCATAGCAATGGGTAGCTAAATCATGTGGTAGGCCTCAGCAGGCCTCCATGGAGACGAGCCGTAGGGTCTAATATTACTCCCACATTTTGCATATGTTTGTTCCCAGTTAGCAGGCCTCTAAAGTTAGGCCTCGCTGGAGGATTGCTCCGAGTTTCAGTCGCCTGACGGTGGCAGTGGTAGGCCTTATCAGGCCTCCATTAAGGCAGGTGCCGATGCTGAGGCATCTAGGTACTGCTAGCCTAGCTGGCTATCAGGTTAAATAGGGGCAATTACGCTCTCCTGAAGGTCGGCTGTCAATTGTAGGCCTCAGTAGGCCTCTTGAACAAGATGCATTATCAGTTGGAAGGCCTCGACCAGGCCTCACTGGAGGTATGTACCGATGTGCGCATCGGGACAGCTAGCCTGCCGGCTATCAGGTTGTAGGCCTCATCAGGCCTCCCTGAAGGCCTGCTGTTACTTGTAAGGCCTTACTAGGCCTCCCTGAGGGTGAGCTCCCAGGTTGTGGTCACTCCCAGAGGCAGGTAGTAGGCCTCATCAGGCCTCCCTGAAGGTCTGCTGTTAATTGTAAGGCCTTACTAGGCCTCCCTGAGGGTGAGCTCCCAGGTTGTGGTCACTCGAACAGGCCCGCACTGGGCTTCCCCAGAGGCAGGTAGTAGGCCTCATCAGGCCTCCCAAAGGCGTTCCTGGGACCCAGTCACTTGAAGAAACAGTTAGCACGAGGTGCAAACAGGTAGCAGGCCTCTCCAGGCCTCCCTAAAGGCTGGTTATCAGGTAGAAGGCCTCAATAGGCCTCCCTGAGGGTGAGCTCCCAGGTTGTGGTCACTCGAACAAGGTAGTAGGTCTCATCAGGCCTCCCTAAGGCGTTCCTGGGACCCAGTCATTTGAAGAAACAGTTAGCACGAATTGCAAACAGGTAGCAGGCCTCTCCAGGCCTCCCTAAAGGCTGGTTATCAGGTAGTAGGCCTCAATAGGCCTCCCTTGAAGGCGAGTTCCTTAATCAGGATGCTCGGCTAGCCTGCGTAACTTGACTGTCAAGTAGTAGGCCTCCATTAGGCCTCCTTGAGAAAACAAGACGTAACCTCAGCAGGACCATGCTTCGCTGGCAGGTGGTAGGCCTCCCTAGGCCTCCCTGGAAGTGAGCTTGAACGCTCTGAAAATTGGCATTATTGCTGTCAGGTAGTAGGCCTCACTAGGCCTCCCTGAGGATGGATTCCCGAGCCAGGATGCTCGGGTTGCCAGCATGGCTTGATGTTAGGTAGTAGGCCTCTATAGGCCTCCCTGGAAAACCCGCTATCAGGTAGTAGGCCCACAGGGCCTCCTTGAAGGCGAAGTTCCTGAGCTAGGCACTTCTTGATTACCAGTTCTCTGTGGAGAACTTGTGGTAGTTGGGCCTATAGCTGGAGGTTACCCGCCAGGCAGGTTCAGCTGCTCCCCTCAATGAGGGTCATCTATGAGCACTCAGCCGCCTGAGCCTGGTCAGACGGTCGTAGGCCTCTCATGAGGCCTCCCTGTTAGATCAGTCCTTAGGCCCTTTCGGCCTCCCTACTGCTTTGAAACACAAGCACCTGGTAGATCCTTGATTTGAGCAGGCAGACTCCCCTCGCTAGCAAGGGTTGTAGCTGAGTATTGCTGAGTATTGCTGAGTTGTAGCTGAGTATTGCTCTCTAGGATAACCCGTCTCTGAGTTCCGGGCTAAGTAGGACTGCCAGTTTTTCAGTCCCTTAGTTTGGATGCCCCCTGGGCACCATCCAGAGGCTCTGTTGGTGAACAGACAGGGTTGGCTAAACCGAAGTGTCCATAACACTTAGGGCACCAGGTCAGGCCTCCCTGGTGGCACTCGGGAGAACTGGTTTCCCGAGTGGTGACTGGCTGGGGTTCCTTCGGGTCCCCTAGCCACATTCCCTTAAAGGGACCCCTTCTGTGGAAGTAGTGGTCCCGGGCCTTCGAGCTGTCTAGATGGAACCCCGCGCAGTGCGCTAGGGTTCCGTTTAGTTGCATAGCTTGGGCTATGACCGTAGGGAGTGCTGTCACTGTCAGCCCAGTGTGACCTGAGGGGGAGTCGCCCATGTTTTTCAGTAGAATTACTTGTGTTGACAGTTGTCACTGCCAATGGGCAGACACTCCCCTCAGCATGGCGGCGTTGGTATAACGTTCCCCATAGCGTCAGCTAGACGCAGCGAGAGTTCCCTTTCGAAAGGGAACGTCAAAGGTTACATATGTAACCTCTGTTCCCTGAGAACAGGGAACGAGCGCTGCGTCGCGTTGCCATGCTTCAGGGCCTATCTGCCATACAGTCCCTTCAGACGAGAAGATGTGTATGTGTTGGCACGGCGCCCTTTTATACTTCCGGGTCGCACAATGATGACGTCATGGGCTGACGTCGGTCAAAGACTTTGCCGTGATTCGATAGTAGCTTCAGACACCAGTCACGCCGAGGGCGTTCCCCATAGCGTCAGCTAGATGCAGCGCTCGTTCCCTGTTCTCAGGGAACAGAGGTTACATACGTAACCTTAGACGTTTCATGTGCTTTATAATGTCCCATAGTTCAGAGTTGATAGTTCCACTGCTTGAAATTGGTCAAAAGTAGCTGTAGCAAAGAAAGAAGCCTTATGTAACGGTGGTACATCCGCTGGCAAAATTAATTTGTCTTTTTTTATCTATTGGTTCGGGTGCCAGACAGTAAAAAAACTGTCAAATTTAAATTGTCCTCAGATAGCTCAGATACAGATGTTCTGATGTGGTCAATTTTCTCAGTAAAAAAAGTCAAAAACTCTTCACAGCTATTAGTGGATCGACCTTGGGGGTTAACAATTGAGTTTATGGTATTAAACAAAATTGTAGGGCGATTAGGAAAATTAGTGCGTTCCATTCTGTGAAAGTTGAGCTGGGGAAAAAATATGGCGTCCGAAAGTTGCGTTTGCTGGTCAGTTTGTGTGTAAATGTATGTTTTTTACCAACATTTTCTACTTCTGATGTCATTTCTAGCAATAAATGACTACTGTAGTGATTAAATATGTGTTTAGTTCTCACCAGAGCTCGCTCTATTGTGCTGTAGATCATTAAACGGTTACACTGCCTCAGGAGTCTGTCTGAAATCAGTTTTGTGAGGTGCATTTATGCACAAACACTGCCTCACAAGCCATGGTCTGATAAAGCAGCGAGGCAACGAGTCAGTGCCTAGGTTTTCAGACGCAGCCATTGGCTTGGTGTGTCCCGGGCTTAAGACGTCGTAAACCTGTTCTTGTTTGATTGGTCTTGCGTCTCCCAACGACCTTTATTGTTGTGTATTATTGTCCTAACTGCATTTTGATGTTGGCAAGTATGATATTTGTGTTGATGTGGCGCTGTACCTCGGCGTAGGGAGTCACGCTGGCAAACTCCTGATGCAGCTGGAGCAGCTGGATGAGCTCGGGCATCCTCTTCGCCATCTCGACCACAGCGGCGGTGTATTCGTCTGCTTTACAGGCGAACTCGCGTGCAGCGCTCCTCGAGCTAAAAGCGTAGTATTTCTCCTTGTGCTTTAGGACGCCAATGTTTGGATTACCTGAGAACAAGAACATTGTGTGCAGGTCAGATGCCCATGGAGACAGTCATAAGCCAGGTTTCCATCCGAGGATTTTTTTTGCGGAAAAAGGTTTAGCGCATCACATTTTTTTGATGGAAATGCTAATTATCGATAATTTTTTGCAAATGTCGACACAATGTTTTTCCGTTTAACTTTAGTGTATAAATTCTATGTCAATACTTCAAATGTCGCGAAAAAATAGTTTGGAAACACTTTTTGTTGAGAAAAACGCAAATAAATGTGGTGTCACATGACAGAATTAGCATCCGCGTTTGTTGCATTGCTCCCGTTAAAGCACCGTTTCTCTGTAGTCGCATTAAATCTATTATATTCATATTGTGTATTAAATTATTACTGTTGGTAAGAATAAGACATGTCGCCTCTCAAACATCATTTATCCTTATTTTTGTAATTTTATCTGTTTTTTACAATCTAATAAAACTTCAGAATAATCAGAAAAACACATGACACTTGTTAATAAAAAATACTTTTATGTATACTATTTAATATTATATAATAAAGTTTGGTTTCAAAATGGATGAGGGAAATATAGCACCTTGAAAATCTCGGCAGTGAAAAATAAAAATGGCGCGTGTCAAACGAAGGAAGGCTGTTGAGTTTCAACACTGACATAAAGAAAGGTAAAATACATGTTATGTCTGTGTTGTCTGAATAAATAAGATTAATGTGTAAAAACAGTTTCATGGGCAGGATTGGGCTACTTTACAAATGAAAAATCACAAACATGACACTTGTTAATACAATTATTTTATAAATACATTTTGTTAATATGTCTAATATCATTTTATCTCAAACTAATTAGAAAAAATAAAGTGGGTTGAATCCAAAAAGCTCTAAATGAATTTTAGAATTGTTAAGACGGCTCTATAGACCATTTAAAACAGTTAAATACATGAATATAAAGTTTAGGTTAAAGCGACATCTGTCTCTGAGAGAAACAACTGAGCAGCGATTTTATGTTTTTGGTCGATTTGATGTTATTAAAAACCAGAACGAATAACTTATTTGGTTTGAATGATTTGAATAAATGCATTCTCGGCAACGTTAAACCTATGCCTGAAAATAGTACGTAGTAAATTGGCGAATTTCAATCGTCTCATTACTCTCTGCATTTAACAAATACTTAGGATGTGAAAGATAAAATATAATATGCGATATACGCTAAATTAAGTATGGAAACGACTCGAGGGAAGATTTTTTTTGCATATGCGATAATGTGTTTTTTAGGGATGACATCATTACGTACACCATTTTATCGGAAAAAGGCCAATGGAAACATCCAACATCAAATCTTTTATTTAACGCATATTCCCTTTGTTGATAGCTGTGCAAAGAGTGGATGGAAACTTGGCTATTGGCTCATTTTCCCAGGTTATCAAATATAAAATATCCATATCAATGTACTTAATTCTGCTGTGCGTCTGTCAGAGCATCTCACTCTACCTGGCAGTAAAAGGCCGTTCTTCTGTACGAGGGTCAGTCCACAGAAGCCCTTGTACTGCAGTGGCACGTTCTCAAAGTTAGCTGTGCTCGCAGGAAAAATCCACTCGCATGAACTCATCTCTGACTCTACGATGCGCTCTTCTGAAATAAAACACACGTTAACTGGATGAATCTCATGCAGACACGTCATACATACCCTGACATCGACAGAAAGGAGCTCTGACTATTAAAGAGGACATATTTTAGTTTGTTTTTGGGCTCTTCTAGAACAGGTTTTCATGCTTTCTGACTCCAGAATGCTGCGATTGATCGATCAGAAGTGTTCTAGAGAGATGACCTGTTTGCTGTGACCCTTCTCAAGCACTCAGTAGCACTCTAAACAGGCACTGGTGTCACACACCTGCCGTCTCAGCGGATCTGTCCGTGTCCGATGGGATGTGCAGGCCATGTAGCATCAGCTCCAGCTGCTCCAGGCTCAGGAGAGACTGTGCTGACAGGAAGGCTCTCAGGCCGGGCATCACGTTAGTGAGCATGCTCAGAAGCAGCATCTCAGCTTCCAGTGCCGCCCACAGCGTAGCCACCGCTGTGAAATGAGGCTGACAGAGAGAATGACCAATCAATCTACATGTGATCACAAGAGTGGCACTATTGTACTGGAATAACAGAACGATTCTGTAATGGACAAGTAGTACTTATTCAAAACTGGACACTTTGGAATGATGCGCTATATAAATGAATCAGTGAGCATTCAGCACAGCATTAGAGAAATCCCTCACAAACACGTGCGCTGTGGGCACTGTAGAGTTAGTGTGCACGGTCTCCCTCAAGAGCGCCATCCGGGTCCCCAGATCCGACTGTAGCCGCATCACTTCCTTCGCACACAGGATGAGGTCCGCCTGGTGTAAACATGAACACCAGATTATTAGACTGATATATTCATTTCTCAGAGAAAAGCGGGTCAGATGGGTTAGAGGATCTCCCAGTAACAGGCAGTACATGACCAGATTATAAACTGGATTGTGAAACGTGGCAGGATGCAACAAATGAACCAGCCGTGACCTGCTTGATGAAGCGTCTAAACCAGTTTGGACCAGCTAGAATCTATGTAAAACCAGATATAATCTAAGGAAGTGAAAGACTGAGAAAACTTGCATAACGCCAAGATGTCTGGTGGAAAACAATTACTCACTGAGAGGACACGTTTCGCAGCCGACGTCGCACAGAGCGAATCAACTGAGAAATGCCTTAATTTACATGTATTTCCCTTCTCTTAAATGTCCCACATCCCACTCAACTTCATGCTGAGAGATCACCCAAAATCTGTGTGAATTGGATGTAGGTTCTCACTGTACAATATTATATGTGTTTGATATTGTTTGAAATGTCTCGTCCCCACAGAAGTATACAAGAAGTTAATGAGAGTTTTAGAGCTTAGAGATATTTTACTCATGATGGGGGGTGTGGCTGTTGGGGCCATTTGGTCTCTTCTTTCAATCCAGGCAAATGGGAGCTCGATTCCATTTAAATTCCCTTTGTTATCAGATGTTTCCATTTGAAAGAGGTTTCGGTCTGGTCTGAGTTACTTAAAGCGATGTAGTAGTGAGTTGGGGGCGCATACTGTAACAAGATTGGCCTGTAACACAGCAAACGCTCTGTTACGTAATATTTAGAAAGTCAGGAAATCTTTCAATTTTTAGGCTATTTTGGAATATTTTATGTTATATACGAATTATCTTTGAATTGATTATGTAATTGGCATTATACATTTACCTGTTAATAAATTGTTACATTTTTGATCCTTTCTAAATTATTCTGTAATTATTAACTATCTCCAGTACGGAACGCTATAATTGCAACAAAAGGTTAAAACAGAATGATTAAATGTGTGACTAACTATTAAATACAAATGACCAAACAACCAATTGGCATTCTATCCTAAATTCGAGATTATGATAAATGGAGTCAGATAAAGATGAATTACAAAATAATCCATTCTACTCCGAATGCGCAGCGACCTTCTAACTGCTATCGTTACCGTTGTTGGAACGAATTTAGCAGTCTTACAGAAGCTTGTTTCCACTACAGAATAAAAAAAGGCAAATAAAAAATCCTAGTCATTGTTTTAGTTTGGCTTTCCCTATTCCGGCTTTGCCTCATTCGTTGTTAGTTGCCTTGGTTTGAATTACACGCCTGTTTCCTTTTAGCTTTATTTTGCCTTGAGTTTGAGTGGTTCTCGGTCTGGTGTTGTCTTTGTATTCAAGCTGTTCTGTTTGCTCCAGTTTGGATTATCTTTCTTTTGTTTGTCACATCTCCCCTTCCTTACCCTGCCTGAACTGCAACAACTACGCTATTAAACAGCTAAAAATGTGCAGTTACTCAAACCATGTTCCCGTTCGCCATCTCAGAGTCATCCTTAGAAACGCTTTGAACATCATAGACTATGTGACTACCGTAAATATATCATAAATGCATTATTATTAGTTATATGTGTGGCTAAGGACTTCATTTGGACAACTTTAAAGGAGATTTTCTCAATGTTTAGATATTTTTGCACCCTCAGATTCCAGATTTTCAAATAGTTCGGCCAAATATTATCATATTCTAACAAACCACACCTCAATGGAAAGATTATTCAGCTTTGATATGATGTATAAATCTCAATTTCAAAAAATGTACCCTTATTACTGGTTTTGTGATCCAAGGTCACATATAGTTCATCATAATATACATCATATACATAATTCACACGCTAAATTGCTAAATATACACAAGTTTTCATACAGAAAAATTCCAGGATAACCTGCTTCTCTTCTTCCTCTGCTTCAGAGAATAGTTAATGATATGCTAAGCCCCGCCCCCTAGTGACATCAGAAACACCGGCGATTTCAAACGGTGTTTTTGAGACCATAGTTGCCAAGTCCGCGTATAACATGCGACTTTGGGCTTCTTTTTTTGGCAAGTCGCGTTAAAAAATCACAATAAAAAAAAAAAATTGTAATGTATTTAAAATTACAGGCTATTATAAAAAAACAAGTATACTAATAATAACAGTAGGAATGGTTCGAATTAATTTTATTATAAATATGTGGCTATATTGCAGCGCTCCCTTGGTGCTTGCCTGTGTCCCAATGTGCATATCCATCCTAAATAGTATGTGACAGTCATTTTCAATACTATTTAGGGCAGATAGTGTGCACATGAGATGTAGGGCTTATCTTTTACAAGGTTTGAGTGTTCACTACTCACTGCTCCTAATATGTGTGCACTAACTCTGACTATGGGTTACCATAATTGGCCTTCATGTCACTTTTTTGTTTTTTTTTGTTTTCTCCAAACCTCTTCTGATCGGAGGATATTGTCCTTTATTGCAATTTGATTTGTTTTTGCTTTTCAAACTCTATTTATTTTACAGTTGAAAATATATATTTTTTTATTATAAATAATATTGATGATAATAAATAATATAATAATATTGGGCTTGTTTTTGAAGCTGCGGTTGCTTATTTGTCTCGCGAGAGTTGGCACCACAGTTTGAGACTGTCTTTGATTTTGCAGTTTTAAAGAGTAAATGATTTCTGTCTGAAACACCACATGCCCATATAAACAACATGAAACACTTTAAGCCTGGTTTGTGAAACCCACCAGTATGAATTTGAGGAAGGCCTCGTGCTGCCGCGTGTTATACAGAGCCTGTCTGAGCAGATCTGGGTGTAGGGGTAAGTTGGGTCGGGCCATGTCCTGCTCAGAGATCTTCTCCAGCAGGGCTGTGTACCGCCAGACCAGCCGCTGCGCTCCGGCCAGCTCACTCTCCACATCAGCCACTGCGGCCGGCACCGCCTCGCTCAGGATGGCCGGCACTGCAGAAACACACATGAGGAACTGACCACTGATGCTACAGCGCTTGTGTGAGAGACTGAAACCAGCACGTACAGTTCTGGATGCCCTCTCCTCCCTTCTGGACGTCCTTGTTGAAGAGGCGTATGCCGCTGACGATCAGGGTAAGTTGGGTCAGCTGCTTTTCTTTGTCTTGTTTCAGCAGAGACATGAAGGTCGCCAGCTGTGACTGAGGGAAGACGCTCTGCAGAGCCGCTGCAACACACACATTTTATTAAGTGTCTGCGCTATAGCATGTTTACAATGATTAGAAACCGTCCCTGAAAGCAAACTCTATACAATATAAGTGGACCAAACTATTCAATAACTTGCTTTAACACGTACACACTATCGCCAATAGTATTGAGCCGCTCCTCCATCACTGAGTTCAGGTGTTCAACCCCTTCATGGCCACAGGTGTGAAACTCCAGCTCTAGTGCAGACGCTTCTACACACATTAGAGAGAGAATGGGCCGCTCTCAGGAGTGTTTGTGTGTGTGTGTGTGTGTGTGTGTTCGCTTCTACACACATTAGTGAGAGAATGGGCCGCTCTCAGGAGCTCAGAGAACTCAAGTGTGGGGCCGTGATCGGTGGGCACCTGTGCAATAAGGCCAAATATTATACTAAATATTCCACGCTCAACTATTAGTGGGATTATAACAAAGTGGAAGTGATTGGGAACAACAGCAACTCAGCCACAGCTCATGCTGAGGGTCACAGAGCGGGGTCAGCGCATGCTGAGGGTCACAGAGCGGGGTCAGCGCATGCTGAGGGTCACAGAGCGGGGTCAGCGCATACTGAGGGTCACAGAGCGGGGTCAGCACATGCTGAGGGTCACAGAGCGGGGTCAGCGCATGCTGAGGGTCACAGAGCGGGGTCAGCGCATGCTGAGGGTCACAGAGCGGAGTCAGCTCATGCTGAGGGTCACAGAGCGGGGTCAGCGCATGCTGAGGGTCACAGAGCGGGGTCAGCACATGCTGAGGGTCACAGAGCAGGGTCAGCACATGCTGAGGGTCACAGAGCGGGGTCAGCACATGCTGAGGGTCACAGAGCGGGGTCAGCGCATGCTGAGGGTCACAGAAGTGGCCAACTTTCTGCAGAGTCAAGAGCTCCAGACCTCCAAACTCCTGTGGCCTTCAGATGAGCTCAAGAACAGTGTGTAGAGCTTCATGGAATGGGTTTCCATGGCCGAGCCGCTCATTCAAGCTTTACATCACCATGAGCAATGCAAAGCGTGGGATGCAGTGGGGTAAAGTGCGCCACCACTGGACTCTAGAGCAGTGGAGACGTGTTCTCTGAGTGACCAATCACGCTTCTCTGTCTGACAATCCCATGGACGAGTCTGGGTTTGGCGGTTGCCAGGAGAACGGGACTTGCCTGACTGCATTGTGCCAAGTGTAAAGTTTGGTGAAGGGGGGATTATTATGGTGTGGGGTTGTTTTTCAGGGTGAGTTCCAGTGAAAGGAACTCTTAATGCTTCACCAAGACATTTTGGACAATTTCATGCTCCCAACTTTGTGGGAACAGTTTGTGGACGGCCCCTTCCTGTCCCAGCATGACTGACCAGTGCACAAAGCGTCTCCATAAAGACATGGATGAGCGAGTTTGGTGGAGGAACTGGAGTCCTGACCTCAACCCGAGAGAACACCTTTGGGATGAATTAGAGCGGAGACTGAGAGCCAGGCCTTCTCGTCCAACATCACAAATGCGCTTCTAGAAGAATCCCCATAAACACACTCCTAAACCTTGTGGAAAGCCTTCCCAGAAGAGCTGAAGCTGTTAGAGCTGCAAAGGGTGGCGACTCCGTATTAAACCCTACAGATTGAGAATGGGATGGCATTACAGCTCATGTGCGTGTGAAGGCAGGCGTCAAAACACCTTTAGCAATATAGTGTATCTCGGAACAATATCTTGAGGAGAGGTCGTGGGCTTTAGTTTGAGCACAACAAGAGGAGGTTGGCTCATATTGGGATTGTGTAACACCAGCTATTTCCCCAAATGCACCATGTATATTAGTTTGTGTGTGGTTAAGCTATAGTTGGTTGATTCGGGTGTTGTGCAGTACCTGTGGTTTCTCTGACGGAGGTAATGTCCGTGGCCGAGCCGAGGTTGGAGCGCTGCATGATGTAGCTGATGATCTTGCTGTACAGGCTCTGCAGATCCTCTCTGGTCTTGGCCCGGCTGTCGGTGATCTCTCTGCTCAGAGACAGCAGACCAGACTGCAGAACCTTCTGCTGCATCTCCAGAAACTCACCTGGACACAGACAGACAATCAGATTCCACCTTTAAAATGACACTAAACAACAAT
>JARQWZ010002108.1:190000-232500 GCA_033150135.1 Gobio occitaniae
AGGCATTTCAGGCTGGAAGGTTTGCAGCTTCTCACTCGTGCGATCCACACGCTGCAATGACAAATGCGTTACTTTAGTCAAACGTCATCAAATATAGAGATCAATTCAAATTCTGCAGCTCTAAAAAGACAAAAAAACTAAATCTGACAAGTGTTTAAAAGTCTGGGTCTCTTCTGCTCATGAGTCTGATCATAACTCCAGTAAAACATTCAGTACGTTAACATGGACAACAATACTCCGATATTAATCTGATTAAGACCATACTCGGATTATGACCATACTCGGATTATGACCATACTCGGATTATGACCATACTCGGATTATGAATCTACCATGTAAACAGCGATTTCTAATCACCTTAATCCGGTTAAAGTCATACTCGAATTAAACAAAAATCAAATTAAGACATGTGGAGTATGCCTATTTTAGTCACATTATCGAAGTGCATTGTAGACATGTGCACACCTTAATCTGACTATTAATGCTGTGTAGGAGTTTTCACCGCAATGACTACGTTTCCATGGACAGCAGTAATCTAATTATTGACCTTATTCTGAATAAGACTATATTCTGATTAAGGTGTTTACATGAGTTGCTTTGAGAATATTCCGTTCATGTTCCCGTTTTACATGTTATAGAACATAGCTTGATTAATGGTACATCATTACGTCCCCATGCCACGCTACGCTGTCCGGCGTCCAATCATAGCGCGACTTTCGTGGGTCTGTTCGAATTCAATGGGCTCAGGCCACCGCTGTAACTTTACCTGCGGGTGTCGCTGTTGGACAGTGTGACTTTATAAAAACCAGTGATTTTTATACTTTTTAATGAAATATATATATATATATATGTTGTTTTATATTTGTAATATTATATATTGTGTCTTTCAGTTTTTTTTAAGAGACACTGCCCATCTTGCCTCCTTCTTGACAGCCTACATTTCGAATAATAGCTTTGATAAATGATGAAAATTAAGGTTTCAAAATCGTGATTGTTTGGATTGTTTTTTTCTGCCGTTGAGCCACAGGCGCTCACTGAATGGCCATATGGCTCGCGAGTCTAGAGCTTCCCGACCGCTGTTGTAAGCAGACAATTATGAATCTGGGATTACAGATACAAATTTATTGCATTTTACTTTTACAATGAGCAGAATTATTACAACACAAAGAAAAAATAAATGGAGGAGGCCGTGTCCGAGTGAGCAGTCAAGCACACACACACCAACCATAGCAACACGCCATGGCAACGACATCTCAGACTGACAGTAAAAGATAAACGGGACATTTGAGCGCTTTGTTACTGTTTTGTACGCGCTGTTATATTAATTATAATTCAAATTCTGTTTTATTTGTCACAATATTATTGATGATTGTTGAGAGGGGCACTTTTGATACTTTTGATACGAGCCCCCAAAGCCCTCCCCTCTGCATTTGCCTGGTGTGTGTGCCTGGTGTGTGTGCCTGGTGTGTGTGTGTGTCCTGTCACAAAATGCGGCGAAAACTCCTACACAACGTTAATAGTTGGATTAAGGTGTGCACATGTCTACAATGCACTTGGATAATGCGATTAAAATAGGCATACTCCACATGTCTTAATTTGATTTTTGTTTAATTCGAGTATGGCTTTAACTGGATTAAGGTAAGGGGGGGGGGCTTTTGGGGGCTCGAGCCCCTGACCTTTTTAAAAATGTACCAAAAGTGCCCCTCTCAACAATCATCAATAATATTGTGACAAATAAAACAGAATTTGAATTATAATTAACATAACAGCGCGTTCAAAACAGTAACAAAGCGCTCCAATGTCCCGTTTATCTTTTCCGTATCTGTCAGTCTGAGATGTCGTTGCCATGGCGTGTTGCTATGGTTGGTGTGTGTCCTGCTTGACTGCTCATTCTGACGCTCCTCTATATTTTTTTCTTTGTGTTGTAATAATTCTGCTCATTGTAAAAGTAGAATACAATAAGTTTGTATCTGTAATCGAGGGATTTCAATTAACTTCAATGAACTTTTTGACACACTTAGAAAACTGAAAGTTCAGCCGTTCATCAGTGGACCACTTCCAGCAAGAGGAACAAATAGGTTTTCACGGCTACTTGGGCTTAATACATGGCTGCAAAAAACCTGCAACATGAAGGGAATGAACTTTATCGACAATTTTAATCTCTTCTGGAGTCAGAGACAACTGTTTACATCAAATGGCCTCCACCCAAACAAACTCGGTGCAAGAGTGCTAAAGGACAATATTTATTTTTCCCTTTATCATCCTTCAGCTGTGTATGCTAACCCACTCAACCTGGATGGCACACACACACCAGTAAAGTACGATCACAGGACTTCATTTCAGCATCTGAATGGACATGCGGTTGATACAGCCCACAAGGACAATGATAACACCACGCAGACACAACAACCACTTCTCATGGACACACTCCCAGCAGAGCCCCGCCCTCAGAGCTCACCACAGACACACTGTGACGGATTAGAACTGCTCCAAATGACACAGATCGAGCCACTAAACAGTAACATCTCAGCCCAGACTGTGGAGTCTGTGGAGGAACTGGTAAAAATGGGGACCATCAGGGGTGAGACTGGTGAACTTTTACAACTTATATGTGATATAAGCAATAAGCTGGAAGAAATGTCACTCCTTAAACCAGATAATAACATATCAACAGCATCCCCACTTCTGAGCTTCACAGAGAAAATGGATTTTGTTTATACTGGAACCAGACAATCATACTCGATCACTGCGAGCCCCCAGATATCAACCAAAAGAGCGTCAAGGCCCACAACCACCAAAGACTGTAGGCCCAGCTCGCTCTGCCCCTCCTCCTGTGAGATTTCTTCGGTCACAACGCCAGGGCACACACCCTCCTCCATCTGCACCAAAAACAACTGAAACCAGCTCTCAGTGACGTGTTCCGGGTCCTCGCAACGTCAACAGCAATCTTATCAAATGTTTACAAAACAAGCGCGAACCCAGTGCACCTGTTTCTTTCTCTATTTCTGTTCTGTTACGTGATAGAAAGTCCAAGGCTTTCTCAGGCCGTATGGCAAACCCATCTAATCTGCTGCCTGTTACTTATCAAACTAAGATTACTGTGGGGGAAAAAATTAAAATTAATACTGTTAAGTTAGCACTCTTAAACATCCGTTCACTTAAAAACAAATCATTTCTAGTCAACGACTTAATATCCACAAACAACCTAGATTTTTTGCTTCTAAATGAAACGTGGCTAGAAGACAGCTGCAGTGCAACAGTCCTCAATGAAACAGCCCCTCCTAACTTTACTTTTATGAGTGTCTGCAGACCAGTCAGAAGGGGTGGAGGGGTCGCAGCTCTATTTAAAGATGTTTATCAATGTAAGCAAGTATCATTCAGTGATTATTTGTCTCTAGAATATCTGGGCATTGTGCTAAAAGGTGCACCACGCATCCTGCTTATCATTATTTATAGGCCTCCGAAATATTCTCCGGCCTTTATTGATGACTTTACAGAGCTGTTATCAGCAATCTCATCTGAGTGTGACTGTTTTGCTATTGCTGGGGATTTTAACATTCACATTGACAATGCTGAATCCAGCACAACAAAAGATCTCATGACTGTTCTTAACACTTTTGATTTGACACAACATGTTCACGGACCCACACATGATCGTGGACACACTCTAGATTTACTTATCAGTAAGGGTCTAAACATTTCATCAATAGTTATTAAGGATGTAGCACTGTCTGATCATTTCTGTATTTTCTTTGATATATCAATCTCTCCTGCCATTGAAACTAGATCTGTCTCTGTCAAAAAGAGATGCTTAAATGAGAACACTAGTGTGCTGTTTATGAAGGCTATATCTCTAACACCAAGCATATCTGCAGACTCTGTTGATTTTCTCTTTGACTCTTTTAACTCAAAAGTTAAGGGTGTAATTGATGATATTGCTCCTGTGAAAGTCAGGAAAAAGAGTGGCAAACAAAAAGCACCTTGGACAAAGACAAAACTTGTAGTCCATTACAACATTTATAACAACAGTCTTCGTGCTTTCAATGTGGAACTAGGCAAAGCTAGACAGACATTCTTTTCAAATATTATAAACAGAAACATAAACAACACACGCACTCTTTTTGCTACTGTAGAGAGACTAACAAACCCTCCGAGTCACATTCCCAGTGAAATGCTCTCAGACAGCAAATGCAGTGAGTTTGCTTCCTTCTTCTCCGAGAAAATCATTAATATCAGAAATGCGATCAGCACATCCTTGAGTTGCTCTGAGGTGAGTCAGATCAGACCACAACCTCAGAAAGTTATTATGACTGATTTCGAAGCAATTGATGGTAAAATTTTAGAAGAAACGGTACAGCACCTTAAAACATCAACCTGCGCTCTTGACACACTCCCCACTTCTTTTTTCAAAAGTGTGTTTAACTGTTTAGAAGCAGATCTCCTAGAAGTGGTAAACGCCTCACTTCTTTCTGGGACTTTTCCAAACTCCCTTAAAACCGCAGTAGTTAAGCCTCTCCTTAAAAAGAGAAATCTGGATAACTCCATACTGAGCAACTACAGACCAATCTCAAATCTCCCCTTCATAGGCAAGATCATTGAAAAAGTTGTTTTCAGTCAGCTGAACAAATTCTTGAACTCAAACGGATACTTTGACAATTTTCAATCTGGTTTCCGACCGCTTCACAGCACAGAGACAGTGCTCATAAAGATAATAAATGATATTCGCCTCAATACAGATACAGGCAAAACATCAATTCTGGTACTACTGGACCTCAGTGCTGCATTCGACACTGTTGACCACAACATACTTCTTGACAGGCTAGAAAATTGGGTTGGGCTTTCTGGAATGGTCGTCAAATGGTTCAGGTCATACTAAGGGAGAGGTTATTATGTGAGTATAGGTGACCATAAGTCTGAGTGGACATCCATGACATGCGGAGTCCCACAAGGGTCAATTCTTGCACCACTCCTATTCAACCTGTATATGCTGCCACTGAGCCAAATAATGAAAAATAACAAAATGGCTGACCACAGCTATGCTGACGACACCCAGATCTACTTAGCCCTATCACCTAATGACTACAGCCCCATTGACTCTCTATGTAAATGCATTGATGAAGTTAACAGTTGGATGTGCCAAAACTTTCTTCAGTTAAACAAAGACAAAACTGAAATCACTACATTAGGAAACAAAGATGAAATTCTCAAGGTGAACGCATATCTTGAGGCTAAAGGCCTGAAATCAAAAAATCAAGTCAGGAATCTTGGTGTGATTTTGGAGTCAGACCTGAGTTTCAATAGTCATGTCAAAGCAATAACTAAATCAGCGTACTATCATCTAAAAAATATTGCAAGAATTAGAAGCTTTATTTCCAGGCAAGACTTAGAGAAACTCGTTCATGCTTTTATCACCAGTAGGGTGGATTATTGTAATGGTCTTCTCACTGGCCTACCCAAAAAGACCATTAGAAAGCTGCAGCTCATGCAGAACGCTGCTGCTAGGATCCTGAGCAGAACCAGAACATTATGACCATATCACACCAGTCCTCAGGTCTTTACACTGGGTTCCAGTTACATTTAGGATCGATTTTAAAGTACTATTACTTGTATATAAATCACTCAATGACCTAGGACCTAAATACATTGCAGATATGCTGATTAAATACAAACCCATCAGATCACTCAGATCATCAGGATCAAGTCAACTAGAAATACCAAGGGTTCACTCAAAGCAAGGAGAGTCTGCGTTTAGCTCTTATGCCAGCCGTAGCTGAACCAGCTTCCTGAACAGATCAGATGTGCTCCAACAGTAGCCACTTTCAAATCCAGACTCAAAACACATCTGTGCACATCTGTCCAGACTCAACACACATCTGTTCAGCTGTGCATTTACTGAATGAGCTATGCCACTGTACGTCCGACTGATTGCACCTTATCTTATACATTTACTCAATGAGCACTGTGCTTTGTCCGAACTGCTTATACTTTTAATTATGTTTCATTTTAACCCTGTTTTATTTTTAGTTTTTAATTATACTTTTTATTTTTTATTATTTTTTATTTTGTTAAGGCTGTCTGGGTGGAAGAGGTTGAGAGACGGGGGAGCGATAAATCAAAACCCCTCCGTGCGAGGACGATCCGTTTAGATCTGCTCTGACGGATAGATCTGTATAGCCTTGGTGGTGAGAGGAAGGACCGTGTAGATCCGCTCTGACGCTCGAACAAAGTAGAGATAGCCCTGGTGTGCGAGGAAGACCCGTTTAGATCTGCTCTGGCGGGTAAAACATCTAGAGAACGCCCTCAAGTTAGGCCAAGAAGATTTGTCTGTAAGGGAACTGTCTAAACGCACAGTTACCTGACAAATATTTTTAAAGTAAACCTGACTCTCCATTTTCTTCCACCCCAGATAGGGGATTTCATCTTTATTTTTTTATATCCTTTTAATTCCTATTATAACTGTTATACTATATATATTTTTAGAATTTTTTTTTCACTTATGACTATTTTAACTTAATTTCTATGTAAAGCACTTTGAATTGCCACTGTGTATGAAATGTGCTATACAAATAAACTTGCCTTGCCTTGCCTAATCACAGATTCATAATTGTCTGCTTACAACAGCGGTCGGGAAGCTCAGTGTAAAAACAATCCAAACAATCACGATTTTGAAACCTTTCATTATTAATCAAAGCTATTATACGAAATGTAGGCTGTCAAGAAGGAGGCAAGATGGGCAGTGTCTTTTCAAAAAAGTCGCGCTATGATTGGACGCCGGGCGTTGCATGGGGACGTAATGACGTACCATTAATCGAGTTATGTTCTATAACATGTAAAACAGGAACATGAACGTAATATTCTCAAAGCAACTCATGTAAACACCTTAATCAGAATATTGTCTTATTCAGAATAAGCTCAATAATTAGATTACTGCTGTCCATGTGAATGTAGTCAGTGAGATATTCCTCCAGTGTAGATCAGCTGTTCTCTATAGTAAAGGGTCATTTATTCCTGTGATCAAAGCTGTCCAGTCCTCAGTGTCACATGACCCTTCAGGAATCATTCTCATACTAACCCTGAGTAGTGTTTATGAGCAGTGGGATAAAATCTCTCTCTGTGTAGTTATGAGAAATATGAGCCCAAGTCAAACAAGCCCTCAGTTCTGTGAGAGATTGCAGTCAGTAAACACTGTTATCTATAGCGTGTGTGTGTTGTGCAGGTGTGTGTGTGATCTTACAGCGCTCTTGGGCAGGGTCTGCCTGTGGTCAGTGATGTAGCAGTGGATGAGGCCGGCGAGCACAGCCAGCACACACACACACAGCGCAGACGGCAGAACTCCTCCCAGCACGGCAGCCAGCAGCTGATCTCTGAACGGATCTACAGTGGAGAGAAACCATCGCCATCAGCTTACACACACACACACACACACACACACACCTGAAGCACGAGGAAGTCCAGCTCAGAGCATGCTGGGAAAACACCTCTGCTCCAGTCACGCATGGTATGCAGAAACTGATAAAGGGCAACGGTTTCCTCGACCTGTCACTTATGTCAATCAAACACTGCTCAAACCTGTTCATTCTGAAAGTGAAACACCAGAATCTGTGAGTGTGTTCACTGCGGTACCTTTGGGAGTGTGTGCGCACAGCGGCTCGCTGGGTCTGTAGGCCAGAGGGAGAGACTGGGATTCAGCATAGACCATCACGCAGACCTCTGTGGAAAACTCCAGAGGACCCACCCTCACACTCCTGCTCACAACACGCCTGTGATCCTGGGGAAAAACAACAACATGCATTAATTACTGCTTTAATTCCGACCTATTATGCCCCTTTCTGACCTATTCTACTGGGTGGAGTTTATGGTAATAGGGCCGAGTTTGTCAGCAGTCGTGGGTGGAGTCTATGCTAATAGGGCCGAGTCTGTCAGCAGTCGTGGGTGGAGTCTATGCTAATAGGGCCGAGTCTGTCAGCAGTCGTGGGTGGAGTCTATGGTAATATTGGCGAGTTTGTCAGCAGTCGTGGGTGGAGTCTATGCTAATAGTGGCGAGTCTGTCAGCAGTCGTGGGTGGAGTCTATGCTAATAGTGGCGAGTCTGTCAGCAGTCGTGGGTGGAGTCTATGCTAATAGTGGCGAGTTTGTCAGCAGTCGTGGGTGGAGTCTATGCTAATAGGGCCGAGTTTGTCAGCAGTCGTGGGTGGAGTCTATGCTAATAGGGCCGAGTTTGTCAGCAGTCGTGGGTGGAGTTTATGGTAATAGGGCCGAGTTTGTCAGCAGTCGTGGGTGGAGTTTATGGTAATAGGGCCGAGTTTGTCAGCAGTCGTGGGTGGAGTCTATGCTAATAGGGCCGAGTTTGTCAGCAGTCGTGGGTGGAGTCTATACTAATAGGGCCGAGTTTGTCAGCAGTCGTGGGTGGAGTCTATGCTAATAGGGCCAAGTTTGTCAGCAGTCGTGGGTGGAGTCTATGCTAATAGGGCCGAGTTTGTCAGCAGTCGTGGGTGGAGTCTATGCTAATAGGGCCGAGTTTGTCAGCAGTCGTGGGTGGAGTCTATGCTAATAGGGCAGAGTTTGTCAGCAGTCGTGGGTGGAGTCTATGGTAATAGTGGCGAGTTTGTCAGCAGTCATGGGTGGAGTCTATGCTAATAGGGCAGAGTTTGTCAGCAGTCATGGGTGGAGTCTATGCTAATAGGGCAGAGTTTGTCAGCAGTCATGGGTGGAGTCTATGCTAATAGGGCAGAGTTTGTCAGCAGTCATGGGTGGAGTCTATGCTAATAGGGCAGAGTTTGTCAGCAGTCGTGGGTGGAGTCTATGCTAATAGTGGCGAGTTTGTCAGCAGTCATGGGTGGAGTCTATGCTAATAGGGCAGAGTTTGTCAGCAGTCGTGGGTGGAGTCTATGCTAATAGGGCAGAGTTTGTCAGCAGTCGTGGGCGGAGTCTATGCTAATAGGGCAGAGTTTGTCAGCAGTCGTGGGTGGAGTCTATGCTAATAGCGCCGGGTTTGTCAGCAGTCGTGGGTGGAGTCTATGCTAATAGAGTGGAGTCTGTCAGCAGTCATGGGTGGAGTCTATGCTAATAAGGTAGAGTTTGTCAGCACTAGTGGGTGGAGTCTATGCTAATAGGGCTGAGTTTGTCAGCAGTCATGGGTGGAGTCTATACTAATAGGGCAGAGTTTGTCAGCAGTCATGGGTGGAATCTATGCTAATAGGGCAGAGTTTGTCAACGGTCATGGGTGGAGTCTATGCTAATAGGGCAGAGTTTGTCAGCGGTCATGGGTGGAGTCTATGCTAATAGGGCCTTGTCAGTCAGCAGTAATGGGTGGAGTCTATGCTAATAGGGCCTTGTCAGTCAGCAGTAATGGGTGGAGTCTATGCTAATAGGGCCTTGTCAGTCAGCAGTAATGGGTGGAGTCTATGCTAATAGGGCCGAGTTTGTCAGCAGTCGAGGGTGGAGTCTATGCTAATAGGGCTGAGTTTGTCAGCAGTCGTGGGTGGAGTCTATGCTAATAGGGCTGAGTTTGTCAGCAGTCGTGGGTGGAGTCTATGCTAATAGGGCCTTGTCAGTCAGCAGTCGTGGGTGGAGTTAGTGTCATTTTCACTAACCGTGTGATTTCTCCTGCTGTTGAACACAGACACGTGGTAGATCATGTCTGGGAAGATCTCCCAGAGGGACTTGTCTTTCCTCATCCTCTTAGTCCTCCACCTGAAGGGCCCGTTTATGGTGATGTTGATGTAGTTCTGCAGCACGTGCAGCTCCACCAGCGGCGCTCCGAGAACCGCTGCGGGACAGAGACTGATGAGCTCAATGATTGGCCTTTATGAGGCTCAGAGTTCAGCCCTGTGATTACTGTAATCAAGGCAAGCCATATGCATGTATATAAACAGCATGCTGAGAAGTGAACGTGAGAAAGAGCCAGCGCAGTGTAAACACAAAGACTTGCTCCACCCCAGAGAGAACATTCCTGAACGTTTGTGATGATTCCTGAGTCGCAGCATTCCAGGCCACTCTCCCTCCGCTTGAAGGGTGTTGCAGGGCTGGACAGGGTTTCTGGAGAATGCTAACACTAAACTAATTGAGGAACAATTTAATTAGGTGGATTAAAGCATTTGTCTTTCCGTTTCCTAACATAACGTGAGCATTTATAGGATTACAGCCTGTAAAACAAGCTCAGGTCTTTGTCTCATGAGAGCTCAGATTTCTCTCTGACTGCTGTGAAAACACTGAAACTGCAGCAGCTTAGAAACTATTTCATACACCACACAATAAACGGCTGATCTGAACTCAAAGTCTATTCTGTGGTAATAACCGGCCGGCCCGGCTGTCCATTATCTCACCAGTTACATGGACATAATGATTTGAGTTAAAATGACTTTAGGAAAACGTGTCCAGGAACACTGAAGCTCTTCCTGATCAAACAGTGTTTGCTTTGCAGTAGTGCTGGGCGGTATGACCAAAAATATATATCACGGTATTTTTCTAAATATGCTAATAAATTTAAATATGCTAAAAAAAATTCTATATCGGTTTCACGGTGTATGACGCTATTTTTTCCCCCTATGCATGACCGGGTGATAAAATACTGCAGTAGATTCACTAGAATGCCCTGTTTTACTGTCATGACGAGTGAATATTGTAGGAAAATTCCACACTAGAGTTAATACAGGTGTGCAAAGCCCCACAAAATGATGCTGTGGAGAGACAACCAATAAAACACAGACCTGCAACACACTCATTACAGGCACATGAATATTAAAATATGACCACAGAGAGAGAAAAAAAGGGCACCGTAAGCTTATCTTGTTGTTATAAAAATCTTATATAACAACAAACGGCCAAAACGAGGATATTTGCAATACATTTAAGAGCACTCTCTAAACAAATGACACATCAGTTTAACAAAAAGAATAAAGCAGTTACTTTTTTGCCCATTCTTCTTTGAATTGTCAGCTTATTTATTAACTTACATCATTCATTGTCTTTTGTATAGCAGAATAATCAACCATGGTCGTGATCAGATGTATGGTTGTATCGGTGTAGCCAAATCAGTGCACATTTCATTTGAAGAAGACATGATGAAATATGTGCGCGTACACGCTTCGGGGCTCATGTTTAGAGCACTAGAGTATATGAAATATGTCCATTAAAAACTTAAACGCGCTCGGTCCGTTCTATATCTGATATATGATCCATGTGGTGAGTGTTGTTAATCTCATCGCGGCGCTCCGTGCTGAAACCGCTCTCTCTCTCTCGCGCGTGTAGTTTGAATTCTCCTCTGTAATCAAGGGCTGAATCCGAAATCGCCCCCATAACCTCAAATAGGGCATTATTTGGAGGGGACAGCGCTTTGTAGTGGTGTCCGAAACCATAGTGGACGTTATTAAGTGCACTCATTCTATCCCACATCGCACCGCAATAACGAGTGTACAGCTGATGTACACACAACGCTGTCCGACTTCACGCACTCGTTTTCATTCACTCCTTCAAATGAAGTGATAATGTAGGGAATAGTGAATGAGGGAGAATCTGGTTAACATGTCTTTGTGTGCTCATTCTCACACTGAAAGCTCTCCTCTGCAGCCTGGGGAATCAGTTGAGTGGATTGAACCATGTGAACTGTGCAATGTTCAAACGTTTCCTAATAAAATCCAGTGTCCAAACATGGCCATATTGGGCTTGGCCTCATAAATGCAGCTATATTTTATGACATGTCTCTATGTGTATGCAAATCAGTGTCAAGCTAAACTCTATTTGTTCTGGCTTTAATAAGCAGTGATAGACGATCAGAAGTGTTTTTCAGTTCAAGGGTCACTCACTGTCGGCCATGGGGTTGAATCTGTCCGTGCTCTCGCTCCAGAGGGACTGTGTGTGAGCGCTGACGGCTCGGACTCTGGCGAAGTACTCGTCCCACCGGTCAAAGGTCTCCTGAGACACGTCACACTGGCTCTGTGTGATGGAGCTGCACTGCTCCACCCGCCTCCACCGCAGCTGCCCAACACCGCTCTCCAGCGCATCGCCGTATCTGCGGGATAACAGTTCATGTCACATTACAGCTTCAGGAAAGCAGAACTAGTCCTTCATCCCTCTCTGTTCTAGCTTGAGCTGTTTTTATCGCCTCTTTAAGATCAATCATGTGCTGTATTTATGTTTATGTAAATATTGGTTTTGTGGGGGTCAGTACATATCTGGACAACTAACATCTTCACTAACTTCTCCTTTCTTCATCATTCTCTTTAGATCATATATATGAACACACAAAAAAATGAGGGAATGGAGCGGAACCATAGACCGTAAGAAAAGCGTGGCATCTTGGGACCGAGTCTGTGCAGTCGAGAGCAGGAAGTAGAGGCGCGATTATCAAAAGTTATTAAGGATGTGGCACTGTCTGATCATTTCTGTATTTTCTTTGATATATCAATCTCTCCTGCCATTGACATTAGATCTGTCTCTGTCAAAAAGAGATGCTTAAATGAGAACACTAGTGTGCTGTTTATGAAGGCTATATCTCTAACACCAAGCATATCTGCAGACTCTGTTGATTTTCTCCTTGACTCTTTTAACTCAAAAGTTAAGAGTGTAATTGATGATATTGCTCCTGTGAAAGTCAGAAAAAAGAGTGGCAAACAAAAAGCACCCTGGAGAAACTCAACAGAAGTGCAATTAATGAAAAGACAATGTAGGAAATCTGAACGCATGTGGCGAAAGACAAAACTTGTAGTCCATTATAAGATCCATAAAGACAGTCTTCGTGCTTTCAATGTGGAACTAGACAAAGCTAGACAGACCTTCTTTTCAAATATTATGAACAGAAACATAAACAACACGCGCACTCTTTTTGCTACTGTAGAGAGACTAATAAACCCCCCGAGTCACATTCCCAGTGAAATGCTCTCAGACAGCAAATGCAGTGAGTTTGCTTCCTTCTTCTCCGAGAAAATCAATAATATCAGAAATGCGATCAGCACATCCTTGAGTTGCTCTGAGGTGTGTCAGATCAGACCACAGCCTCAGAAAGTTATTATGACTGATTTTGAAGCAATTGATGGTAAAATTTTAGAAGAAACGGTACAGCACCTTAAAACATCAACCTGCGCCCTTGACACACTCCCCTCTTCTTTTTTCAAAAGTGTGTTTAACTGTTTAGAAGCAGATCTCCTAGAAGTGGTAAACGCCTCACTTCTTTCTGGGACTTTTCCAAACTCCCTAAAAACTGCAGTAGTAAAGCCTCTCCTTAAAAAGAGAAATCTGGATAACTCCATACTGAGCAACTACAGACCAATCTCAAATCTCCCCTTCATAGGCAAGATCATTGAAAAAGTAGTTTTCAGTCAGCTGAACAAATTCTTGAACTCGAACGGATACTTTGACAATTTTCAATCTGGTTTCCGACCGCATCACAGCACAGAGACGGCCCTCATTAAGATAATAAATGATATTCGCCTCAATACAGATACAGGCAAAACATCAATTCTGGTACTACTGGACCTCAGTGCTGCATTCGACACTGTTGACCACAAAATACTTCTTGACAGGCTAGAAAATTGGGTTGGGCTTTCTGGGATGGTCCTCAAATGGTTCAGGTCATACTTAGAAGGGAGAGGTTATTATGTGAGTATAGGTGACCATAAGTCTGAGTGGACATCCATGACATGCGGAGTCCCACAAGGGTCAATTCTTGCACCACTCCTATTCAACCTGTATATGCTGCCACTCAGCCAAATAATGAAAAATAACAAAATGGCTGACCACAGCTATGCTGACGACACCCAGATCTACTGAGCCCTATCACCTAATGACTACAGCCCCATTGACTCTCTATGTAAATGCATTGATGAAGTTAACAGTTGGATGTGCCAAAACTTTCTTCAGTTAAACAAAGACAAAACTGAAATCACTACATTAGGAAACAAAGATGAAATTCTCAAGGTGAACGCATATCTTGAGGCTAAAGGCCTGAAATCAAAAAATCAAGTCAGAAATCTTGGTGTGATTTTGGAGTCAGACCTGAGTTTCAGTAGCCATGTCAAAGCAATAACTAAATCAGCTTACTATCATCTGAAAAATATTGCAAGAATTAGAAGCTTTATTTCCAGGCAAGACTTAGAGAAACTCGTTCATGCTTTTATCACCAGCAGGGTGGACTATTGTAATGGTCTTCTCACTGACCTTCCCAAAAAGACCATTAGAAAGCTGCAGCTCATGCAGAACGCTGCTGCTAGGATCCTGAGCAGAACCAGAAAATATGACCATATCACACCAGTCCTCAGGTCTTTACACTGGCTTCCAGTTACATTTAGGATCGATTTTAAAGTACTATTACTTGTATATAAATCACTCAATGACCTAGGACCTCAATACATTGCAGATATGCTGATAGAACACAAACCCATCAGATCACTCAGATCATCAGGATCAAGTCAGTTAGAAATACCAAGGGTTCACTCAAAGCAAGGAGAATCTGCTTTTAGCTCTTATGCCAGCCGTAGCTGAAACCAGCTTCCTGAACAGATCAGATGTGCTCCAACAGTAGCCACTTTCAAATCCAGACTCAAAACACATCTGTGCACATCTGTCCAGACTCAAAACACATCTGTGCACATCTGTCCAGACTCAAAACACATCTGTTTATCTTATGCATTTACTGAATGAGCACTGTGCTTTGTCCGAACTGCTTGCACTTTAATTATGTTTCATTTTAACCCTGTTTTATTTTTAGTTTTTAATTATACTTTTTATTTTTTATTATTTTTTATTTTGTTAAGGCTGTCTGGGTGGAAGAGGTTGAGAGACGGGGGAGCGATAAATCAAAATCCCTCCGGTGCGAGGACGATCCGTTTAGATCTGCTCTGACGGATAGATCTGTATAGCCTTGGTGGTGAGAGGAAGGACCGTGTAGATCCGCTCTGACGCTCGAACAAAGTAGAGATAGCCCTGGTGTTCCTGTCCAGGAAGATTTGTCTGTAAGGGTAATGTTTAAATGCACAGTTACCTGACAAATATTTTTTTGAGTACTCCCTCCGGTGCGAGGAAGACCCGTTTAGATCTGCTCTGGCGGGTAAAACATCTAGAGAACGCCCTCAAGTTAGGCCAGGAAGATTTGTCTGTAAGGGAACTGTCTAAACGCACAGTTACCTGACAAATATTTTTAAAGTAAACCTGACTCTCCATTTTCTTCCACCCCAGATAGGGGATTTCATCTTTATTTTTATTTCCTTTTAATTCCTATTATAACTGTTATACTATATATATTTTTATTTTTATTTTTTCACTTATGACTATTTTAACTTAATTTCTATGTAAAGCACTTTGAATTGCCACTGTGTATGAAATGTGCTATACAAATAAACTTGCCTTGCCTTGCCTTACAAAAGGCGATGATAGGACGAATATCATGTCAGTTACTTTTTCATATTGTTAATTAAAAGGTGAATGAGAATCTGTCAGCTCAATTGTCATGTAAGGGATTAATATTATGTCATTTTGTCTGCGATGTCATTTGCAGATTAATATTTTTACCATTCTTTGTGTCCTGAAGTAAATGTCCTCTTTTTCTGTTTCAGTTCTAAGAAAAGCAGTGGGCCTGTTATTGTTTTACAGATGAAGCTCTTAATACTGCTGCCAGAGATGTTTACATTCAAACATCTATTAGTCTGTAATGCAGCTAATTTTTGTTTATTATTATTTATTTTTTCAATTTAAAGCGAACAGAATATTTAAACAATGCTTAGAGAGCATGTGTGTGTGATTTGAGTTCTGAGAACTTGCCTCAAAGTTAATTAAAACAACCATTTCAAAAGCTGAAGTGACTTTCTTTATTATATATTATAGTTAGAATATGTATAACTCAATGTTTTAACTAATTGAAAAAAGCTGAATAATCGTTCAAAACTTTCTGATTAGTCGTCGACGGCAATGACACGAAACGATGATTAGTCGATTAATCGTTCTAATAATCGTTAGATTAATCGATTATTAAAATAATCGTTTGTTGTTGCAGCCCTGGTGGTGAGTTTGTGAATTGCAATCATCCACCCCTCCCAAAATGCTACGGTGGCCGACACAGGACAAAGATGTGGTCATCTGAGACAGCAGAGAGTAGCTGGCGCTCTGTAGAGAAGTTTGTCCCTTTAGGGCTACTGTATGGCGGCACAAAATGGCGGCACAAAATGGCGGCACAAAATGGCGGCTTCACTGTAAGGCGACCCACGGTGTGTGTATATAGAAACGGCTCATTCTAATGCTTCATTATGTAAGGTCTTTATACTCCTCTGAAAACATAGCATTTCTGTCAATAGATCCTCATAAATACTACACACTGCACCTTTAATTGAAATAAAATCAAATATAAAAATATTTTCCATCCATCTGTGTTATCTCATCATGGACTGCATTACCCATAACCCCCTGACCCCCTATATAAGCCCTGTGTGTTCACTCGTTCAGTGTGAAGTTGTGTGTGTGTGAGTGTGTGTGTTATTCGACTCACTTGGCATACTCCACAGAGTAGATGGTGTCGTTGGGAGAGCCTTCTCCGGGCGTCCACCTCACCACGTTCCTCAGGTTGATGGAGGAGAAGTGGACGTTCTGCGGCTCGGGCAGACGCTCAGGTGAGACTGCATCAGAATATCCTCACATTATTATCACACACACACTCCTGTCAGCAGCAACACATGCACACACTCCTGTCTTCTACAGCAGGAGCACAGCTCAGGCATTGTGGAAATAAATCACACTCATGAAACCACAGGAAGAGGCACACGGGTCAATCTGCTTCCTGAGTCTCAAGACCACAGAACCCAGCACATCATAATAAACACTATCTCATAAATCACTACATGAATAATAAACTTGTTTCTGCCATGGAATATAAACTTTTACGAGATGATTATGACTTTATAGGCTCTCACAACTTAAAATCATAGTTGTGAGACAGAAAGTCTTATGCAGTTTATTCATGAAAAAGCTCCAAACCTTCATTACTTTTATTAATCATATAATTAGTATTATAAATATTAATAATATATATGCCTATATAAGACTTATAGGTTCGACTCTCCATCACAGAATGAACAGGCGACATTAATATAAATATCTGAGCAGTATCCACCAGGTGAGTGAGTTTGAGAGACGGTGAGATTTACCTGGCGCTCCTCTGGAGAGCAGCCACAGCGCGAGCACTAGCACTGGCTCCATGCCTTCATTCTGTCCCGCTGACCCCGGGCAGTGTGAGTTCAGTCCCGGGCAGTGTGAGCTCAGTCCCGGGCAGTGTGAGTTCAGTCCCGGGCAGTGTGAGTTCAGTCCCGGGCAGTGTGAGTTCAGTCCCGGGCAGTGTGAGTTCCTCGGCGTGTCTCCGGAGCTGACGGGAGCTCGCGCGCTCAGGTAAAGCGCCTCTCTCTCCACAGGTGTTTCTGCGCTGCTGCGCGACACGTGACCTGCCCGAGCCAACCGCTGAAGAGGCGCGCGAGGTTTATTCTGGTTTCCAGGTAACGCCAACGCGACCTGATTGATATTCATGAGCCAGATCCTTATAATAACATTTGAAAAACATTTAAAAAATGTGATACCACCTTACATTCTAAACTACAACGTCTTACAGGAGCTTTAACTGTTTCTCTTTCTCGAGGGTGTGTGTGTGTGTGTGTGTGTGTGTGTGTGTGTGTGTGTGTGTGGTATGACAGCGGACTGGTTATACAGGTGCGACTTCATTACCTGAATGAATGACAAATGATATCACAATATAAAATAATCTAAATCAATATCTATCCATCCATTCATCTTCCATCCGTCCGTCCATCCTTCCATCTATCTATCCATCCATCCGTCAATCCATCATCCATCCACCCATCCATCTATCTATCTATCTATCTGTCTATCTGTCTGTCTGTCTGTCTGTCTGTCTGTCCATCCATCCATCCATCCATCCATCCATCCATCCATCTATACATCCATCCATCCATCCATCCATCCATCCATCCATCTATACATCCATCCGCCCATCCATCCATCCATCCATCCATCCATCAGTCCATCCATCCATCCATCCATCCATCAGTCCATCCATCCATCAGTCCATCCATCCATCTATCCGTCCATCCATCCATCCATCAGTCCGTCCATCCATCCATCCGTCCATCCATCAGTCCATCCATCCATCAGTCCATCCATCCATCCATCCATCAGTCCATCCATCCGTCCATCCATCTATCCATCCGTCCGTCCATCCATCCATCCTTCCATCTATCTATCCATCTATACATCCATCCGGCCATCCATCCATCCATCCATCCATCCATCTATACATCCATCCATCCATCCATCCATCTATCCGTCCATCTTTCCATCAGTCCATCCATCCATCCATCCATCCATCCATCAGTCTATCCGTCCATCCATCCATCCATCCATCCATCCATCCATCCATCTATCCATCATCCATCCATCCATCCGTCCATCTATCCATCAGTCCATCCATCAGTCCGTCCATCTATCCATCCATCCATCCATCCATCCATCCATCCATCCATCCATCCGTCCATCTATCCATCATCCATCCATCCATCCGTCCATCTATCCATCAGTCCATCCATCAGTCCGTCCATCCATCCATCCATCAGTCCATCCATCAGTCCATCCATCAGTCCGTCCATCCATCCATCCGTCCATCCATCCATCCATCCATCCATCCATCCATCCATCCATCCGTCCATCTATCCATCATCCGTCCATCTATCCATCATCCATCCATCCATCTATCCATCATCCATCCATCCATCCGTCCATCTATCCATCAGTCCATCCATCAGTCCGTCCATCCATCCATCCATCTATCCATCTATCCATCTGTCATTTTGGATAGATGGATTGAATGTGATTGAAAACATTGAATGTGTTTTGTCCATAGCACTTCCCTTGTAATGAATATGTGCTGATGCCCTTCAGTTTCAGGTCATGTGACTGTGATTTTGGTTATTATGGGTGATCCTTCTTAATTCTCATCATTGTATTCAGTCAAAATAACAGCACATGCTCTTCCTGTCAGGGATCTGAAAGTAGAAACACTTACTGAAGAACAAAAGATCTGTATTCTCTCTCTCTCTCTTTACATGCAAATAAGAGGAAACGGTTTCACACCAATTCTTGTCATACAAGGGAAGTTCATTCCCATTATCTCATTATCAGCTTTTGAGTCAAAGGTATAATTACACGATTGGCTGTAAATATAGTGTTCAGCTCCCTGTTTGTTTGCTTGTATGATTTTATTCTCAAACTAAAATACTTGTATTATATTAGTTGGGTAACAAGTGGACACAATAATTCTAACAGAAGAGTATATAATGAAGGTAGATTTTATCTAAATAGTTGGGAATATCTCTAATAATTAAACTATTGTGATTTATCGATTTGTTTTTGTTTGTTTTCCCCGGCCGAGAAGGCTCAACAGAAACCGGAACCATCGCTGTGTGATTGTGTGTCACACCGGAATGAGTTCAGCGGCGCGCGTGTTTCCGGCTTGTCTGGACTGGCGTTGGGTTTTTGTTGTGTTCATCAGAGCCTTAGTACAATAAAGTACACACTCTCACACACACACACTTTAAACATGGAGCTGTAAGTTTGTGAAGTCCTGTCCTGCGACGAGCTCTCACACCATGGCGGTCCCGATGGAGAGTCAGCTCCAGAGCATCTTTGAGGATGTAGTGGTGGGTGATTTCACTGCACGATCCTTTCATCCATTAAAACAGTGTCCCATAAAATGTTGTCTTATAAAACGATAAACAAACACATAATTAAATGCTTTGTTTACATCAGAAAACGGAGGTGATAGAAGAGGCGTTTGCTGGGTGAGTAAATAACAAAGACTGATAATACAGCTAACCTGTAGGTGGATAAGAGAGTGAGTCTCTCTCTCTCTGTGTGTGTGTGTGTGTGTGTGTGTGTGTGTGTGTGTGTGTGTGTGTAGGATGTTCATGGACAGTGCGGAGGATGAGAGGAACAAGCTCCTGAGCTGTTTAGGAGCCTTCAGACAGTACTGGAGCGGTCTTCCTCAGGTCAGATCACACCATCACTGCTGTCCATCATCAGGAGCCTTTATGAGAAACTCGCCGATATTCCAGTTGTGTTTAATGTGTGTGTGCAGGAGTCACATGATCAGTGTGTGCAGTGGATCGTCCGCTTCATTCATGGCCAGCACAGCCCCAAACGCATCGCCTTCCTGTACGACTGCCTGGCCATGGCGGTGGAGACCAGTCTGCTGCCACCCAGGTCAGAACCACAGCTCTGTGTGTGTGTGTGTGTGTGTGTGTGTGTGTGTGTGTGTGTGTGTGTGTGTGTGTGTGTGTGTGTGTGTGTGTGTGTGTGTGTGTGAAACACTAGGAGTTAGTTGTGGTTTCCAGGAGTACATGCATAACACACGAGAATAGGAAGAACACTTAAATAGTCTTGAAGTAATATACATCTAGATTAGAAGACTTGTATACAGATCAGGCTTGACATATAGAGCCAGGGCTCCAGACTAACTGTCTTCTCCAGGAGCACACTGGCCCTCAACTGAACATTTTAGGGGCACAACCAGAAATTTTAGGGGCGCACACCGTAAATCAACATGCTAACCAAATCTACTAATGTCCACTGTATTACTAATTGGGATGGGTATTGTTAAGGTTTTAATGGTATTACTACTCTAACCCATACTGCTTACCGATCCGGTACTTTAACGGTATTCTTACCGGTTCTTTTTATTATACTTTATATATTTTTTAATAAAAAAAAAACATAATTAAGAACATAATTAACATGGCTTTATAATCTGAAAAGTAAAATATCTATAGCAAAAGAAACCGCAAAGTTTGAACAAAAATATAAAACATCTGTGTGTAAGTGGACCAGTGTGCAGGCATTCGGAAGATCTGCTAACATTAATATTACAGTAAAGAACAAACCTACAAACAAATCTGATAAAGTAATGAAATGTAAAATAACACTGCATAGTTTTCACTGTATAAATTGATAGATTAATGCTTATAAAAGCTAAAGTTATTAATTCAAGAGATGTGAATATTTTCTATTTGCCTTTTGTTTGATTCGAATGAATGGCTCAATCGTCAGCAGGTTTATCAGACGCTGCCCCTTTAAGACCGATCAATGCAGAACTAATATTAAATATTCTCCTATTTCTCCAAACTATTTACGCCCATTTAAGATATAAACTGTTAAAATAACTACTCTCCAATCTAGTCATTTTGACACCGGCTATTTGTTGTTTATTTGATGGTTTAGACGCGCACACGAAGCCTAAAATATAAAGTGCAAGTCGGTCAATTTCGCAGCGCACACACATAAGCCGCCTTGAAGTTGGAAACCGCGTCTCTTGCGCGGATTATTGTGCATTTAATATCTCTTTATTATCAAACACATCCCGCAGTTTAGCAACAGTAGAGACTGCAGTTTACAACAATCACTGAGTCTGACGTTTAGTTTAGGTTTAGGGAGAAATGACGGCAGCTGTGAAGGGAAGATGAGCTCGACGAACACGGAATAGTTTTACCTCATACCATCTTTTTATAATTCATGGAAGCCAAAATCGAAAATAAAATTAGATTAATATCATAGGACATCCCTAAAGTTTAAGCAGACTAAACTTTTGTGTAGTTCTCTTGGCCATTGTCACTCATTAAGCTGACAGTGGTGTGTGTTGCTGTAGCTCGCTCGCTTTCTCTCTCTTCTGGATTGCGAATGGCAAAAATGCATCACGGACAAATGGTTTAATATTTTCTCATATAGAAACGGCTGGCAAAGATAGAATTTGCCAGACATAACGTCTATCAATTATAATTAGTAAGTGTATTTTCTTAATTTCTCCAGTACCGACAGCAGGAAAATTTACTGGTGGCACTTCAGTCGCACACTCTCAAATTTTAGTCGCAAAATGCGACCATTTAGTCGCACTCTGGAGCCCTGAGAGCTGTCAAACGATTCATCACATCCAAAATAATAGTTTGTGTTTGCATATATGTGTGTGTACTGTGTATAATTATGTAGATTTGAATACACACATATACGTGTATATATGCTGTATATAATATATATTTATATTATTTATATATATATATTTGAATCCCTGTGTAAATGCATATATTATGTTGTCCTTTACATATGTATGAATGTATATGGTGTATGATAGAAAGGTGACCTTGAAATTGTGGCGTTAAAGGGGACGTGTGCCAGGGAAAAATTTGGGTGCACCTAAATAAAAAAGTTAGTCGCACACACACACACACCCGGCCATCCACGTGATGTAGAAGAACATGTGATCATCAGACCAGGCCGCCTTCTTCCATTGCTCTGTGGTCCAGTTCTGATGCTCACGGGCCACTGTTGGGGCTTTGGGCGGGGTCAGGGGTCAGCGGCTGTGCCGCCCCATACACAACAAACTGAGATGCTCTGTGTGTTCTGACCCCTTTCTATCAGAACCAGCATTAACTTCTGGAGCAGTTTGAGGTCCAGTAGCTCGTCTGTTTGTTCCTTCCTCTGAGCACTTTTGATAGAGACTGACCACTGCAGACCGGGAACAGCCCACAAGAGCTGCAGTTTTGGAGATGTTCTGACCCAGTCGTCTAGCCGTCACAATCTGGCCCTTGTCAAACTCGCTCAAATCCTTACGCCCATTTTTCCTGCTTCTAACACATCAACTCTGAGGACAAAATGTTCACTTGCTCCCTAATATATCCCACCCACTAACAGGAGATCATCAGTGTTACTCACCGGTCATAATGTTATGCCTGATCGGTGTATATACACCTGTATGAATAGAAATATGTATTTATATAGTCTCTATGTACTGCCTAACTCTCAGGTAATAGTAGTAAATCCTTTATTCATTCGTTACAAACAGAACTCAGAGCCTCAGCGCTCATGTTTAGGGTCATGTGACTCAGCTCTGTGATGTGTTTTGCAGGATGGTGTGTCAGGCTCTGATTGGCTCGGACAGTCTGGAGTGGGAGAGGACGCAACTCTGGGCTTTGACCTTCAAACTCATCCGCAAAATCATTGGAGGAGTCGACTATAAGGTGAAGAGAGAAACTGCACACATGAGCTGCTGAACACTGAAACCTGTGTTTGTGAAATCATAGAAGAGTTTGTGTTATGTGTCATCTGACCAATCAGAGCAGAGTAGACCAATCACAACAGACTGGACCATCTGACCAATCAGAGCAGCCCTGTTTAAACTCTCTCTCTGCGTGTGGTGTTTCAGGGCGTCAGGGATCTTCTGAAGGCCGTGCTGGACAAGATTCAGACCGTCCCAAACTTCGTGAGCTCTGCTGTGGTTCAGCAGCTGCTGGCGGCACGAGAGGTACGCTAGAGTTCACAGGTCACGTCTCTTCTTCTGCTGTTTCCTGGCTGTGATTAATTGTCCTGTGTGAAGGTGGTGGAGTACATACTGGACCGCAACGCTTGCCTGCTGCCCGCGTACTTCGCAGTGACTGAGATCAGGAAGCTGTATCCCGAGGGGGCGCTCTCTCACTGGGTAACTCTCCAGCCCAGGGGTCAGGGGTTACTGAACTCCAGCTGCTCTTCTCAGACTAACCCTGTGTTTGTGCTTTCAGCTGCTGGGCAGCCTCATATCAGACTTTGTTGATAGTTTCAGACCGACCGCCCGGATTAACTCCATCTGTGGTAAGACACACCCTCATCTCTCAGTGTTGTGGAATACTGTGGGGCATATCCCACAAGCCCATGCGGCAGTCAGATGTTTGAATAGTGTGTGTGTGTGTGTGTTTCAGGGCGCTGCAGTCTTCTGCCGGTGGTGAATAACTCTGGGGCCATCTGTAACTCGTGGAAGCTGGACCCGAGCACTCTGCGGTTCCCTCTGAGGGGAATGCTGCCCTATGATAAGGTGTTGATCAATCTCATACAGGGCTGGACATTAACGCTTGTCCGGGACACGTGGATTTTTTGAAGGGGCAAGTGAAAGAGAATTTGACTTGCCTGACCGGACAAGTGTCCTGATAAAACATCAATAACAAAAATAGGGAATCACCAAAATGCAAGAATGATTCTGCCGTCATTAGTGTAAGTGGAGATCGACAGTGGATAATAATATATCATGTATAATGAACTGACACTAACTATAACGTTGACGCTCGCGCAGCCTCTCGAGGAGAAATCACAACAAACGCTCATCAACTCAGTAACACACTGCAGTAAACATGTAGAAATGTGGAGTTTATTTATATTTATAACATATGATACAGTTGCAGCGTCACATTACCAAGAGTGCTGTTTTCCTGAATAACATCACGACTGAAAACGTCACGCTGATTTCATATGACCGTTCCATAAACAATAAGTCGCTTACATTTTAGATGCAATATTGACTGTTTTGTTCTATTTCAGCAGCGAAAATAGTTCCAAACAAAGATCACAGCAGAGCCATAACACCTCTCACAGCAACAGTGTGTGTTAGTGAATGATTCAGTTGAATCAAAGACTCAATGACCTGTTCGTTAACAACTGCCTCATTCCTGAACGAATCAGCCGTTTGAACGAATCGACTCAATGACTCACTCATACAGACGTTCACCTGCGCCACCTACTGGCAGTTTAGTTTCATGTTTAAACATTTCCAACTTTTCTTATTTGTATATTCAAAAAATATTTAAAATAATCTCATAACATTATTTAATGCAGTTGTAAATTTTCAGTGTAAATGATTTAATTTGATTGGTAACAGCCCTACAGTGTCTTATTCTAATTTAATTTATTGATCAAATGTAAGAATATTAAAGGAAAGCTGAAGCATAGCCTATATTTAATAAGATTAGGGGAAAATGCCCTTTATAAAAGGTAAAAATATCACAAATATGCAGATTTAAATATGTCAAAGCTGATTGAACACTGGTGAGAATATTACTCTTTTTTTTTTTTTTACTCGGACAAGTGAATGTCAAGCCTTGCTCACATTGATCAGTGCATGTGATTCACAAAGAAAATGTTTTAACTAGGGCTGCTCAGGATTGACATTATATGACAATATATACAATATTTTGTTTTTCTGCAATATATATTGCAATATTAAAATACAAGACAGTCCCTCCAGTTTTTTGTGATTCCGCGATCGCCGAATACAACGCAAAATCAACAAAATGATCAGTTTTTTTGCGATCCTGCATAATTCGTAATTTCACCGCAAAATAAATCGTAAAAAAATATTTTAATAACAAATATAAATTACATTATCTAATTGACCTCTCTCTAATTGTGTCATTAATTCCTCACCCTCATGTGGTTGGACACCCGTCAGACCTCCGTTCATCTTCAGACACAAATGAAGATATTTTAGTGTAAATCTGATGCTCTGAAAGGCCTCCATTGGCTCAACTTTACACTCTCAAGACCCTTAAAAGACACTAAAGACTAAAGTTACAAAGTCCATCTCACTACAGCGGCTCTACAATAACTTTATGAAGTGACGAGAATAGTTTTTGTGCGCAAAAAAACCCTAAATAATGACTTATATAGTGATGACGATTTCAAAACACGGCATCATGAAGCTTCGAAGCGTTATGAATCAGTGAATCATGATGAGTGACCTGACCTGACGAGTGACCTCTGACCCGATGCATGATGTAGGAGGAATAGCATAAGCTCAAGTGAGAGTCGACGCCTCTCGCGGTTCAAACAAAAATCTCAAGCTCCTCCCACATTTCTCTTTAGTTTAAGACTAATTTGTGACCGGTGTTTTGTTTTGCTCCATCCTCTGTGCTTCTGTGTTCGTCAATACGTCGTCAGAGGTCACTTGTCATGCGTCGGGTCAGAGGTCACTCTTCTGCTGGAAAAAAATGTGTTTACCATTTTATAAAACTTTTTGTTTCTGTCAAAACCAGCATCATTTGATCTGTGTGGTTTGGATGTTACCTTAGATCTGCTCCACCTGCCCATATGGTAATGAGTTCAGTTGTGCAGGTCGTATGAAGCCCTGCAGACACTGTGTGTGTGAGTATTTAAATAAAGTGTGTGTGTGTCCTGCAGGACCTGTTCGACCCACAGACGGGTCTGCTGAGGTATGTGCTGGAGCAGCCGTACTCCAGAGACATGGTCTGCAACATGCTGGGCCTCAACAAACAGGTGCCGCCCGCTCTCTCTCTCTCTCTCTCTCTCTCTCTCTCTCTCTCTCTCTCTCTCTCTCTCTCTCTCTCTCTCTCTCTCTCTCTCTCTCTCCCTGTGCTTTCCTCTGTCTCTCAGTGCTCTCTCTCCCTCCTCTGCCTCGCATGTCCATCCCCTTCTCTGTGATGAGAGGCTGACGCAGAGGCGTGGAGAGATCAGCTGCTTGTAGTTTGAGTAGTCCCACACTCCCTCCCACAGGAAGTGAACGGCCAGCCTCCACCATACTCCCTGCCAAACCCGCTCCTTCATGAGCCGCCAGATCTCTCTCTGGGTCTGGGTCTGGGTCGGGGAGGGAGTATCGCCCCACCTGTCCCTCTCACACCTGTCTCAGGGGGTGTGGTTTGGCTTGACTGACAGGGTTACTTGGAGCTGGCCTCCTAGTCACTGTATTTGTGTTTTCTTTTTTTTCTTCCTTTATTTTTGTTCTGTCCTGTCTTGCCCCGCCCATCCTCCTCCTCCTCCTCCTCCTCCAATGCTCTAGACCTTGAACATTGCTCAGGTATGTTCACAATCTTACTGTTGTATTGTGACTAACCAGACTCTGGAAGCTTCCTCATAGCCAAACCCGACGAGTCCGTCTAATTACGATTGAAGAACAACCTCAAGTCAAACGTAGGGCTTGAAATTACTGAGTGCCACGAGCAATTATTAGAGCATTCGAAAGACTGACCGAGAAATTCTTCAGCTTTTCCACAGCACTTTCAGCCAAACTGCTCTCTCTCTTTCCCAAAAATGGATTGATTCTTCTTCCAAATGTCTTGCCAATGTCATTTTTAGATCGGAGAGGTCTTCGCTGTTGTAGTATGTGGGTCATTCACAGGAAACGGTGCCATTGAAAACAGTGTTATTATTACGAACGCTACAGTATTTGTACTGAAAATGATCAGTGCGGCTCTTTTGCTTCGGTGTCCCGAATGGCGTCTGCGTGCACAACGAGATTTTCCCCTCCCTGCCCCAGACTAAAGATCTTTCTAGTCGACTTAAGCCATTAGTCAACTAATCACACGTTTGTATCAGAGGGTTAGTTCACCCAAAAATGTAAATTAAAAAGTTTAAAAACAAAGGGTTTATCGCTGGACCAAAACAATGACCGTTGGTTGCAGAAAGTGTGTGAGTTTTGACACGTGCGAGAAGTTGATATTGACACTGGTAAAGAGAACAATTCGTCATCGTGTATGATTGAGAGCTCATATTAAAAACTGATTTTATAGTCGAGTCATGGCAATAAAAGCTGCATGCCTTTTAAAGAGCAATATATTACTTTAGGGCGTTTTATTCTTGCTGTGGTAAAATTGAAAATGTCCTGGAAAATGATGGATGAGAGAGAGTGGGAACCCTGATGAGGCTGACTCTCCACAGTGGACGTGCCTTTAGACAGAATGCACCTTTCATACAGATTACATAATCAGAGAGCATTTCTTTTTCATTTTGAATTGGTTCATTAAAAAATCGACACTTCAATCTGTCTAAAGATGTATTTGTCATGTCTGTGAGGCAAGGATACGCTGAGATTCGGCTCAAGTTCACTGAGCCCGAGACGCCAGATCAAGCACATCCTGATTTGTTTTCATTATTGTACAAAAGCACAACGTTTTGTTGTTGTGAGTTTACACAGATAGAACCGAATGATGTATTACTCGTATCTGTATGCAGTGGTGGAAAGAGTACTGAAAAAGCATACTCAAGTAAAAGTACTTGTCCTTAATACTACTCAAAGTAGGAGTAAAAAGTAGCCCTTTTAAAAGTACTCGTGAGTAGTGAGTATTATGCTATGAATGTTATTCCATACACCCTGCAAATTAAAAATGTAGCTTACTCTTTTATGGATGATTCTCAGTAAAAACAAGAGATCACCAACAGTATTTCAATATTTCTCCTACTTTTATTTTTGACTGTTAGCATTAAAAATACAGCCATGTAATATGTGAGAAAGCCACCAATAATCTGGTAACATTTATGACAAGTATTCTGTAGAGGTTTTCTTGCGATTAATTAAAAAAGATTGCAAAGCGTTGTACATTAACAATTTTACGCTAAAAAAAAAGCAGAGTTCTCTCTTTTCAAAACGCATTCATTGCACTGCTTTAATTTCAATGGATGTTTTCTCTGTAAAATCAATACACTAAAGAAATTAGAATTTTTGCTTGCAATTAAAAAAAAAACTGATTTAAAAATGATGTTTTATGAAAGTTATTTGCTATATACATGGACTCAAATTTTAAATCACCATGTGAAAACACATTACATTAAAATATGCACTTCAATAAGCTGACAGAAAGCAGGTTCATGCGTTTACATGCTGAGCGAAATTCGATGTAAGGGACACAAATCTAGCAGTGACGATCGGTTAATGCCTAATGCACTGAAGCCTGGCAAACAATCACGCTAAAGGAAGTGATTTCCAGCAGATATGGCGCTAACAGAATACGTACCATTTGTGCGTGTATTAGAACATTTAATATTCTGTAGTCAATTTTTCGTAATTGTTTCACGATTTCAGTCATCATACAGTAACCACGTTGTAATCACGTTGACAGGAAAAAATAAACATAATGTAGCGACGGCAGATTTAGGGAAAGTAGCGCAGTAAAAAAGCACTTAAAATGTACTCAAGTAAAAATACACTGTTTTTAAACTACTTAATAAAGTACAATTCCTGAGAAAAACTACTCAATTACAGTAACGAGAGTATTTGTAATTCGTTATTTTACACCACTGTCTGTATGATCAAAAATTATTTTAGGTTGTATTTTATTTAAAAGGAAACAAAGCAAGTGATCGCGTCGGCTCCTCCATGTCATGACTTCAGCTTTCACACCTGGAGATGTGCACATTTATCTAGGCTAATGTTAGAGCGCACGGACGGAAAGTTGCTACGTACGTTTCGCATGAACCATATATGAGGTCAAGGATATGCTGTAATCACCACAAGGACCCACCCTTAAAGGGTTAGTTCACCCAAAAATGAAAATTCTGTCATTAATTACTTCCCCTCATGTGGTTGGACACCCGTCAGACCTCCGTTCATCTTCAGACACAAATGAAGATATTTTAGTGTAAAGCTGATGCTCTGAAAGGCCTCCATTGGCTCAATGCACTTTACACTCTCAAGACCCTTAAAAGACACTAAAGACTAAAGTTACAAAGTCCATCTCACTACAGCGGCTCTACAATAACTTTATGAAGACGAGAATAGTTTTTGTGCGCAAAAAAACCCTAAATAACGACTTATATAGTGATGACGATTTCAAAACACGGCCTCATGAAGCTTCGAAGCGTTATGAATCAGTGAGTCGATTCAGCGGTTTGAATCGCCAAATTTCAGCAGTTTGACACGCGATCCGAATTATGATTCGACTCACTGATTCATAACGCTTCGAAGCTTCATGAGGCCGTGTTTTGAAATCGTCATCACTATATAAGTCTTTATTTAGGGTTTTTTTGTGCACAAAAACTATTGTCGCCGATTCATAGTTATTTTAGAACCACTGTAGTGAGATGGACTTTGTAACTTTAGTCTTTAGTGTCTTTTAAGGGTCTTGAGAGTGTAAAGTGTAAAGTTGAGCCAATGGAGGCCTTTCAGAGCATCAGATTTACACTAAAATATCTTCATTTGTGTCTGAAGATGAACGGAGGTCTGACGGGTGTCCAACCACATGAGGCTCAGTCATTAATGACAGAATTTACATTTTTGGGTGAACTAACCCTTTAACATCTGTCCCTCATGGACTGCGTGACTTCGCCACTTCCTGTGGAGTTTTATTTCCTGCGACTGACCAACTAATTACATTTTGGTCGACTAAGCCTCTTCTCGTTGACTAACGTTTAGTGGAATATTAGGGGGCTGCCCTAAATAATTCTAACCTTCTTCTAAAATATTCTGCTAACATATTCAGCCCTTCAAATCTCTTCCCCAATTACAACCACTGTTTAATAAATAAAAGATCATGATTTGGTTCATTTGACCTGCTGTACTGAAGACATATCAATCAGTGAACCGTCATGTTGTGTGAACCCTAACCCAGTACATGTGGGAAGAGCACTTCAGTCCCCACTAACCCAGACCCACTATGGTAGTATTATTTATTTATGAGTTATGAGAGTTTCTGAAAGTGCCTTGTAATAAATCTCACATTAAAATGAACAAGGAGTTTATTAGCCCATGCATATTTAATAACCCATTCAAAATGTCTTGGGGTTGAAGATCAGTGTAAACATTTCTAATAACAGCTTGACTAGTAAACGGCACATTTACTCTTGAGCCTGTGGAGAGAACGAGTGTGTTTAATGAAATACTGATGACAGCAGAGAAACACTTTATGATGTTACCACCTTAAAAATATAATGTCCGAAAGATGAAATCATCTGTTGAAGAGAGAAATACACGATCCTCTACATGCATAGGATAATATCGTAGTTACTATAAGAAATTATGGGTAGAATGTAGTTTCTATAAGAAATTATGGGTAGAATGTTTTGTTCTTTTGTGTATGTCCCCATGTAATGACGCATATTCAGATTTAAATCAGATTACTTTTATATTCCACACTAAAGGAGAGTTGATGTTCATTGTATCAGTAGTAAGTCATGGCGCCTTTTCCTGAGACTGACCCTTAATCTCCCATCATTAGATAAGAAGAGAGTGATGAAACGATAAATGTTAAAGGGATCGTTCACCCATTCTGTCCTCATTTACTCGCCGTCATGTCACTCAAACCTCTTTGACTTTCTTCTGTGGAACATAAAAGAAGAAACTTGGAACCAAACAGCTTTGGTGACCATTGACTTCCATTGTTTGGTTACTTTGAGACCTTTGTGTTCCTCTAGAGTGTGAGTGAATGATGACAGGAGGATGATTTTTGGTGAACTACCCGTTTAACGTCTATATGACACTATTGCACTAACAGTAGTTCATGACGGAAGTCGTGGTGTAGGTGTGCAGTCACTGTGTCCCTCTTTCAGGGACGATAAAGCGTACCTGAGAATGAAGACAATCTGTTAATTTCAAGCCCTGATCGGCGCATGCTGTGTGTGTGTGTGTGTAGTGGCGGTGCCGTTGTTCAGTGTGTGTTCTGCTGTTATTGGCTCTCTGGTCTGGGTGTTGTGTGCTGCTCAATGCAGACGGGTCACTCACACATCTCCTCAAGATAATACTTGACATTCATGCACCAGCGACCTTCATCATGCTCTTAAAGTCCCCATGAAATCAAATCACAGCTGTGGATTTTGAGCTCATCTACAGTGCCTATAGAAAATCATCATACCCTGTGAAAATCTTCACCTTTTGTCACATTACACCCTGTAAAATAAATTAAGTCTAACTTTTTTGAGCTGTATGCACACGTTATAACCCTCATCATCAAAGTGAAAATAACATTTAAAAACATTCTGGAGGATTATTAAAAAAATAAAACAGTCTAGCAGAGGGACGCAGGTTTTCCTCAAGAATTTGGGAACATCCATTTTCAATCCTGACCAATGGCCGGTTCTCGCTGAAGAGAAACACCCCCACATCATTATGCTGCCACCACCATGCTTCACAGTAGGTATGGTGTGTTTCGGGTGGGGTGCTGTGTTTGCTTTTCCCCAAATAGCGATGAAAGAAAGAAGCCTTCCCTTAAAAAAGTGCCACTCTCAGTTTCCTTTGCGCTACGCACACCTGATGCCATCTGGGAAATGTTCTATGGTCTGACGAGACAAACATTTACCTTTTTAGACTGGACTCCAAGAGCTATGTTTGGCGAAAAGCAAAAACAGCACACCACCCGAAACACACCATACCTACTGAAGCGGTGGCAGCATCATGATGTGGGGTGTTTCTCTTCAGAGAGGACTGGCCGATTGGTCAGGATTGAAGAGAAAATGGATGCTGCCGAATTCGTGAGGAAAACCTGCGTCTTTCTGCTGGACTGCTGAAGATGGACAGATCATTCACCTCCAAGACTGTGATCCTAAACATACCGTCAAAAGAACAACGCCGTGAAGAATGGGCAAATATTCCCCAATCTAAGTGTGCAAAGCCAAAGTGATGGCTGAAATTAAAGCCAAAGGTGGCTTTACGAAGTATTAAATCAGGGTACTGATGACTTTTCCAACCCTAGTTGGAAGTTTTCAGAAAGTTATTTTCACTTTGATGATCAGGGTTATAACGTGTTCATACAGCTTTAAAAAGTTAGGCTTAATTTATTTGTTTTTACAGGGTGGAATGTGACAAAAAGTGAAGATTTTCACAGGGTATGATGATTTTCTATAGGCACTGTATATGGTAATATACTCCTAAACCTTGACAAAATATGTTTTAACAGACTGAAATATTGATGACGTCACATCTCACAAGGGTGTATGCAAATGCGTGTCCAATAGAATTGGGAGATTGTCCATCCCTTTAAATATAAATGCCACATAATCGGGTAGGGAATTAAATTAGCTCTGTCGTCTGATGGCGGGCGTAAGCTAGTATAATTCCTCTTTGGATTGGAGTAATTAAGGTCTGCAAGTGTCAAATCCTCCAAAAATGAAATCTACAGTGTGTTCACTGCTTCCATCTGTTAATCAAGTGCTGAACCGTTATTTAGATAAAGCCCAATAGGAATTGATTGAATTTTGAAGCTTGAATACAATCAGCAGAAGTCAAAAGCGAAGCGTAGGTTATAAAGCAGTGGTCACATGACTTCAACGTCACTATCATTAAACTCTTTCAGTCTTTATGTAAAAACATTAGAGTCAGAAAAGGTGGATTATAAACACAACGAGGCTGTGAAAACGTCTAGTCAGTGTATGAGTTTATCTGTTTGCCTCTCAAGTCTCATTTAGCCGCTTGTTATCAATCAAGACACATTATTTAAAATATCTTGAGCTCGTTCACCACAAACCTTATTTCAAAAAACCCATTGACTTCAGAAACGCCTACACTTTCTCTGCAGCGCTATTGGAAGCAAGCCATTTCTGTAAATGTGTGTTATGACCCCTGGCTCAAGGGAAGCAACAAAAACAAAACGCACACAAAACCAAATTATAAGCTCAAAAGTGATGTTTATTTAACTACAAAATGAAGTTAACCCTAAATAATGGATTGAAAGGAAATAACATCAGTGTGTAAGGCAAGGTGCATGGTTGAAAGTGTAAATGCAGAAAGCAATCAAACAAAACACAAGCAAAGTCTGAAGTCCGTCCTTGGCTCAGCTGGAGATCTCTTTTTAAGTCACAGTATAGGTAAATAACTATATATAATAAGGACAATAGGTCCTGCCTTCCTGTTTCAATGCAGGTGAAGAAGAGAAAACGGTTCCATTGCATGGGGACTTTAGACATAGCAAACACACTGTGGCTGTAAATGCACAGGGATGCGCAGACACACCCGGCGGCTCTGATAGGCCAGTTCCTGCATGCCTCCTCCAATCAGGGGACTGCAGTGCTTCAGAGGGAGGCGTCCTGCTGCACTTCTGAACCGCGGCCACCAGGGGGCGGCACTCTCCTGCCAATCCATCTGATGCACTGCAGCTCTCCCTGCGATCAGGGCTTCTGTGAGCATCTTCATGCCATGCTTTCACTGGTGTGTGTGTGTGTGTGTGTGTGTTTGCTGTGAAGCCAGAGGCACTGGCCTGTCCCATTTGTGTTTGGCCATCTCCTGTGACCGTCGTGAGGCCGTGGTGAATATGCTCTGTGTGTCCGGTCAATACAGCAGCTCATGTCTATCAACTGTCTCTTATTTAGCTGTACTCAATAACTTTGGTCAGATATTAAACTCTGTATATGCTCAGTTTGAGTCGTGCACCTGCAGTTCATAGTTCTTAGGGGAAAACAAGACTTTCCTCCATTGACCGCCAGTCATTTTTACAGAGTACTAATGCATTAACACAGTGATATTAACCCTCTGCTGCTCTTCCTTTAGGGGTTGCATTGGTCATCTTCACTGTCATAAGTGACCGGACACCTAAAAATTAAACTTCCTCCACCCCAGTAAAACCAATGCAATTTATTTTTCTTCAATAATATTTTTTCTTTTTAATTTTGTATTTTGAGATGATTTGATGGTATTTCTTTTATATATATATATATGCAATAATTATGGTCTATTTTTGCCATTGAAAATTATACAATTATTTTTTTGGGGGGGGGGGGGGGGTATTATTGCAGTATTTCAGGTTAAAATAGAGAGTAGGCCTTCAAAATATATTTTTATGAAGGCAGATTAGCGCCTCTTTTGGAATTGGAAATCCTGCAGCCATGTGTGTAACCACTAGAGGTCTCTATGGAGAGGCTTGAGGATTCACTTGTTCTCTTTTGAACACATGATTTTTTTGTTGTTGATGGATTTGAATATATATTTAAAAAATCTCAAAGACTATTTATTATAAAGATTTAGATTTTTTTGTTGTAGTTAGAAATATAGATTTTTTTCTGTGAATTTGTGTTTTTGCAGATTTCCCATTAATTTCCTATGGTGTCATTTTTGACCGAAGAGCCAAAGGGGGTATATTTTTTTTACGTTTTTTTTTTTTTCATTTTTTTTTCCATTTTTTTGTGTGTTCACATCCCTAATGCTAGAAAAGTCACCAAGTTTCATATCATTCTGATGAAGCTGTGATTTAAAAAAAATAAAAATGTAGTTCATAGGTTCAGTTTTCCATAGGTGTGTGTGTGTGTGTGTGTGTGTGTGTGTGTGTGTGTGTGTGTGTGTGTGTGTGTGTGTGTGTGTGTGTGTGTGTGTGTGTGTGTGTGTGTGTGTGTGTGTGTGTGTGTGTGTGTGTGTGTGTGTGTGTGTGTGTGTGTGTGTGTGTGTGTGTGTGTGTGGATGTGTCAATATCACACTCTTGATGTTTTAGAGTGTCAGCCCTTCACTGCTGTGTACTTTTTTCAGCATGGTGGCCGATTTGTAGATTGTACACAAATATTCAGAGAATTTGTGTTTTTGCTGATTTCCCATTCATTTCCTATGGTCGGTTGTTTATGACCGAAGACAATAAACGCTACTTTTTTTTTTACGTCCAATTAGCATGCTCGAATCATGACCCCAATTTGTTTGTGTGTTTACATCCCTAATGCTAGAAAAGTCACCAAGTTTCATATCATTCTGATGAAGCTGTGATTTTTAAAATTTCAAAACAGAAAATTTTCCGGTCAGAAAGGACCGAAGAGCACCAGAGGGTTAAAAGATCTAAACCAGTACACAGCTTATGAATGATGAACACTATATACAGGCGAGCAGATGAACTCTGAATATGAACACAACATAGAAAAGAAATCATGAAGAAAACACTTAACCATTTAGTGATTGTGTTCATATTCCGGGCTCATCTGCTCATCTGTATATAGTGTGCTTCATCAGTAAAGTGTGTTCTAATATTACTTTAAGTGCTTTAGAACGGAGCTGTCTATGGATCACAAGTGCACAAAACTCACCTTTCATTCACATATCTTTGCTCTTCCTCTTTTGAGATGGAGAACTGACAGTCCTGTGCTGCATTTCAGTGTGTGTTTGAAAACTATGATGACGTACACACTGCCTGCAGACCATATCCGGAGAAATCAGCGCTTCACTGATCTACTCTAGGGGCAAGGACATGACATGCATCTTTTGTGTCCAAATTCATTATTTTCCTAAAAAAAAAAAAAAAAAAATACATGTCACAAATCAAATTGATCTTCAATATTTCCTTTATAAGATACTCTTTTAATTTTTTTGAAATTCAATTGGCTTTTTGAGTTATGGTGTTTCAAAGACCTAAAATGTCAGGTGGTGCGACCGGCAAATTTACATTTAAAAGTATCAATTCCCACTGCAATTGCAAAATGAAGTAAGAAATATAAATGTAAACCATTATATAGTGTATACGAATAATAATAAAAATATTTAAAATAACTCCTTATGGACAATTGTGTTCTGAACACAGAAAAGTGTCCCTTTATATGAATTGGACTAGCATAGTTATCTAATACATAGAAAAGGGAAAGGCATTTTACCATGTGATATGCATTTTACAATGATTCATATGTATATTGTATATTATTTTAAATGAATATATGGTCGCACCACCTGACATTCTCTGGGTGGGAAAATCAGAAATCTTGTTTAATAATGAATTAATGCGGTCTTAAAAGCTGTAAAACCAATATGAATCAACACCATTCATTTTTTGGACATAAAAATGCATTTTAAAACTCTTTTGCTTAAAATAATTATTTTTTTATCTTTAAAAAAAATATAATTTTTCTTATTTGTCATTGACCCTCTAATAACACACACTCTACACTTCCTCCTCATTTATTCAAACTCCACTACAAAAATCACCCATCCATAAATCACTGGAGTTATGACTATTATTAAAGAGTCTCCTAAATGAGTTGGATTTATTTATCTACTTTTGTTTTCTTTGCATTATTTAGGTATTATTTATATTTTTAATACCCCTAACATAATTTTGTCCATGCGCTTATTAATTAGTAATTAATATAATAGCTTGATGGCAACTAAACAACATTATTTCCTTCATGTTGCCTTCACATATGAGTTTCCCCGCATGCTGGTTTATTATCGCAATGACGTGTCCCAAACGACATGCTCTGGTTGGTTGCTGTACATGTCAATCAGACGGCCCCTTCTGTCCGATTGGACGGGTTTTATGACACAATCCAGTCTTGAGAAATCAAAAAATCAGACCATCCAGCTAGCACTATAAAAACTGAGGACATTTTAGGTCAACTTGTGTCGCTTTCATACTAATTTATGATTTTGCTCGCATTTTGGTTCTATTGTTCTTTTTTGTATTCTGACAATAACCGGCATAGCGACGCCTATTCAGCGCTCATCCGTTTGGATAATCGTGTTGAAGTAATGAGGAGGAAGTCCGATAGATGCTGAAGATTCTAGTTTTAGCACACTACAGTACTTACACTCTCCAGTGAGTGTGTATTAAACTGAAGCGTCTCCAGATGAGCCGGCAGTGTGTGTCGTTCAGGCCGCGTGTGAAGTGTTTCACAGGCCCGTTACTGGTGTGTGTAGTGGTTGTGGTCTGTGTAAGAGTGCGCTCCTGTCCGCTGTTCTGCCCTATTGCAGCACAAGCAGAGATGTCCGGTTCTGGAGGACCAGCTGGTGGATCTGGTGGTGTATGCCATGGAGCGGTCGGAGACGGAGGAGCAGTTTGACGACGGTGGCACCAGTCAGCTCCTGTGGCAGCACCTCTCCAGCCAGCTCATCTTCTTCGTCCTGTTCCAGTTCGCCAGCTTCCCTCACATGGTGCTGTCGCTCCATCTGAAGGTAAACGCTCACATGGGTCCGTGTCCCAAATGCTGCCTTCAGCTCGTCCTCTTCGAGGCTTCAAGGAATAGTACCACTTCGACCACTTACTCACCAGCCCACTGATCCAAACCCCAATGACTTATGCTGCGTTCACACCAGATGCGAATAGAGCGTCAAGAGCGAGTGATTTCAATGTTAAGTCAATGAAAAGGTGCGTTGACGCGCGTCTGGAGGTCCTGCGGTGCGATAGACACGATTCCGCCTCATTCGCGTGTCCAGTTCGCGCGAATTGGACGCGAATTGAGCATCTTGCGCGTTACAGATGGTGTGAGATGGTGGTCCAGTGGGTTAAACCATGGAACTGATATGCAGAAGGTTGCTGGTTCTATCCCAGTGGTCACCACCAGTGTGTCCTTGAGCAAGACACTTTACTACATGTTGCTCCAGGGACTTTACTACATGTTGCTTTTATCCAAAGCGACTTACAGTGCCCTTATTACAGGGACAATCCCCATTGTCCCTGTAATAAGGGCACTGTAAGTCGCTTTGGATAAAAGCGTCTGCCAAATGCATAAATGTAAATGTACATGCGAGTGGTGCTTTTGTGCATTCACGCGTTTGAAGCTAATTCGCGCCTGGCACCAGAGTTGAAAGATTTTAACTTTGGCATCAATTCGTGGCGCGTTAACCAATCAGGAGCCTGCTCACTGCTGTCACGTGGTAAAGTGATGTGATGAGAAACCCTGCATCATTTAAAAATACTACTATTGTCACAAAATGAGGTTTTAAGACTTTTTAGGTGAGAATGTAGTTGTTTAAAGCTCAAATCTGTGGTTTATTTATAAAGAGAGCTCCTATTTAAAAAAAGAAAAAATCTTGCGTTTGTGGAGATAAAAATAATCTGCCAATGGGGTAAGCAAAATAATCTTGTTTTCTGTTTGAATTAAGATTATTTTGATTACCACATTGTCAGATATTTTTGCTTATTTTAAGCTAAAACTCCCTTAATTTTGAGTCATTTTCCCCTAAAACAAGACAAAACTTTTGCTTGTCTAGTAAATGCTTCTTAATGTAAGATTGTTTAGATATTTGGACTGAAAACAAGACAAAAATACTAAGTAAGAACAGCATTTTTAGCAGTGGCTCTGATGTCCTGTAGTGGTTTGTCTTGTGTGGATCTAACGGCCGATCTTTGCTCTCATGAATCTATCATTTGTTGTCTGCCTAATCGTTTTGACTGAGGGCAAAGAAGTTTCATAACTTTATTTTTTAGGATATTTAAATACACATGCATTGAAGATAATGTAGGCGTTGCCTGGACCACATGTGTGTGGCTATTAATGCTAATATATATTTTTAATGAAAATGAAAAGAGGCAGGGGTGTTTTATGACATATTTCTCCTGGAGCGCCTTGAACGCGCGTCTATTTCGCTTCAAACGCTTGATTTATACGCGCGTCCAATTCACTGTAGACGCTCGAATGGATTCAAAACGTTCAAGCGTCCAACTAGATGTGATTTTGACGCTCTATTCGCGTTTGGTGTGAACGCAGCATCACTCTCTTCACTGCCAGCCATACAATGACATATATTATCAGTAGTCCGTTAGGTCCCATGTGGGACAGAGCCGCACAAAAGCTCACATTCTCACATGTGAATAACCCTTCTCCTCCTTTCCGATCACTGCTGGACCTGTGTTTCATTGCCCATGTGTTTGTCCCTCTTGTTCTGGACAGCTGGCCGGTCGGGGCTTGATCAAGGGACGGGATCACCTGATGTGGGTGCTGCTGCAGTTCATCTCTGGGAGCATTCAGAAGAATGATCTGGCCGACTTCCTGCCCGTCATGAAGCTGTTCGACCTGCTGTATCCTGAGAAAGAGGTGAATGGCTCTGCAGGAGCTGATGAATTCATGATGTGACACTCTAAACATGCTGTAGGTGAAGGGCATCTGATCAAGCTAGCGGGTTACACCTCTATTATTCAGTCGGTTATTAGTCCTCACTTAGCACACGCTTTGGCTCACAGTGCAGTTAGGACAGGCTCTGGGGCAGCACGATATATCGGTTTAGCATCGATCCGCGATAGTCACACTGTAGGATGTGTGATTTATAGGGATCGTAGTTGATCAAGAATACACAGAAGAGAATTCAAACGCGTGCAGCACAGACAACATGCAAACACCTAATTCAGCTCTCTTCCTCACCTATTTGTGCTAGAACGGACAGCATACACTGTAAAAAAAAAAAATCAGGTCTCCAATTGAAAATGTTCTAGTGACCGATAGGGCTGTGCTCAGAATATTGATACAATGATACATCGTCATGAACTCCTGACGATGTGTGTATGGATACAGCAGCAGCCATATTGATACTGTGCTTTTAAATATAACCAACGAGCGAGCAGCAGTGCAAGACATTCAAAATGGAGAAGTGGTTTTCAGTTAATCATTGCAGCCTCACATCCATTAAATAGCAATACTCTTTGTGCTTTGTTGCTATTGATATAAAACAAAGACTCGGATTTCAAATTACGTCCATTTTATTACGAAATTCAAAAACATAAATACCATTTTGGCACTGTGGCGTGAGATGGCTTTGGCGCAGCTCAGCTCTAGAGAACGGATCTTCTCTTCCGCCTCTATACTTAATATCAGTTACAGCGCGAAATAAACATGAATGAACATCTGAACGTGTGTTTAAAGATACAGGACAACTTACCGAAACCTGTATCATGTCTCATGGAATCACTCGATCAGTGTTTCAAACGCGGAAAGGCGTCAGTAAAACAGCTTGTAAACAATGTCATGTAACACCACATTTACCTCAGAAAAACCATATCCAGTGTCCATAAACTCATTAGTCAGCTAAAAATTTACTCTAGAGGGGAGCATTTTGCTAAATATATGCACTATATTCCGTATTTTTTTAATGTTCTTCAATATTTAATGCATGTTTGAATTAATCTGGCAAGTTTTTATGACAGCCTCCATTTAAATGTTTATATTTAAAAAAAGTTATATGATTATGTAATTTGTAAAGTTAATATTATAACTTTATTATTATAAAAAATATCATGTAATTTAGTGTAATTTAAGTGTTTGTAGCTACAAATCAGTTCATTTTTACCTTTAATATTATAGTTCAACTGACTCCCATAGTTTACAGCATTAGTTAAGAGATTTGTTTTCCCAAATTTGTTTTATATTTATCGCGAGATTTGTTTTACGTTCCAAAATTTGCCATGTATTCTACCTGATATATATCCAAAATAATCAATATTGAACCAAGCCTTTCCAAAGTTTTTTGTGACAATTTATTTATTTCATTTAACTCAGTTTTTTTTTTATGAAAAAAACTAAATAGTTTTTAGTTATCACAACTGTTCTAACACTGGTTATTCAATAAACAGAGATTACTGTTACTAAACTCTGCTCAAAAGAAATTGAATTTTAAATCTATCCATATCATGATATGTATCATATCGTGACTTCAGTATCGTGATCCGTATCGTATCGTGACATTGTTGGTGATACACAGCTCTACTGACCGATCACATCTACATTTTTTAGTTGGCCAAATTGAATTTCTGTGAATTAAATTGCATCCTTCTAACCACAGTTGCGTATGGCTAACGTGAACATAAACACTTGGGAAAGAAATCAGGTGTGTGTATCATTATATTGGATCTGTGTGTTCAGTCTTAAAGTGACAGCAGCCTAATATTCCTGTCATTAATGATAATCAAAGAAAATACAGAGAAAATAATTTTTGTAGCTTTAACGAAGATTACATACATTACATTTATACAGTGAAGAGTGTTATTTTACATTTTGATTATTCAATTTCTGTTCCTGAATACTGTTACTGTGCGTTCACACCAGACGTGATTTGTGCGAATAAATCGCGTTATTCGCGCGTAGTTGGACGGTTGAACATTTTGAGTTTACCCGCTTCATTCACTCGTGACATTTCACAACAGACGTGAATTCACATCATGGGTGGGGCTTCACCTTCTGCTCCAGTCTCGATGTGAAATGTCTGACATGGATTGTTTTAAAATACGGAGAATAAGCTCAATTTGCCGGCTTTAGCTAGCTTGTAGTCTCAATATGTAGAGCTCAAATTGAGTAAAGAGCGTTTTCTACAACTCCCCCAGACTGTCCGACCTCCTCACTCACTTTCTTCCAAGCAAGATCCTCTTTATTCCTGTTTCTATAAAGTGTGAAGATGTCGTACAGCTCCGGGTATCCACATATGAGTTTGTCCTCATTGCTGTCACTACTAGAGCAAGCTCCTGATTGGTTAACGCGGCTTGCGCGAATCACACGTTACACACCTCAAATGCTGAATTTGCGCCGCAGAATGTCTATTCATGTCTTTGCATTGACTTAACATGTAAATCACTCGCGCAAAATGCTTCATTCGCATCTGGTGTGAACGCACCATTAGACACACCTTAAACGTTCTGTGAACGTCAGAACATAACATTAAATACGATTCGTACAAATCCGTTTCAAGCTACATTGTGGTTTGAAATCCTTTTCAAATGGATCCGTTTCAGTCTGAATGCTCAGATTGGAAATAAAGCCCTGCATGGTGGACTCTAGTTGTTGTAGTAGTAGTTGTTTTTTGGTGTAGGCATACTCATGTGATTACCATTAGAAACCAATGCAGATGTTCTGGAAAATGAAAGCGGCCCACAGGACACACAAATCAGATCAAAACAATCGCATTTGGATTAATAAGTGCGGTCAAATATACCAGTGCTCGGCCTAATTTAGTCATTTCAATAGGAATTAATGCGATCAGGAGTTTAGTTTGGATTCCCCCGTGCAGATTTCACTCATATTTGAGTTTCTCGCATGTAGCGCCGTTCGAGTGATCCGAGTTTGAGTCCCGGCTCGGGTCCCTTTCCCGATCCTGTCCCCCCTCTCTCTCCTACCGGGTCTGTTTTTGCAAGCGGGATTTCAATAATGTGCACCTTTTTTCGCTAATCATTGGCAAACTAGTTTAAGAAGGCGTGATCAGCACTGAAGTATCACTTAAAATATTTAAATGAACTCCCATTACATTCTGCTCAAACACGCCTCAGTTGTGTCTAAATTAGGCTCATT
>JARQWZ010002108.1:237500-260749 GCA_033150135.1 Gobio occitaniae
TGGATGAACCAGTCACGGAAAGTAGGGACACAAGTCGGCTCTGGGACATTTTGAGTTATTCACTGGTCATCTGAAAGTGTAGTTTCCAAGCTTTCCAACGATGTGTAACACGTGGAAATCTGATCATATTTGGAGAAGTTGTGGCCATTTGAAAGAAGGCACTCAAAAAAGCTTAATAGGGAGAAAACGACCTCTAAAGATGGTGCAGTTCTCACCTGTTCTCTCCTGCTGGGAGTGACAATAGGCCTCATTTACATCTCATTTAGATAAGCCACACCCCCTGTAAAGCTGCATGGTTGCATAGCAACCACAGACCCAACCGGATGCATTGTGTAGCATTAGGACTTTTTGAACAGGATTCTGTGATAACCGTGATCATTTTGGTCACTATAATCATGAAATTAAATTTTCATGCCATTTCATCTCTAGTTATGATCAACTATGATAAACTAAAATCAACTATAATTGTGTTTTTATAGTATAATATGCAAAGTACAATTTTCTATAAGAAAAAAAATTATCTCTGATTCTGTTCTTTTCTCTAAAATTTAAAGGGTTAGTTCACCCAAAAATGAAAATTATGTCATTAATTACTTCCCCTCATGTCGTTGGACACCCGTCAGACCTCCGTTCATCTTCAGACACAAATGAAGATATTTTAGTGTAAATCTGATGCTCTGAAAGGCCTCCATTGGCTCAACTTTACACTCTCAAGACCCTTAAAAGACACTAAAGACTAAAGTTACAAAGTCCATCTCACTACAGCGGCTCTACAATAACTTTATGAAGACGAGAATAGTTTCTGTGCGCAAAAAAACCCTAAATAACGACTTATATAGTGATGACGATTTCAAAACACAGCATCATGAAGCTTCGAAGCGTTATGAATCAGTGAGTCGATTCAGCAGTTTGAATCGCCAAAGTCACGTGATTTCAGCAGTTTGGCGGTTTGACACACGATCCGAATCATGATTCGACTCACTGATTCATAACACTCCAAACCGCTGAATCGACTCACTGATTCATACACTCCAAACCGCTGAATCGACTCACTGATTCATAACACTCCAAACCGCTGAATCGACTCACTGATTCATAACGCTTCGAAGCTTCATGAGGCCGTGTTTTGAAATCGTCATCACTATATAAGTCGTTATTTAGGGTTTTTTTGCACAAAAACTATTCTCGCCGATTCATAAAGTTATTGTAGAGCCGCTGTAGTGAGATGGACTTTGTAACTTTAGTCTTTAGTGTCTTTTAAGGGTCTTGAGAGTGTAAAGTTGAGCCAATGGAGGCCTTTCAGAGCATCAGATTTACACTAAAATATCTTCATTTGTGTCTGAAGATGAACGGAGGTCTGACGGGTGTCCAACCACATGAGGGTCAGTAATTAATGACAGAATTTTCATTTTTGGGTGAACTAACCCTTTAACGGTACCTACAAAGACTCGTTTAGGTCTAAAACAGTTTGGATCGTTGTTAATACAGAGTTCCCACAGCTTGGTTAAATTTAAATTCAAGAACCTTTCAAGGACTTTCCAGGTCCAGCTTTTTTTTTTTTTGCATTTATTTTTGGCCATATGACAGAGGTCTGATATTCTATGTGTCATATTTGTCAAACAGCAACAGTGTTGAAGTAGCCCAACCGTGGACTTGGCAACACTGAGCCACGCTTCCCTTGGAGGGCGGGGGCAATAACTAAAGAAACACGCCTCTACTGCATGCTAGAATCTCCCAAAAACAAGACGATTTCAACCTCAAAGTGTATGCTTTTAAATATACCAATGCTCCTATCTCAAACACGGAGAGGCTTCTTCGTGATCTCAACTCTGCAAAAAGCGAAAATCACAAATTTTGGAAAAAAAAACCCCGCTTCTTTCTCATTTTGCTCGAAAGTTGTGCTGCCGACTTGTGTCCCTACTTTCCGTGACTGGTCAGATATTTTAAGTAGTTTGTGAAACCTAACACATAATGGTGTCTCACTGTGTGTGTGTGAGCAGTGTGGAGAGCACCGCTCTGAGGCTGATCACGGCTCTGGGGAGTTCAGAGGTTCAGCCGCAGTTCACACGCTTCCTCAACGACCCTAAGACTGTGCTTTCTGCCGAATCAGAGGAGCTGAACCGAGCGCTGATCCTCACGCTGGCTCGAGCCACACACGTCACAGGTATACACACCAGTAATAAACACTTCTGATGATATATTCACATCATTGTTTGTTTGGCCAATTGTCTCAACGATAAGTTTTCTGTGCAGGGGTCATGATATCATTTAGGGTAGTCAAGTCAGCTTCATTTATACAGCGTTTTTACAGTACAGATGTTTCAAAGCAGCTTTACAGTGAGAACAGGAAAATAATGGAAGATTGTTTTGGCTGTACAGCTGCTCTAGACAAAAGTTATTGTCTAGCTAAAGAATTCATTTTATTAATTTCTATTGTACAAAAATCATTAGTTATTTACTTTGGGGCGACTTACACCACAACATTTTCGACCAAAATAGAAAAGTCTCAATGCGTTCGTGTGTGCATAGTTCTTTACTAAATGACCGGCAAATGACCTGGCTGTCATGCATAATAGGCCTTTATCACAGTGGAATTGAATACCGGAAGTGTGCGTCGAAGCAGTGTGCTGATTCTTCCGGTTATGCATGTTTTCAATGTGCTGTGAACACCTAGCTGAACAAACGACCATTAAAATAAGCATCTGGAGGATGATTTAAAAATCCAGACATTTTCCGAGACAGGAGAAGAGATAAACTGATCATTACTGTGTACAGGATTTTCCAAACTCTGTTGAACTTGTAGTTTTTTAATCCGACATAAGCCGAGGGTCGTAAACATACGTGATTATTTCACCACACGGTGTCAGTGCACGTCTAAATAGTGTCCGCGATTAAGTGTGTGTGAGACCTGACGAATAAGATCTGAATGAACATATTGATTTGTATTAATATTTTAGTCATTGTTCTGTCACTTTTCAGTGACAATCATTTCACTGTAGCCTACAGTATATGTAATTCACACATTTATGCCAAAATTCAGTCACGCTGTTAACGTATTACTGTTTAAGATTAATTAAATGCTTAACATTGTTTACTTTCTTTAAGGCAGTTACCGCGCATTCATTCATCTATTTATTCCAAGAAAATGAACCATGGTTTTTATTACAAATAAAATAAAACATGGTTATTGTAGTTTATCATGGTATTTTTTAGTAAAACTAATACAAATGGAAGTCAATCCACGAAAAAAAAACATGGTTACTACATTCTTACTATAATAAAACCATGGTTAACTTTCGTAAGGGTGTTTATCAGTCAAATTAATTAAAAAATGTAACAACAGGTATGAAATATGATTAGTAAGAGAAACACTGTTAATGAGAAGACAATCACTGGACTGCGGCAGGTTAGAAATGTATTTATTATTCAGAATGCACATTTGGATGGAACATTTCAGCAGGCTGACGATATGAGACACGTAAACATCCGCAGTTTGGAAATGCATAGGCCAACAACACACAAACACACAACTTCATCCCGCCATATCAGTCTCACCCGTGCTCTCCTCTATTCTTTTAGTGTCAGGAAATGGTCAAATCTGAGGTAAGGATGTCATTATTTAGTATTAGAGCACGGGATCGCTGCAGCTACACCTGCGTTTTGATTGAGTCGCGATGGGACCGGAAGTAGAGGTGCACTGCTTCACTTACCGGAAATAGGAAGTGTGATAAAGGCCTATACAGTGTTTTAAGTTGTTTCTGATCATTTTGATAATGTTTTGATCGGTACAGAAGGTATATTGTTTTCAGTTTACTTGGAATTGCTTTTATGTCCCATAAATTACAGTTTAAGTGAGCTGGTCTTGAGTTCAAAATAATGATGGATGGGTGGATTGAAGGATGGATTGACGGATGGATTGACGGATGGATTGGTGGATGGATGGTCAGAGGGTGGATGGGTCGGTGGTTGGATGAATGAATGGATGGATGGATAGATTGAAGGATGAATTTATGGAGGATGGATGGGTAGATGGAGGATGGATGGGTAGATGGAGGATGGATGGAGGATGGAATGATGGATTGGAGGATGGATGGATGAATGGAGGATGAATGGATGGATAGATACAAAATGTCAAGATTCTTTATATTACATTTATTTCTACAATCTAAATACCTTTAGAAATAATACCTTCTCCTTGTCCTAAGTAACACAGTTGACACTCACCAGGGAAAAATATTTTTTAATATCAAAATGGTGTTTATTGATTAAGCTTGGCACCTAGCAGATACGTTACACTTATGAAATATTATGTTTTCTGCAGAAAGCACAATCGTTTGTAAAATGATGTGACCACTGATGTAAATCTACCCTAAATTATAGAATAACTCAGACATTATATTTCACTGTAAATATTTAAATAAAGAGCTTTTTTCGTTTCCATTGTGCAGGCAACATGTTTAAAAATAACTATTGTTTTTCTAAATGTGTTTGTGAATAATGTGCTCACGCCTCCCGTCTGTGCTGCAGATTTCTTCACCGGCTCGGACTCTATTCAGGGCACCTGGTGTAAAGACATCCTGCAGACCATCATGAACTTCACACCTCATAACTGGGCCTCACACACACTCAGCTGCTTCCCTGCTCCGCTGCAGGTACTCACACACACACACACACACACACACACACACACACACACACACACACACACACTTACACGGTCGATAAATGAATGGAACGACTCGGGGGCAGCCCTACTTGCGAACGGGCCGATTAATAGTAACTTCCCTTCTCTCTCGTGTTCTTCCAGGCGTTTTTCAAGCAGAATAATGTTCCTCAGGAGAGCCGCTTTAACCTGAAGAAGAACGTGGAGGAGGAGTACAGGAAGTGGAAGTCTATGACCAATGAGAACGACATCATCACACACTTCTCCATGCAGGGCTCGCCGCCGCTCTTCCTGTGTCTGCTGTGGAAGATGCTTCTGGAGACGGACCACATCAACCAGATCGGCTTCAGGTGAGCACTCGCCTCGCACATCATTCATCTGGGCATTTATGCATTTAGCAGATGCTTTTGCTGACCCGTCGACTCCGCTAGACCCCTGAAGGTGTTGTTGTGGTATCTGGCACCAAGATGTTAGCAGCGGATCCTTTAAGTCCTGTAAGTTGTGAGGCGGGGCCTCCGTGGATCGGACTTGTTTGTTCAGCTCATCCCACAGATGCTCGATTGGATTGAGATCTGGGGAATTTGGAGGCCGAGTCAATGCCTCAAACCATTCCTGAAGCATTTGTGCTTTGTGGCGGCGCATTATCTGCTGAAAGAGCCACAGACACCAGGGAATACCCAGCCTTCGCTCCACGCGTGCATCAATGAGCCTCGGCCGCCCATGACCCTGTGGCCGGTTCTCCACTGGTCCTCCATGACCCTGTGGCCGGTTCTCCACTGGTCCTTCATGACCCTGTGGCCGGTTCTCCACTGGTCCTTCATGACCCTGTGGCCGGTTCTCCACTGGTCCTTCATGACCCTGTGGCCTGTTCTCCACTGGTCCTTCATGACCCTGTGGCCGGTTCTCCACTGGTCCTTCATGACCCTGTGGCCGGTTCTCCACTGGTCCTTCATGACCCTGTGGCCGGTTCTCCACTGGTCCTTCATGACCCTGTGGCCGGTTCTCCACTGGTCCTTCATGACCCTGTGGCCGGTTCTCCACTGGTCCTCCATGACCCTGTGGCCGGTTCTCCACTGGTCCTCCATGACCCTGTGGCTGGTTCTCCACTGGTCCTCCATGACCCTGTGGCCGGTTCTCCACTGGTCCTTCATGACCCTGTGGCCGGTTCTCCACTGGTCCTTCATGACCCTGTGGCCGGTTCTCCACTGGTCCTCCATGACCCTGTGGCCGGTTCTCCACTGGTCCTCCATGACCCTGTGGCCGGTTCTCCACTGGTCCTTCATGACCCTGTGGCCGGTTCTCCACTGGTCCTTCATGACCCTGTGGCCGGTTCTCCACTGGTCCTCCATGACCCTGTGGCCGGTTCTCCACTGGTCCTTCATGACCCTGTGGCCGGTTCTCCACTGTTCCTTCATGACCCTGTGGCCGGTTCTCCACTGGTCCTTCATGACCCTGTGGCCGGTTCTCCACTGGTCCTCCATGACCCTGTGGCCGGTTCTCCACTGGTCCTTCATGACCCTGTGGCCGGTTCTCCACTGGTCCTTCATGACCCTGTGGCCGGTTCTCCACTGGTCCTTCATGACCCTGTGGCCGGTTCTCCACTGGTCCTCCACTTCTGATAGAGACTGACCACTTCAGACCGGGAACACCCCACAAGAGCTGCAGTTTTGGAGATGCTCTGACCCAGTCGTCTAGCCGTCACAATCTGGCCCTTGTCAAACTCGCTCAAATCCTTACGCCCATTTTTCCTGCTTCTAACACATCAACTCTGAGGACAAAATGTTCACTTGCTGCCTAATATATCCCACCCACTAACAGGAGATCATCAGTGAGGGTGGAATCACCGGAGAGGAACAGAGAGGATCAGAGAGGGTGAAGGGTCTGGAAAGAGACTGGTTCAGTGATTGTAGTTGGTGTGAAGGAGCGTTCAGTGAAGTGAGGTAGGGAGGTGCTGTTCTTTTCAGTATGTCCTGAACATCAAGTAAAGCTTTAGTCAAGCTGCTCTTATGACTACTAATGAGGAGGAGAACAATAATCGATTCTCCAGTGCATCTTGATTCATTCTTTAATGATTCTGAATCGATTCTTTTGAATTGTAAATCGTATCTAAGTTTAATTTAACCATCAAGGCTCTTATGACAGACAGCTGTTTGCTTCCTGCTCATTTCACACACACAAAAACATATTTAAGTGTGTGTTCCTGGACCTTTAGCTGGTGTGTTTGTCCACACATCATCTGACAGTGATTTCAGATCATCCTTTACAAGCACAATAAGTGTCTTGTGTCTGCAGTGCTCATGTGTCTCTCTTTGATTGGCTGTTATTTTGTTGTGCATCATTTGAAGTGTGTGTTGTGTGTGTGTGTGTGTGTGTGTGTGTGTGTGTGTGGTCTGCAGCTGCTCTTGGCCGTATAAAGGCTGCTTGTGCTGGGCTGAATGGAGCGCTCCTGTGTGATCCACTTTATTCCCCAGTCACGAGCTGTGCCTCATTACACCAGCAGATGTGCAGAAGGGCTTTCTGACGGTTCTGCCTCTCTCTCAGAGCAATCAAAGGCGCGATATTAAATCACTGGACACTTTCAGCTCAATGTTCCGATGGCAGTAAACTAGACTCGCCATTCCAATGCTAGTTTTGTGCTTATGTAATGGCTCATCTTACCCTGCGTCTCCTGTACTCTACTGCGGTTTGTTCTGACCCTGGAGCCAGTGTTGCCCTTGTGCTGCTGGGTTGAAAATCATAAGCTGCTGTTCCGGGTCATAAATGACCGGCCTTTTAAATCGCTTTGGTTGTGTTGTATAATCACAGAATATTGGATTCCATCTTGTTTTCTTTCAATAGCACAGGTTTTTGATTGGAAGTGATTGATCGGTAGGCCTCAGTGATCTGACATTATTCACCCTCATGAACTCAGATCAATAAGGCCTATGATCAATCAGCTCAAATGCATACATTTAACGTGTCTTAATCTAGTTTGACCAACTAGCAGTAAACCAAGAGATAATTAGTCTTCAGAGTCTTTGTCCTCTCAAACGCTCCTCCTCTCGTGCATTAGGACCATATACACACACATCAGATTCAGAACATCTTTAGTGGAGTGGAACATGTAGCGAACACTCAACCTGCTACACGTTAACATGTAGCGAACACACAACCTGCTACACGTTAACATGTACCAAACACACAACCTGCTACACGTTAACATGTACCAAACACACAACCTGCTACACGTTAACATGTACCAAACACACAACCTGCTACACGTTAACATGTACCGAACACACAACCTGCTACACGTTAACATGTAGCGAACACACAACCTGCTACACGTTAACATGTAGCGAACACACAACCTGCTACACGTTAACATGTAGCGAACACACAACCTGCTACACGTTAACATGTAGCGAACACACAACCTGCTACACGTTAACATGTACCGAACACACAACCTGCTACACGTTAACATGTACCAAACACACAACCTGCTACACGTTAACATGTACCAAACACACAACCTGCTACACGTTAACATGTACCAAACACACAACCTGCTACACGTTAACATGTACCAAACACACAACCTGCTACACGTTAACATGTACCAAACACACAACCTGCTACACGTTAACATGTACCGAACACACAACCTGCTACACGTTAACATGTAGCGAACACACAACCTGCTACACGTTAACATGTAACGAACACACAACCTGCTACACGTTAACATGTAGCGAACACACAACCTGCTACACGTTAACATGTACCGAACACACAACCTGCTACACGCAAACACACAATCTGCAACACGCTTACACGCAACGGTCACAGAACCTAAATGTTAACAACATGCATCATAAGCCGCGTTTCCACCGAAATTACCCGGAACTATTTGTACCAGGAACTTTTTTCCCAGGAACTTTTTCTCCCCCAGACCTGCTACAATCTGCGTTTCCACCGCGGTCTAAAGTACCGGGGAGATTAGGCAAATTAGTCCGGTGACGTGGGAATGCGCGCGACTGCTTCTCCCAGTTACCGACGGACAGTAATCACTTTTGCGCGATACTGTCTGCAACAAGTGAAGAAGATGCAAGCAGCGCTGCTTTTGCATACACATTACCAACACTGCTTATTTAAACGTGCACTTTCACCTGGTTTGACCATTTTAATGCAAAATGGGATGATGGGCAATCCAAAATCTGAATGTGTTGTAATAGCTCAATTCCAAAACAACACATTTTCTATAAAAGGATAATGAGGTTTCAGTCATGACAGAGGTGTGAAAAGTTAATTCAATGAAAACAATAGACTGAATTAAGCAGTTGAAAGATTAGGTACTAGACTGCAAGTATTTTATTTTTATCACAATAACATCTCTTAACATTCACAAAAAAAAAAATCACATGACTAGTATTACAATATGCTTCATTAAATGCATAATTTTAGAGACTTTCTTCCTCAAATTTGAAATGAAGCAGGACCACACTTATGGCTTCACTTAAGTTGTGGTTATAAGTTATTATACTACATTCACATAGTTATACATTTAAAAATATAATATTTGGGTTTTCTAGATATGTTTATATGCATATTCAGAAAGACTTACGAGCAGCAGCCCTTTTATTTGCTTCCTACACTATATGAATACAATTAGAATGTGGTTATATAGTTAGAATGTGGAAATTAAAGACACAGTGACATTTTACACATTTTACTTTATTTTAGACAGATTAGTTCTTACAAAATTAAAATAAAAGTGTGCAAAGACAAATAAATTTCTAGAACAATAAAATGAAAATATAAAATGTGAAAAAAACAATATTAAAAAAAGTTTATTTTTCAGTAACCTGTCCAAGAGCTGTGCCAACATGTCCAATATATAAAGTACAAATGTGGTAGTGCAAATGCTTCATTCAAGCGGCTGGTCATTGTGGCTACTTCTTGAACGACTGGACAAACTGTCCAAGAACAGACAGAAACCCGGTCTGAAAGTCCCTCTGCTGCCGTCTGCTTTCTTCCGCTTCTGACTGGTGGAATGCCAGCTCTTGCCTCCTCATCTCTCCTTGGCCTGGCTCTCCAGTAACAGCTGCATATATTGGTCAGTTCTTGTCCATGCTGCAGGACCGCTCGGTTAGCATCCTCCATGTCCCTCAGTGCATCAAAAAAGTCACAGTCCCTTTTCCTTTTCTCTAAGTAGAAAAATTGCACAGAAACACATGGAAATTAATACACAAGGCAACCATGAAACAATAGAAACCATCAATTAATTATTTAAAGTGTTTTCACTACAAATAATGAACAATTGTTTGCCCAGCTTGAACAATGCCCAGTGTGCAATTTTTATCATGGGCAATTTAAGTTTACAATTAAAAACAACAAAACCATTAAGGATTACACATCAGTTTTTAAATATATACACATTTTTGTCAGCTTTATAACGTACTGGTGACCGCGGGGGGAAAACACGCTGGTCTCCGTTGCCTGCGATTCATCAGGGCCACTCGTTACGTCTGGAAAAGCACGTTGAAAAAAGTTACTGCAACGTGTTTAAACACTGCAACGAGTTTAATAGATGATACCAAGATGATATATTTACCTTCAACCCACTCGGATTCCTGGATGGTTTCCAACAACGCACTAGCCGAGTCTTTCGTTACCGCTGCCCCAGAAAAGGATGGTCTGTGTTCCAACAACGCGTCCAGGCGGTCATGCCACTTGTTGATACGCCGGTCGGAACCGCTCCGGTTGTTATGATCCTTTAATTTCTTGCAATCTTGTCTTAATTTCGTCAACTTCTCACTGCACTGTTTTCCAGTGTGATTGGAACCGAGTCGATATCTTCAGGTATACCTTTTCATTGCGGGTCGCCGTTTGCAGTTCCCGCTGGATGTCCTCCTCCGCTTATATGCTCAATAAAGCCTGAACCTCGTCGTCGGTCCATCGGTCGAATTTTTTGTTTAACTCTATTGTTGCAAAAAAAATATTTACTGAACGCAAAACCCACGGAACCCACCTCGCAAAAGACTTGTAAATATGGCGGTGGAAAAAAAAAATAGCTGCGAGAGCTCAACCAATCAGCATGTTCAGCGCCCAAGTCCCACCCCCGAAAGTTCGCGAACTTTTGAAAAGTCCCACCTCGCAAGCAGGGCCGTTTGGAGGGGGAAATATTTACCCGGAACTTCATTTAGACCCTGGTTCCTGCGGTCGAAACACACCGAGTTCCCCCCCAAAGTTCCTGGTTCCGGGGTAAAGTTCCTGCGGTGGAAACGCGGCTTTACACACAACCTGCTATACACTAACAACACACACTGAACACAATCTGTTACACGTTAACAACACGCATAGCAAACACAACCTGCTACACGCTAACAACACGCACTGAACACACAACCAGCTACACGCTAACAACTTGCCCTGAACACACAACCTGTTACATGCTAACAACACACATTGAACACAAAACCTGCTGCATATTAACAATGTGCATCGAACACACAACCTGCTACACGCTAACAACACGCACTGAACACACAACTTGTTTCACGATAATAGCACGCACTGAACACACAACCTTTCAGGTTACGACACGCATATAACACACAAGCTTTTATACGTTAACATGCATCAAACACACAACCGGCTACATATTAACAACGTGCATATAACACACAAGCTGTTATACGTGAACAACACGCATTGAACACACAACCTGCTACACGCTAACAACACACATCGAACACACAACCTGCTACACGTTAACACGCATCGAACACACAACCTGTTACACGTTAATAACACGCATCGAACACACAACCTGCTACATGTTAACACGCATCAAACACACAACCTGCTACACGATAACATGCCCTAAACACACAACCTGCTGCATGTTAACACGCATCAAACACACAACCTGCTACACGATAACATGCCCTAAACACAAAACTGCTACATGTTAACACGCATCGAACACACAACCTGTTACACGTTAAGAACACACATCGAACACACAACCTGCTACATGTTAACACGCATCGAACACCCAACCTGCTACACGTTAATAACACGCATCGAACAAACCTGTTACACGTTAATAACACGCATCGAACACACAACCTGTTACACGTTAATAACACGCATCGAACACCCAACCTGCTACACGTTAATAACACGCATCGAACACACCTGTTACACGTTAATAACACGCATCGAACACACAACCTGCTACATGTTAACACGCATCGAACACACAACCTGCTACACGCTAACAACACACATCGAACACACAACCTGCTAAACGTTAACACGCATCGAACACACAACCTGTTACACGTTAATAACACACATCGAACACACAACCTGCTACATGTTAACACGCATCAAACACACAACCTGCTACACGATAACATGCCCTGAACACACAACCTGCTACATGTTAACACGCATTGAACACACAACCTGCTACATGTTAACACGCATTGAACACACAACCTGCTACATATTAACAATGCGCATATAACACACAAGCTGCTATACGTTGACATGCATCAAACACACAATCTGCTACACACTAACAACATACATCGAACACACAACCTGCTACACGCTAACAACATGCATTGAACAGCCATCTTTGATCATATTTATCAGGGGTGCCAATAATTCTGACCACGACTGTATGATATAATAGTTGGAGAAATCACTTTTTTTAAATTTTATTTTATTGAAGAGTTTGACTTTTTTTTTTAAAAATCAGTACATTGCATAATATTTGATACATCTGGCTTTTGTTTCGTATAGTAATATACAGTGATAATATGGAGGAGAAAACACCTCAATGAAATTCTGATGCTTGTAATGTAAATCAAAATGCATATAAACATCAATATCTGCCAATATGTCTTAGTAACAGGATGATTAAATGCTTAAATTTATGATCAAAGCTCTGTAGTTTTAAAACATAATGCAATGATGACTGAGAGATGAAGAGGCAAATGTTGAGTGTAGCAGACAAACCAAATTCTGGCATCAGATGGACTCGAGCATGATAACGCCTAACTAGCATGTTAATTGTTTTGTGATTTCCTGTCCTCAGGGTCCTGGAGCGCATCGGGGCGCGGGCGCTGGTGGCCCACGTGCGGACGTTTGCTGACTTCCTAGTGTACGAGTTCTCTACTTCAGCGGGGGGGCAGCAGCTGAACAAGTGTATCGAGATTCTGAACGACATGGTGTGGAAGTACAACATCGTGACCCTGGACAGACTCATCCTCTGCCTGGTGAGCCTGACCCCGCACTGCTTCACTCTTCAGCACTCATGCTCCACCCTCACATACACTGGCTCTCCACTGACTCAGCCCTGCGAGATCTGCAGCATGAGCTGCTTTTACAAGTTAGAAGGTCAATGAAATCACATGGGAGTGAATGAGTGTCATTGATCATGTGACTCTGTACAGACGGTCAGATTTTGTCAGTAGCCACGTTTACATGCGCACTTTTTTGTCATTCCGATTAAAATCATTCCGATTGAAAGATTCGCTGGACTGTTTACATGAGGCGTTATCTAAACCCATCTGGTGTTCACATGTGCTGACTTTCAGTCGGAATCATTTTGTGACATGCACACACAGTTTGTCTGCCGCATCAGATTCGTTACGTATTGTCGATCAATAGTTCTGTGTTGGTAATTTTTATATTTATTTATTTTTCTGTGGGCGGACATGCAGTAGTTTAAACTAATTTATGTCCTATACAATGGCTATTTCAACAGCTGTGAATGATGAATGCGGAATCAAAAATGAATTCAATTCATTTATTTTGAAAAACACAAAATTAACAATAAAATGCAGTCAAATTATTAATAAAAACATAGGATATACGGTGAAACATGAATTAAGCATTCAAGACGTGCTCAGCATCATTACTAGTAACGTTAGTACTAAACATATATATTTCAGATGATTAAGGAAAGATACCATAATCACAAAGGTATAAATATTAACAAAAGTAATTAAAGTAGACTGTGGGTAATGTTACTTAACCAATTTGAAGCAGTTGTTGAATTTTTTTTATAGCTAACTTAACTAACGAGAAACAGAGAGCAGCTTGAATGTTCCCCGTTGAAATGGCAGCCCTCAACGGCCACCCGGACTTATACAGTTTTATAAAAGTTATTTATTATTTGTCGTAAAGTGTAAGAATCACCTCAGAAAAATAAATTATTCTGTCAGGCGCAGTTGAAGCCTTGGACAAACGCTGTCGAGATGGTGTAGCCAGGCTATGTCTGTGTCATTATTCCAACATCATGTTCATAACATGTTAGGAAATAAAAAGTTTAATACCTCAGAAAAATGAACTTTCCTCTCTTGTCAACATTAGCCTGGTGTGAGCGCGGTGCGCGCTCTTCAGTTGAGGAGGCGCGCGCTGTATATCACGTCACAGAAAGACCTGCACTCAGAGTAATCAGATCAGATCGTTTACATGGTGGAATTTTTCGTTTGATCGGTTCATGAAAAGGTTTATCCCACCCCTCTCAAACCCATTACAATTTCATTCGGGTTGGCCATTTTTATTCCGATTGAGGTGTTTATATGGAGTATTTTTATTCGGATTGGACTTTTAAACCGATTACAGTGCTCCATGTAAACGCACCTACTGAAGCTCAAATACTGGAGATTCAATGAGTAATTAAGCAAATGATGTTAAATCATTGAAAGATGGCCGAAAGACTTAATCAGTGGAAATGTATTTAACCATCTGCAATGGTTTAAATCACAGATGTTATTCAAACCTTGGTTGGTTTGTAAGATTGCCAGAGTTCTTTGATTATATGTGATCATTTTTAAATATGAGTATGTTTCCAGGCTGTGCTTCAGTGTTTCATGTTTGACTCATGGATTTATTGGCCTGTTAGCGCAGCATGTGAGAGAAGCTTCATGTGAAACATTATCGGTGTGTCAGAAGCAAACAGAAGGCCAGCTGGACTGCAGACAGACTGGGGATCGGCCTTCTCATCCGCTGATCAATACACTTCCTGCTGCACTGAACACGTTTATCAGCCCTGATCGAACACTGACTTACTGACACTGAGCCCTGCAGAACACAGAGACAGGACCCTGTGTGACACTCGTGTTTTATTAATGCACACACTGGAAAGAGCTCGACACGCTACACTGAACAAACATTTCCAAACGCATGCCGTGGCGCTGAACGCTGTGTGTTTTCATGCAGGCGATGAGGAGTCACGAGGGGAACGAGGCTCAGGTCTGCTACTTCATCATCCAGCTTCTGCTCCTCAACCCAACGACTTCCGCAACCGCGTGAGTGATTTTGTGAAGGAGAACGCCCCAGAACACTGGCTGCAGAGCGACTGGCACACCAAACACATGACCTACCACAAGGTAAACAACCACACGCTACACGCTAACAGCACACACCAAACACATGACCTACCACAAGGTAAACAACCACACGCTACACGCTAACAGCACACACCAAACACATGACCTACCACAAGGTAAACAACAACACGCTACACGCTAACAGCACACACCAAACACATGACCTACCACAAGGTAAACAACCACACGCTACACGCTAACAACACACACCGAACACATGACCTGCCACAAGGTAAACAACAACACGCTACACGCTAACAGCACACACCAAACACATGACCTGTCACAAGGTAAACAACTACACGCTAACAGCACACACCGAACACATGACCCACCACAAGGTAAACAACAACACGCTACTCGCTAACAGCACACACCAAACACATGACCTGCCACAAGGTAAACAACAACACGCTACACGCTAACAGCACACACAAACACATGACCTGCCACAAGGTAAACAACTACACGCTAACAGCACACACCGAACACATGACCCACCACAAGGTAAACAACAACACGCTACACGCTAACAGCACACACCAAACACATGACCTGCCACAAGGTAAACAACTACACGCTAACAGCACACACCGAACACATGACCCACCACAAGGTAAACAACAACACGCTACACGCTAACAGCACACACCAAACACATGACCTACCACAAGGTAAACAACAACACGACGCTACACGCTAACAGCACACACCAAACACATGACCTATCACAAGGTAAACAACACGCAACCTGTTACCACGCTAACAACACACACCGAACACATGACCTACCACAAGGTAAACAACACGCAAGCTGCTAAATGCTAACAACACACCAAACACAACCTGTTACACGCTAACATCACGCTAACAACACGCTAACAACACACACCAAACACATGACCTACCACAAGGTAAAACAACACGCTACACGCTAACAGCACCACACCAAACACATGACCTACCACAAGGTAAACAACACGCAAGCTGCTAAATGCTAACAACACACCAAACACAACCTGCTTCACGCTAACACACAAACACATGACCTACCACAAGGTAAACAACACGCAAGCTGCTAAATGCTAACAACACACCAAACACAACCTGTTACACGCTAACAACACACACACCGAACACATGACCTACCACAAGGTAAACAACACGCAACCTGTTACACGCTAACAACACACACACCGAACACATGACCTACCACAAGGTAAACAACACGCAACCTGTTACATGCTAACAACACACACACCGAACACAATGACCTACCACAAGGTAAACAACACGCAACCTGTTACATGCTAACAACACACACACCGAACACATGACCTACCACAAGGTAAACAACACGCAACCTGTTACATGCTAACAACACACACACCGAACACATGACCTACCACAAGGTTAACAACACGCAACCTGTTACATTCTAACAACACACACACCGAACACATGACCTACCACAAGGTAAACAACACGCAACCTGTTACATGCTAACAACACACACCAAACACATGACCTACCACAAGGTAAACAACACGCAACCTGTTACATGCTAACAACACACACACCGAACACATGACCTACCACAAGGTAAACAACACGCAACCTGTTACATGCTAACAACACACACACCCGAACACATGACCTACCACAAGGTAAACAACACGCAACCTGTTACATGCTAACAACACACACCGAACACATGACCTACCACAAGGTAAACAACACGCAACCTGTTACATTCTAACAACACACACACCGAACACATGACCTACCACAAGGTAAACAACACGCAACCTGTTACATGCTAACAACACACACACCGAACACATGACCTACCACAAGGTTAACAACACGCAACCTGTTACATTCTAACAACACACACACCGAACACATGACCTACCACAAGGTAAACAACACGCAACCTGTTACATGCTAACAACACACACACCGAACACATGACCTACCACAAGGTAAACAACACGCAACCTGTTACATGCTAACAACACACACCAAAGACACATGACTTACCACAAGGTAAACAACACGCAACCTGTTACATGCTAACAACACACACACCAAACACATGACCTACCACAAGGTAAACAACACGCAACCTGTTACATGCTAACAACACACACACCGAACACATGACCTACCACAAGGTAAACAACACGCAACCTGTTACATTCTAACAACACACACACCGAACACATGACCTACCACAAGGTAAACAACACGCAACCTGTTACATGCTAACAACACACACACCGAACACATGACCTACCACAAGGTAAACAACACGCAACCTGTTACATTCTAACAACACGCACACCGAACACATGACCTACCACAAGGTAAACAACACGCAACCTGTTACATGCTAACAACACACACACCGAACACATGACCTACCACAAGGTAAACAACACGCAACCTGTTACATGCTAACAACACACACACCGAACACATGACCTACCACAAGGTAAACAACACGCAACCTGTTACATGCTAACAACACACACACCGAACACATGACCTACCACAAGGTAAACAACACGCAACCTGTTACATGCTAACAACACACACCAAACACATGACCTACCACAAGGTAAACAACACGCAACCTGTTACATGCTTACAACACACACACCGAACACATGACCTACCACAAGGTAAACAACACGCAACCTGTTACATGCTAACAACACACACACCGAACACATGACCTACCACAAGGTAAACAACACGCAACCTGTTACATGCTAACAACACACACCGAACACATGACCTACCACAAGGTAAACAACACGCAACCTGTTACATTCTAACAACACACACACCGAACACATGACCTACCACAAGGTAAACAACACGCAACCTGTTACATGCTAACAACACACACACCGAACACATGACCTACCACAAGGTTAACAACACGCAACCTGTTACATTCTACAACACACACACCGAACACATGACCTACCACAAGGTAAACAACACGCAACCTGTTACATGCTAACAACACACACCAAACACATGACCTACCACAAGGTAAACAACACGCAACCTGTTACATGCTAACAACACACACACCGAACACATGACCTACCACAAGGTAAACAACACGCAACCTGTTACATGCTAACAAAACACACACCGAACACATGACCTACCACAAGGTAAACAACACGCAACCTGTTACATGCTAACAACACACACACCAAACACATGACCTACCACAAGGTAAACAACACGCAACCTGTTACATGCTAACAACACACACACCGAACACATGACCTACCACAAGGTAAACAACACGCAACCTGTTACATGCTAACAACACACACCAAACACATGACCTACCACAAGGTAAACAACACGCAACCTGTTACATTCTAACAACACACACACCGAACACATGACCTACCACAAGGTAAACAACACGCAACCTGTTACATGCTAACAACACACACCGAACACATGACCTACCACAAGGTAAACAACACGCAACCTGTTACATTCTAACAACACACACACCGAACACATGACCTACCACAAGGTAAACAACACGCAACCTGTTACATGCTAACAACACACACACCGAACACATGACCTACCACAAGGTTAACAACACGCAACCTGTTACATGCTAACAACACACACACCGAACACATGACCTACCACAAGGTAAACAACACGCAACCTGTTACATGCTAACAAACACACATCACCAAACACATGACCTACCACAAGGTAAACAACACGCAACCTGTTACATGCTAACAACACACACACCGAACACATGACCTACCACAAGGTAAACAACACGCAACCTGTTACATTCTAACAACACACACACCGAACACATGACCTACCACAAGGTAAACAACACGCAACCTGTTACATGCTAACAACACACACACCGAACACATGACCTACCACAAGGTAAACAACACGCAACCTGTTACATGCTAACAACACACACACCGAACACATGACCTACCACAAGGTAAACAACACGCAACCTGTTACATGCTAACAACACACCAAACCAAACACATGACCTACCACAAGGTAAACAACACGCAACCTGTTACATGCTAACAACACACACACCAAACACATGACCTACCACAAGGTAAACAACACGCAACCTGTTACATGCTAACAACACACACACCGAACACATGACCTACCACAAGGTAAACAACACGCAACCTGTTACATTCTAACAACACACCAAAACACAACCTGTTACACGCTAACAACACGCTAACAATACACACCAAACACATGACCTACCACAAGGTAAACAACAACACACAACCCTCTAAACATTAACAACACACACACTAAACACGAGTTGATCACATTTATTTGCTACTAAGCGTCTCTAATAAAACTCTGAATATCTTCAAAGATTTGAGGCATTAAGCTCACTAATGTTCACAGATCCAGTGGATTTTCTTGCTCACTCATTGGCTGTCAGCGTTTTCCATGGCTTGCGTTGAGTTTCTTGTCACCTGACTGACTGTGTTTAATGTCCTTCATGCTCAGATGCTCAAGCTGTGTAAATACACATCTGCTGTTGCGTGACCTGTTGAATAATGAAGCGTGTGCGGTCCAGCAGCCGTGTCTCTCACAGATGGACCTTACATATGGATTTGTGTATCGTTCTACTGTTGACCTTTAGAGATGAAACACAGAACCGTCTCAGTTCTGGTTATTCAGCCAAATATCAAGTTTGATGAGTTTCTGAAATGTCATAAACACAGTTGTTATCTCCGTCTTTATTTCTCTGTGGCATTTTAAGTAGAGATTGACCTCAGATTGCGGTGACATTTCGTCTTGTGTGTGTGTGTGTGTGTGTGTGCTCAATGGCAAACAAAACATAATTCAGCACACACAGCTTGACCTGAGCTGAACCCCACCATGAGACCAAAGCTAACATGTGACCACTCTGAGTTTAGAAAGAGACGTGTTCTTCAGATGTTTTCCAGTGGACTCGGTCACGTCCCCGGCAGCTGTTTTCTAACATACAGTACAGCTGTTTTCTCCTGTGTAAAGACTGAGATATGCAACACTTAAGACCCGTTCACACCAAGAACGACAACTATAAAGACAACTATAAAGATAGCTATATTAGCGCCATATGAATGGAGCGGTTTAATCCAAGTCTTCAGAAGACACAATCGCTTTATATGATATTCACATATAAACATTGATCAGGCATACCATTGACCCCCTTTTGCTGACCCATCGAGGCGTGGACTCCACTAGACCCCTGAAGGTGTGCTGTGGTATCTGGCACCAAGATGTTAGCAGCAGATCCTTTAAAGGGTTAGTTCACCCAAAAATGAAAATTCTGTCATTAATGACTGACCCTCATGTGGTTGGACACCCGTCAGACCTCCGTTCATCTTCAGACACAAATGAAGATATTTTAGTGTAAATCTGATGCTGAGAAAGGCCTCCATTGGCTTAACTTTACACTCTCAAGACCCTTAAAAGACACTAAAGACGTCGATACAAAGTCCATCTCACTACAGCGGCTCTACAATAACTTTATGAAGCGACGAGAATAGTTTTTGTGCGCAAAAAAACCCTAAATAACGACTTATATAGTGATGACGATTTCAAAACAAAGCATCATGAAGCTTCGAAGCGTTATGAATCACTGAGTCGATTCAGCGGTTTGAATCGCCAAATTTCAGCAGTTTGACACGCGATCCGAATCATCATTCGACTCACTGATTCATAACGCTTCGAAGCTTCATGAGGCCGTGTTTTGAAATCGGCATCACTATATAAGTCGTTATTTAGGGTTTTTTTGCGCACAAAAACTATTGTCGCCGATTCATAAAGTTATTGTAGAGCCGCTGTAGTGAGATGGACTTTGTAACTTTAGTCTTTAGTGTCTTTTAAGGGTCTTGAGAGTGTAAAGTTGAGCCAATGGAGGCCTTTCAGAGCATCAGATTTACACTCAAATATCTTCATTTGTGTCTGAAGATGAACGGAGGTCTGACGGGTGTCCAACCACATGAGGGTCAGTCATTAATGGCAGAATTTACATTTTTGGGTGAACTAACCCCTTAAGTCCTGTAAGTTGTGAGGCGGGGCCTCCATGGACTTGTTTGTTCAGCTCATCCCACAGATGCTCGATTGGATTGAGATCTGGGGAATTTGGAGGCCGAGTCAATGCCTCAAACCATTCCTGAAGCATTTGTGCTTTGTGGCGGCGCATTATCTGCTGAAAGAGCCACAGCCACCAGGGAATATCGTCTCCATGAAAGGCTGGATATGGCCTCAACAATGCTTAGGTAGGTGGGACGTGTCAAAGGAACATCCAGTCGTCTATAGCCGTCACAATCTGGCCCTTGTCAACTCGCTCAAATCCTTACGCCCATTTCTCCTGCTTCTAACACATCAACTCTGAGGACAAAATGTTCACTTGCTGCCTAATATATCCCACCCACTAACAGGAGATCATCAGTGTTATTCACCGGTCATAATGTTATGCCTGATTAGTGTATAGAGCACATCACATATGGTAATCATGTTTTTTTCAAAGCAGCTTCACAGTAATAATCAGGATAATAACAGAATCAATGATGCAAACCATCAAATATGAAAGAAAATCAACTATAAAGCAGCTCTAAGAGGACATTTATTCAGTTCAATAACTATAAAGCTCATCGATTATGAGTTCAATTCATCGATAAGCAGTTCTCTACACTAGAGATCAGTCAGTTTACTGTTGATTCAGTTCAGTTCAGTAACTAATAATTTCATCAATGATGAAGCACAGTCGATTTCGTTATAAAGAAACAGTCTGATCGTCCGACCTAATCCAGGTCAAGTTTTGTTCTCGTCCAATAGCGTCAGTGCAGTCCAATCATTTTTCCAAAAGCCGGCCTATTGAATGCGTAGCTGGGATGTGCTGATGGCTGTGCTGGTAATGAGCTCCTCCACTGTCGACCCGTGCAGAAGTATCCAGAGAAGCTGTACTTCGAGGGTCTGGCGGAGCAGGTCAACCCTCCCATTCAGCTGCAGTCGCAGTACCTGCCCATCTACTTCGGCAACGTGTGTCTGCGCTTCCTTCCTGTGTTCGACATCGTCATCCATCGCTTCCTGGAGCTGCTGCCCGTGTCCAAGTCTCTGGAGACGCTGCTCGACCACCTGGGGGGGCTCTACAAGTTCCACGGTGAGAGTCTATCTCAAGTTCTTCTCTCTCTCAGGGTCAGTGTTTCTGAGCTCCTGAAACGCCTCTATCTTGAGTTTCTTCCGGGAACAAACACGTCACAATATTCCTCATTATAATAATTAATGGGCAGCATAGCGATGTGGGGCCTGGTTGAGTTAGTTAGTCGTGTGTTGAAACTGGGAAGGGGCGGGGCATTTCCCAAACACCAATCACAACACAGCTCCAGCTGACCAATCAGAGCACAGTGTGCTTTTCAGAAGGAGGGGCTTCATAGAGACAGAGCGGTACTGACAGACTGGGAAGAGAGGAGCCGCAACACTGGAGAATATGAGGAAATAATCAACATTACAGCAGGAAAACCTGCTCTAGTAGAGCCAGACACAACAGCAAGGGCAGAATATGACATAAAACTCTAAATTATAATTCTACAAAACACACATAATCAAGAACTGGGGTTAGGGTTAGTACTGAAGAACACACAGTTCTTGAATTGATTTTAAAGGATTAGTTCACTTTTAAATAAACTTTTGCTGATAATTCACTCACCCCCATGTCATCCAAGATGTCCATGTCTTTCTTTCTGCAGTCGAAAAGAAACTAAGGTTTTTGGTGAAAATTTTCCAGGATTGTTCTCCATATAATGGACTTCAATGGGCTCCAAACGGGTCAAGATCCAAATGGCAGTTTCAGTGCAGCTTCAAACGACACCAGATGATGAATAAGGGTCTGATCTAGACAAACCATCAGCTTCTGAGAGAAACCCAGCAGTATTTATGCTATTATTTTACCTCTTATCAGACGAACGTGATCATCTCTGAGCTCAGACATAACTTCCGTTAAGTGAGGTCAAAATACGAGCATGGTCATAGATGTATTGATCGTAGATGCCTCATTAGCGCCTGCACCATGGGCGTCGGAAGCAAAAAAAATGTGGGTGGGTCCTCAGAATTTTTTTACTGGAGTAGATGCC
>JARQWZ010002109.1:0-22500 GCA_033150135.1 Gobio occitaniae
ATATTAATAAACAGCATAATAGTAAATAACAATAAAATCGCACTGATTCAGAGGTAGATACTCACCTGTCAATCATCCCCTGTGCTAAATAAATGTTGCGTGTGACTTTAAAATAAATTATTCATCAGAATTTTTTTTGACATTTTAAATGGAATAAATAAATGCACAAAGCCTGAAATCATCATGCAGGGATAAAAATTCAAGCTAAGCATTTTCAAAGTTCACTTATATAATAATAACATTAATGATGATGATAATAACAATAATAATGATAATGTACACTTTATAATAACTGCATGTAATGAATCATTAGTTAATCATTAGTAAATACATAATTTCATCATTTATAAAGCATTAATAGCGGTATATAAATACAGTTATAAATGCTTTATTCTCTTATTCTTTATTCTAATAATTGTGAAAATACTGTATTAATGATCCATTTATCATTTACAAATTAAGTATTATATTATTTACAAGCCAGTTATATTAAGGAGTGGTTCATAAGATCATTCAGTGTAAGTAAATTATTAATAAACTATTTAAATGTACATTTATACATATTATTTAGACATGCAGTAACAGTTACTCTGTGTTTTAATACATATTTTACTTAAATGCCTACAGTAATTCATGATTCATTCAGGTAGTTTTAAAACAGTTAGTAGTTGTGAGCTCATCTAAAGTGAGGACTATAAATGCCTCGTAAAGCTTTTACAAAGGATATGTAAAGGCTCAGTTATTTTCTAAACAGAAAAATGAAACAAACACAACACAGAGTGATACAGAACAAAGAAAGGTTTATTTCAAGATGCAAAAAAGGAAGCGAATCAAGAATAAAACATTTATAGATGTATCACCAATGTCTGTAATGCTTCATAAATGATGAATTAACGGTTTACTAATGCTTAACTAATGAATCATAGCATGAAGTTATTATAAAGTGTTACCTAATAATAATTGTATTTAATGTTATAGTATTACTGAATTCTCAACATAGCGAGTGATGTACATACTGTGAGTGACGGAATCAGAGGTGACCAGTGGCCGATGTTTGAGGTTTTACACCACTTGACACACATACAAGTCTCAGCTCGATCCCATTCCCCTCGCGCCTCCATTGGTAACTTTCAGAACCTCACAGGTTGTAATAGCAAGGCTTTTGCTTTCTTCTTTCTATACTGTCATTGGTAAATTCAGCTTCAGAAAGAGCAACTCGACCCACTTCAAATAGCCGTTGTGTTCAATTTCCACCTCTCCAAAACAAACCAGAGGCGGCTTTTCAAGCCATATGTCAGCAGTATGAGAGGACGGCTTTTATGTGGTGAAAGCAGTTTAATATTTTGTGAAGGCTTACTGCTGCTGCAGACCGGCTGAATGACAGTCTGACAATACACTCCCATCCATTCTGCTTCTCAGATCAAGTGCTCGCAGCAGCTACCCTGAGACTCATTCACTCGCTCGCCCGCCCGCTCTCGGCGGGGTGAGAGGACGGCGTGGCCACCCTGACGGAGGGAGCGAGAGCGAAAGCGCAAGATGGAAAAGGAGTGAGATGTAGAGGTAATATAGAGGTTTTCGGTGACCTTGGCTATACGGAGGATGAGGAGTGATGAGTGTGTTGGTATTGCGTATTCTGGATCCATTACTCACAGCACCTCTGCTGCAGGAGGTTTATGCCTTTGTCTCTACGGCGTACACACAAACACGGACACCGGGGGCGCAGTGGGCACTGCCCGCCTATGGCACCACACATATAGAGAGCCCGTTCTCTCCGGCTCACCACTTCTACGCAGAGTTCTCGCACCGTTTCTCCTCTCATCTTTATTCCTATTTAAGTCAAAGACAGAAATTCAATGCACAGGGCACGGCGTGGAGCTAAGCTTCACTGGTTTTCTCCGTGCAGAAAATGAGATCTAATAATGATTTGCTCACCGTGGACGCTATCAGCACATAAAATCATCCAGGTTAATCAAATGGTTGTTGTGAAAGCCGTTTCTTTCTCTGCAGCGCTAACCCTAGCCGGCACAAGCTGAAAAGATCATTGATTTTTAATCTGCAATGAAAACCTCTTGTCACCCTTGGTTGTTTCTGAAATAATGCTGTTTTCAGTAGTTATACTTTTTCAGGCTCTTCTGGGAAGGGCCTGTGGAAATTCTGAAGAGCTTTTGGGACCGCGAGTCTAAATGTTATGAACTTTGCCATTTGACCATGCTGCGAAACATCACATAAATGAAAGGAAACTCACTTTGTAATTCTGGTGACCTTAGACCTAGCAACCTACATAGTGTGCATAATAACAAACAATCAAATAAATGCAAAGTACATGTAATGATATTTTACATGCCTCTGGCTTATATTGATTGCGCGAAAGAGGCACGGTACTTAGAATTATTCTATCCCAATCTTCCAAGGTTCTGCGATTCCCCTTAAATTAAAATATGTAATCTTTAAACTATATATATACATATAGAGAGAGAGGAAGATTTTCAATTCCACCACAATGACAGGCTGTCATTAGCAAGACCTTGTGATGTCAATACAACAGGAAGAAAAGAAAACAAGTTTTGAATAAGCCCTTGAATTCAGAGTCACCTGATAAATACGACTTAGCAAACTGAAAATATACACTATATTACACTATAAATAAAAACAACTTTAACTCAAACAAGGTTTGCATCACAGACGTAACGAGGATGATTTGAACAACACAAAGACATCATCTAACAATAATGCGGGCCAAAGAAAAAGCAAAGTGTTCTGACACTGGTTTTCTGGAGTGAGTTAAAAGAAAGAGAGGAAAGGAGAACGTGGAGAAGACATGCTGGGTCTGGGCGGTGTTCGGCTAAGGCGAGATGATGAAGCATGCTGAGTTGGACAATTGAGACACTGAGAAAAAGGCACAAAGTCCTGAGGAGAGAAGTCTGTCGGTCCAGCGTTCTTCATTCCTAAAGCACTATAGACTGTTTATCTGCTAACCACCAAGGTTTTCTCCGAAGGATGCAAAAGAGAATTTTTTGTTGTTGAAGAAATACATTGAAATATGAGTTCAAATGATCATGGGACTTTGAAGCATTTTCTGTGGTGACACTGTTCAACAATAACACCAGTGGCTGCATCTCTTTTACTTCTTTTGAACTCATTGTGTTCTCAAAAATGAGGGGGAATGGCGATATACAAACAAAAGTCCCATTGAATGGAGGTAGTGCCTTCATTGCTCTATGACTGGCCAATTACTCTTATGTTAATGCTGCTCCAAAAATCGAACTGAATGGGTCAAACTGGTGGAAATAGACAGACTAATTACAACTTAACCACTCTAACAATTAAATCGTTTTAGTCATGTCTGAATCAAAATAAACTTGAAATGACAAAACACAAAATGACACTGCAGCTTGGTGGAATTAAAGATGTAACTTACTGTAAAAAAATCACTGTAAAAAAAAAATCAGGTCTCAAATTGAAAATTTTCTAGTGACCGATCACATCTAAATTTTTCAGTTGGCCAAATTGAATTTCTTTGAATTGATGCAATTTAATTCACAGAAATTCAATTTGGCTAACTAAAAAATTTAGATGTGATCAGTCACTAGAAATTTCTATTGGAGACCTGATTTTTTTTTTACAGTGTTATTATAAAAAAAAAAATAATAATAATAATGTTGTACTCATAATTGTACTTGACTATTAACATTAATACTGATTCAATATTAAAGGGGTGGTTAATTGTCCCTTTTTACAAGATGTAAAATACGTCTCTGATGTCCCCATAGTGTGTAAGTTAAGTTTTAGCTCAAAATACCCCACAGATCATTTTTATAGCATGTTAAAATTGTCACTTTTTGAGGGTGAGCTGCTGCTCATGGGAACTTCAGTAAGCAGTTCTGATAACCTCATGCAGCCTTTTATGTTCAAACCGTAGTTGGACAATGATGCAGAAACTCAAGAAGAAGGCATAACATGTAGAATGCAAAAAGATGTTTCTGAATGGTTAGTTGATGAATTATGTAGCTGATGTGGAGATCTTCAAGTCATTGATTAGCATATTCTGTCATGATAATCTATAAATTCTCAACATAGCCTCACCCCCTTTGTTGCATGTTCTTGGGGGCAGGGTTTATGTACATTTCAGGGTTAGTGATGTCACTAACCCGGGAGGAAGCTTGTGTAGTCCCTACCAGTTGTTTGTTGTAGTCCTTAAAAAGTAGTTTCTTTAAAAAAAAATATCTCCCTTTGCTTTGAACTTTGAGCGTCGTAACTTGCAGATGTTGTTTATGCTCAAACAGCAACAGAACACACTAACTAAAGTTTAAAAAGTTAAATCAATATCAATAATATAATACTATTTAACCATACATTTTTTATATAATATTATAATACAATTCTAAAACAATAAACATATAATATACATATGCACTGCAGATTGATTAAATTAAAAAATTTAACTTATTATTAACAAAAATTTACTGCATTATTGTATTACTCATAATTGTACGTGACTGTTAAGATTAATATTGATTAATATTTATATAAATAATATTAATACTATTTAACCATAAACATTTCTATATAATATTCCAATACAATTATTAAACAATTAACATATAATATACATATAAATCTACAGATAGATAGATCCTCCAATTAAACATTATGGAAGTTATACATTTACATATTTAAATGACTTTGGACTAAGGGGCTTTTTACACCATACCATTTTCAACTAAAAACGGAAAAAAAATGTTTGCGTTCTGGCCATTTATTTACACGAAAACAGTGTTTTAGAGGCCTGAAAACACAAACTTTTGAAATCACGGTTCACAAAACTAAAATTTGTGAAAATGGTGATGTTATGCGTATTAAGCGTTCAGTCTATAGGGGTGTAATGCTTCTTTACAGAGTTACATCACCAACTACTGGCCTGGCAGCATAATATAGCGTTTTTAGTTGTTTTCGTGGAATCTTGTGAACGGGATCATTGTCGTGTGCTCACGAATAAAGCAAAGGAAAAACGTCTCCATTTTTAGTGCATTGTTGTCGTTAAAAATTCTCTAAACAAAATTCTCTAAACCCTATAGAAAGAAAATTCCCTTATTTCCATCACACACCACTGCTGCTTACCATACAGGACACGACAGAAGAAGAAAGTTAGGAAAAGTGTCACTTTGTTGCACTTAGTTTAGATGACATTGTTCAATTCTGTAGAACAGTCACGGACTCATGAACATGGCTCTCATGCTGAGGTTTCATAATGGACACACAAAAGAGGAAACCCTGTTGAGAAACGCCTATACCAGAACACTACTCCCCCTTTTAGAGATAGAGGGAATGGGATGAGGAGAAAAAAAATATGAGAGTGTTTATTCTCAGCGGTGCTTTGCTAATGAAAGAGTGCATTCTTGTTTTCTTACTGTGTCATTGCGGTTGCGGCGTTGTGACAGTCTCTTTTTTTCCACGTCTGTTTGGCGACCCTCTATGAAGCATCGCCCGACTTGGTGACAAGGACTGAAGATAAAGCCTCCATAAATGTTCAGTAAATCATCTCCTGACCTTTCCTGGCATCGCACACATCGGCACCTGAAATGTTAAAGACAAAAGGAAGATTGAAACTTCCAGTGGCATGATGAAGTACAGTCTCCAGTCTCCCTCCTCCTCCTCCGATCCCATAATCTCTCTTCCTCTCTGTCCAACTACGTCGTCTTTTCTTCCTGTCCCCGTACCTGCCTAGCTGTGTGAACGCGTAGGGTGGCGGACATTTTGCATATGCGATCCGTCATAGGGGCAGGATTAATGTTGTTTGCTGGCTCCCAAACACAGCTTGTGGTGCACTGTGGGCGACAGGAAACTTGGCCAAGTCTGGCTGCCGCACGGCTGGGTGGAAAATTAACCCTTGGTGGCGGGAGGCTTGAGGCCGTAGCTCAGGTGTCCTTACATATGTTTGTGGTGTCAGGACAAGCCCGGCTCCGGGGCCCCCTGCAGGGAAAGAGCACTACCAGCGAGCCCGCGTCAGAGGCCCAGAAGGGGGAGAAGGGGGAGAGGGATGCGCCTTGGCACTGAGCACAGCCAATATGCTTCGCTTTTTAAGGCCTCTTTGGCTCAGGAGAGTGGAGGCGCTCATAGTTAATCATTATATATGTGTATGAAACAGATTTATATGGATGTTTTCACGTCATTTCGGCAGAGAGGATGGGAGAGAAGAGGAGGTCCAGTCCCTGCTGGGACACAGGTGTCTTTGTATCTCCTGCTATGCTCACTCGGAAGATCGCACAGTGGGATTATCACGCCGAATTGCCTATTCCATAATTACGGCCCAGCTTCTCGTAAGAACACTGAGAATTAGAAAAACCCTCATGCATAGCTTTCTCTGCAAATAACATATTATTAATTCGAGAAATTGCAAAGACCTGGTTAGGGTTTTGATGTGGTATGAAATTATTCTTTTTTTGACCAGCATAAATAGACTTACAGGTCGGATAAATCAGAAATTAGAGATAGAAAAAGGAGGGATAAAGATAGAATGTGTAACTCGAGGGGCTGAATGAACAATATCCACAGCTGTCGTCATGGCATTGACCTTTACTGTGGCCCACGGTGACCCGTGGTTCTGCATTTAAACTTTTAAATTGTAAACTTGAACCTTGGCATTTCCAAACCTCTGTGCAAGGGTGTTATCTAAGGGGAGAGTGACAGTTCGCAATACGTGACCAGGAGCGCGCTTCTGTCAGCCTTCTTGAACAAAGCTGGAAAAGAAAGAGAGGACATTCTACGACTGGATGTCTTTCATAATCACATTTTCCTGAAACTAGGCTCTGTCTTACATAGAAAAGCTGTGATGCTCTGTCAAAGCGGAGTTACTGTGGGTCAAGTGTTTGGCGGATGATAGAGGAGCTGAATGTTCTCTGCTCGTGACTGCTTAGCTTGACTTCTTCCTGTGCTCTGATCCAAACTCCACCAATCAGTGGATCTGTGTCGCCCTGCTCCGGAGAACCGTGCAAAGGATGGAAATAAAGAAATAAGAAAGAATTACCCTGAGGCTACATCCAACACCTCCACCACATTCCCCATGATTTCTAGCTGAGGTTTGAAGTTGCTGCTATCTCTAATAGAAATATGCCTAAGAAGGGAAACAGAAGAAACTATTGTACTACAGCCATTATTGTAAAAGCGCAAACTGTTCTGTTCACTATAGGCTGCACTGCTATGAATTTAAGACGTGCATCTAATATACAGACACACGCGAATTTACTTTCACTTTACACATAACCGACTGTTATGTTAACCATGTGTGTATTTGACAGTATTAGCGCAGTAAGAATACTTAGTCCAGTAATCAAGTGTTTGACAGGCTTTTAGTGCGCGCGCTCTGCGCGTTAAAACGGTGCATAAGCACGCGAATAACCGGCAAGGCTTTAAAACGCATGCAAATAATGAACTTTCGTGATTGTGAATAACTATAGTGTTCTGTGAGTAAAACTCTCTGACACCAGCATTGCAAGCGTGTCTAGCACTGTGTAGCCTATAGGGATTGGATATTTGCTCATATCAGCGCGAAGACACACAGGCACACTGCAAAAACAAAACAACAAAAACAACGCAATTCACAAATGCTTATTGAACCGTGAATGCCGTACCGAACGGTTTAATATTATAATGAGAATTGTGGCATCCCTAAAAAAGCATTTGTGCAAAACTGCGGGAAAACTGCAGAAAAAGTGTGGGTGTTGAACCCTCTCACCGGGAAAAGTGTGGGTGTTAAAACACCCGGCGGTTGTCAGTATATGTTAAAGATACAAAATAGATTTTCGTAGCAATGTGAATTATTAGATTTATTGGTTTAAATGGTAGTTTTCTTGTTTGCAAATTACAGTTTTATACTGTACAATTTACAGGTTGTTATGTAAATATGTTTACATTTTTTTACATAATTATTCTTCAATATTTTTTTGTAAAAACAACAGGATTTTTTTATTTTACAATGCATTATTTTCTACAAGTGAAATATATACAGTACTGTTCAAAAAAACGAATACTTGTATTCAGCAAGGATGCATTAAACTGATCAACAGTGACAGTAAAGACATTTATAATGTTACAAAATATTTATATTGTAAATAAATTATGTTAACATTGTAACAAAAATATAAAGCAGCACAAATGTTTTTAACATTGATTAGAAGATGAAATGTTTCTTGAGCAGCAAATCAGCATATTTGAAACACACTGAATAATTGGAGTAATGGCTGCCTAAAATGTCAGTTTTGCATATATATATCAACATAAAAAAAAAGTCAGGATTAATATGATATGTACAGTGTGATGACTTTCTCTTAAAAAACACTCATCATGTTGCAAAGGTTCTATGGATGTTATTATGTTATGGCCATTTTGAGGTCCCAAAAACCCACAGGCCAGCCCTGAGTAAGAGAAAAAGTAAAGAATTAAAACAAGAAGGAAGAGAGTAAAAGAGAGAAAGAGAGAAAGCAATAGTCTGTGCGCAATATGCTGACCCGAGAGACAGTGCTGGAGATAGTTGTCCCAGCGAGCGAGATAAAAGCTACATTACATGAAATTAATGGAGGCAGTGTGAGCTGTACATGAATCACTGTTTCAACACTATGAAACAAGTACAAAGGCATGAAGAAATCTAACCACAGCTTCAAAGGTCTGCCATTTAGTCAGTCAGAACAGGCCTGACAGAGGGAAGAGGGGGTTTAGATGAGCAGTTGAGCGAAAGAGTGTGAAACGAAGGAATGAGAAGGATAATACAAGACAAGGGCTACGAGAACGGCACAGTCTGGGAGAAAGAAAAAAAGAATCAAATCGAATGAAGGGGAGCAGATGAGCATTTGTGCAGCTTGCGTCTCTTCTCTGAGGTGATATCAAACACGGTTTAATGAAAGTTAAATAGTTTCTGTGGAGTGCACAGGCCGGAACAGATGAGATCAGGGTGCGGAAGCTGTCAGTGCCATTGTTGCAGGTGCACACCGTCCCCCTGTCTGCAAAAAAAAAAGGGTATGCAGATACAAACCACCCACTGTATACGACATGTTGATAGGGAAAGAAGATAGGGAGTTTTTTTCTTTCCCGCTCCTGCTTGGCGATCTACGCTGGGCATGATCGTTTTGCAAATACATTATTGTAATTTGAAAGTGGCAAGAGGAGATTTATGACAGAATAAGTGGCCTTTTCTGCTGGAATTTATAACGTAGTGGAAAGTGAGAATGTGCGGTTGGGAAGAAGGAGCCGGGAGATGCTGTTAAGGGTGTTTGAATATATGGAGGGTTAAAAATCACTAAATTGTCTCTGCACCTCTTTGATATGAGAGGATTCTGCTCTCTTCCATCACTTCCTTTGCAGATGGAAACAGACAGATTCCTAAAATCTTCTCTCCCACCTTATGTTCCTTAATGCTCTCTCTTCTTCCCCTCTAGATGCTTTAAAGAAACATAATTTCCTCTCTGTATACATCTCTTCCACCTCTACCCAACACAATGTCCTAACCAGACCTGACAAAATAAAGTGAAAAGCTGTAAAGGAGAGTTTTGTCCTGACCAGCCATGACCCATGACAAGTGGCAGCACATTTTGTTGATTGCACAGATGCCATAACTACAACATGGTTCTAAAAGGCATATTTCTCCATTAATGTCTTCTATATATTACGGCAAATATTTGTACATTATTATACAGCAATTATTCATTTATAATTACTCTGACATAATACATTTAATAGCATGCTGTACACTAAAAGTTTGGGGTCAAAAAGAGAAAGTCTCTTATGCTCACCAAGAATGCTTTTTTTCTAAAATACCGTATAAACAGAAATATTGTAAGTAATATTACAATTCAAATATATTTAAAAATGTAATTTATTTGTGTAATTGCAATTTCTCTGCTGATTTAGTGTTCCATAAACGTCTTATTATTATCATCAATATTTTTGTAGAAACTGTGATAACATTTTTGCAGGTTTTTTGACGAATAGAAAGTTCAAAAGAACAGCATTAATTTGGATTAGAAATCATGGTAGTGTATTGCTATCATTTTGCAGTAGATGATTTACCAGTGCTAAATCTTTTTTGAAGAGTTTTCTCCTGACCAGCCATGTGACATTTTGTTGGGCATTCAGTTTCGGTAATATCACCCTGGGTAGCCCCACCCACTATGAAATCTTATTAGTCCAAATTCTTGTTCCATATAACTCTGTACCTTTTCCCTAATATGCCTACTTTGTTTTAGATTCAGGATAATAACTTAACGGTATGGCAAGAGCTTTTTCATTCTTTTCCTCCTGATTATTTTCTTTTTTCCCCCCTTTGTATATTTCGCTGTAACAGTATGGAAAAAAGACTATATACAACATACAAACTACATTTGTGGTCTGTTCTCCCGATTTAATTTACGATATATCTCATGAATAATTCACTGGAACGCACTAAGAATGTCTCATTTTTCTCACTAAATCCTCACGTCTCTTTCCAGGTTTGTTTTCACATGGATGCTTTGAAATGTAATTGTCTCCCCTTTTCACTTCTAATCCCTGTTAGCAGTGTTTACTGGAATATTTCTAAAGCAGGAAAATGACAGAAATCACTTTGAAATATTATCACTCAATGTTCCAATTAATGAACATTTTTGATTAAGGCAACATATACATAACACAAACATACGTATATTACTATAGTGATATTTCACACATCCATAATATTGTTACGGAAATAATCAATCTTTTTGGGTTATTCATTGTATTTTGTAGTAATTTGTTAATGCTTTTACACTTTTCAATTTAATTTTGTCCGATGGTTGAAGGGTGAGTAGAATAATGTAATCTCATTGTACCCAGTTTTTGAAAATGCTTATAATTGCGTTCACAGAGTAAACATTTCACTGATTATTTACAGTTTAATGAAAGTTACTCCCATAGTTGTAAAAAAAAAAAAGTACAAAAAATAATAATAATAATAAAATCAATATATTTCGATGAAATTATTTAATTTGCACGCAACATTCTCAGATCAGGCATAACATTAAGATCACTGACAGTTGAAGCGAATAACAGTGACTATCTCTTCATCACAGCACCTGTTAGTGGGTGGGATATATTATGCAGCAAGTGAACATTTTGTCCTCAAAGTTATTGTGTTAGAAGCAGGAAAAATGGGCAAGCGTAAGGATTTGAGCAAGTTTGGCAAGGACTGGGTCAGAGCATCTCCAAAACTGCAGCTCTTGTGGGGTGTTCCCGGTCTGCAGTGGTCAGTATCTATCAAAAGTGGTCCAAGGAAGGAACAATGGTGAACCGGCGACAGGGTCACGGCCAAGCCAAGGCTCATTGATGCACGTGGGGAGAGAAGGCTGGCCCGTGTGGTCCGATCAAACAGATGAGCTATAAGCTCAAATTGTTCAAGAAGTTAATGCTGGTTCTGATAGAAAGGTGTCAGAAAAATGTTTCAGGAATGGTTTGAGGACCACAACAACGAGTTTGAGGTGTTGACTTGGCCTCCAAATTCCCCAGATCTCAATTCAATCGAGCATCTGTGGGATGTGCTGGACAAACAAGTCCGATCCATGGAGGCACCACCTCTCAATTTACAGGATTTAAAGGATCTGCTGCTAACATCTTGGTGCCAGATACCACAGCACACCTTCAGGGGTCTAGTGGAGTCCATGCCTCGACGGGTCAGGGCTGTTTTTGCAGCAAGGTGGTCATAACGTTATGCCTGATCGTTGTATATATCACTCTTAAATGGAGGTACACCCAAAAATGCTCATTCAAATCACAAATTCCCCCCAAGTCAATCAACTGCCAGTGAATGGCAATGATAGCTTTCTCCAGGTAATATAAACCTCCTTGGTGTGAACAGACAAAATGTCTCGTGGAAGAGAAAGTCAAACAGTTTACACATGAATTAGATTAATGACAACCAAAAAGGAGCTTCTGGTTAAAATGACAGTGAACTTTGGCGAATAAGAGTAGGATAGGGAAGATGCAATGATAGGGGCAGTAAGGTGAGCTGATACAGTCTCTGGTCAGTCACGTGTTGGTGCAGGAGTGGATGAGTGAGTCACAGTGTGATGTGGCACCTGGATGCACTAATTAATGCAGTTCCAGTGGCTGAACATTTAACCTCCTCTTGCATGTATCACCCAGTGGCTCCTCTCACTTCCACAACAATAAACACAAACAAACCATTAGAGACGGTCAGTGGCTCAGGCATTCACCATATGCAGTTTCTTTACAACAAGGGACCACAGCATGAAATTATCACAACACATATACCATAACTCAAGCAGGAATTTTTCACGGGTGGAATGCAGATGCTTAAAAAATCCACATAATACAGCAGGGTGATCTAATTCAAAGCTGGCTTCAAATACACAATCGGGGAATAGCGATAAAGGGGAATATGATGTTTGTGTGGCAACACCGGGTGACCAGGAAGGCCGGTTACACAAGTGCTTCTCCTGTCACCCTAAAGCGCTCTATCAAGTAGGTCAAGGGTCAATTGAAAGGCATGACAGGAAAAGAGAAAATAGCACTGAGATGTCCTCATTTTGAAAAGAGGCTCAGAGATTCAGAGGTCGCCCCGGGGTGAGGCTGTGGCTTTCTGATCTGCCTTGTGACTGGTGCTGAGGCCTTTCACATGATTCAACCCCAGCCTAACCTTGTCATCATTAAGGTCAGGGTTATTTATCTGTTCATTTTTTTCAATACAGAAACAGCCGGGCATCATAGAGAGGTCATGTGTGGCCATAGACCCCATGTGATAACATTATGAAACACGGACAGAATGCGCTTTTGATCCAGAATCGTTCTTTTTGGCATCAATGGGCATCTAAATTGCTTAGTGTGTAAACTGATTTTACATACCGCAAACATTAAAGGGTTAGTTCACCCAAAAATGAAAATTCTGTCATTAATTACTCACCCTCATGTCGGTCGACACCCGTAAGACCTCCGTTCATCTTCGGAACACAAATGAAGATATTTTTGTTGAAAGCTGATGGCTGAGAAAGGCTTCAGATAGGCCTCCATTGGCATTAAGTACATTTACACTCCCAAGACCCTTAAAGGCACTTAAAATGTCGTTACAAAATCCATCTCACCACAGTGACTCTACAATAATTTTACGATGCGACGACACTAGTTTTTGTGCGCAAAAAAAATCAAAATAACGACTTTATTCAACCTCTTCTTGTCTTCCGTGTGTGCCTCCACGACGCATGCGCGAGAATATGACGTAACGCCGGGGTTCGGGAATCCATGAAATGCACACTTTAACCTCATTTTGAGAACTACGCCGAGACCTAAAGCACGATCAGTCTTCCTCCGCTTGTAAACAAATCGCTTCTGGGTCATGTGTCCGAACGCCGGATCTGCGTAATATTCTCGCGCATGCGCCGTGGAGGCACACACGGAAGACAAGAACAAGTTGGAAAAAGGTGTTATTTTGATTTTTTTTTTCGCACAAAAACTATTGTCGTCGCATCGTAAAATTATTGTTGAGTCACTGTGGTGAGATGGACTTTGTAACGACGTTTTAAGTGCCTTTTATGGGTCTTGGGAGTGTAAATGTACTGAATGCCAATGGAGGCCTATCTGAAGCCTTTCTCAGCCATCAGCTTTCAACTAAAATATCTTCATTTGTGTTCCGAAGATGAACGGAGGTCTTACGGGTGTCGAACGACATGAGGGTGAGTAATTAATGACAATTTTCATTTTTGGGTGAACTAACCCTTTAAATGATTTGCCATCATTTACAATACACATTAAGCATTGATTCCTGAATACTGGAACAAATCAGGCTACAAATCAGAAAAGGTTTGTATATGAAGGAATTATCTCAGGTAAATCTGTTGAGCATGTTTAATTCTACTGTGTGTTTGGATGCAATCTGTCGCCTTCATATTCTTACAAATTTTGCTTTTTTTTTCTTGCCTATGTTGGTCAACACCTTCAGATACAAAACCAATGTGTCATAAATACTGACAAATTCACTTGAATGAATCAAAATCATCTTCTTCAACCTAGCGTATTTTCCACTGGTGAGGAGTCTGCTTGTCAGATCATGGAATGCGATTTCGTTTGGGTGTAATTTGGCAATCTTCGATTGTATCCTGTCATCTTTGCCTAGGGTCATCCGCGTGGGTGTTTGCCATCCACCATGAAGTGGCAGTCGGTATCAGCGATTTGCCCATGCCAAAGCCACTAGATGGCAAGGCTGCAACCTTTATCCAAAAAAGTGTAATGGCTAATGCTAACGCTGGTGCACAGGGAAGGAGACCAGAGGCCGTTTTTTTAATGGATTTCAATGGATGTGAGGCTGAACTACACTGAATAAACTGCTTTTGTGAGGGAAATAGCTTATCATTTAATGAATCAACTGCCTGTCCACTAATCTTCAAAATGTTTTATGCTAAACAATACTTTTGTTGGGAACGATATGTAGATTTTACTATGATAAAAAGGTTATTTTATAAGACAAAGCAGAGAAGGAAATCTTGCGACAGGTAAGACTGATTTACGGCATTACCATAATAGTAATATTGAGTGATATATATAGTCTAAAAAAAAATAAAAAAAAAATACCTATGTTTTCTTTCTTTGGCTTTCAGGTTTTACTAGTTATGATAAGAATTGTAATGACTATTATAACTGCATGTATGCAAATTATGCTGATAGTATCCATTTGAATGAATAAAGAGAAAATTAATAATTTAATTATAAATATTGTGTTATATTGCATGTTGTTTAATGAAAAAAAATTAAAGTGCTCTTTCTATCGCTGCCAGATTAATCTTGTACTGTAATGATATTTGACTGCTGTGTACCTAATGAAGATGATATAACGCTTTTTAATGAATGATGGTTAAAAAACAATTTTAATGAATTAAATTACAATTAAGTTTAACTCTTAAATATAGTTTAAGTGCCCTGCAGTGACTAGTACTTTACAGCTAATAGAGATATTAATGCTCTTTTTTCCGCAGTAAAGCACATTCCACAAACAATGCAGTCTAACTGTACCTGTACTAGCGATATAACACCAAATATATCATTTTTTTTCACAAGACCAACGCGCTAATAATCCACAAAAAAATGATTAACATAAACTGTAACTGACTGTCATAAAACTTTGGACGGCGGGCACTGACGTCACTACATTACACTATATGGCTGAGGTTCTCCATTGGTAAGAGATACAGACCCTCCACAATTTTCTATGTTTATCAAATAAATGCAGTCTTTGTGAGCATAAGAGATTTATTTTGTAAGCAAAATAAACTCCAAACATTTGAGTTTGTTTGTGTGTGTGTGTGTGTGTGTGTGTGTGTGTGTGTGTGTGTGTGTGTGTGTGTGTGTGTGTGTGTGTGTGTGTATAGGGCTAAAAAACATTCCTTTTGTAATATGGTATATCAAACTGTTATCCCTGATAATGATCTATTCTAATGAGAAGACACTCTTACTAATGTCATTGCCCTGCTTTAGACAAGGAGTTCAGCTCCACTGCTTTACATTAGGCCTGATCCTCAAGCATAATAATCCTGTCTTGCTCTTAAAAATCTAAAACACACAAACTGCCAAAGTCATTTGAAAAAAAAAAAAAAACTTAATTAAGTTCATCTGTGCAAACATTAACCTTGTAAGAGGCTAAAGAGAGGGAAGAATGAAAGAAAGTGTGTGTGTGAGAGAAAGAAATTCTATGGATGGAGAGAGATCGGGGGAAGGTTAATGAAGGAGGGTGAAGTTGTGTTTGCTTAGACCTTTGTGACGGAGACGGAGGAGGGGGGCAAAGGAGATCTTTCACGGAGAACCGCACACACGTCCCTCGGTTTTACCCCAAGTACTGCACAAACAGGCTCCAAATGACAAGGTGACACTGGGAATACACTACTACGTGACCGCCGCTGGAATTGCCTTCATCCGTTTAAGATGACTGCAGCCACTGTGGACACTGTCGCGCCATTAGAGAGATCTGGAGAATAAGCCACGGAGATAGCAGAGATTATCACGGCCTGTGTGTTCAAAGACCTCCCAAGGGCACAATGACAAGCCACACCGCTGAGACTACAACAGGACGAAATCTGATGATGCATTATTAAACTGCTCATCGTTACATTACTGCTGTTCCTAAATTGTGCAACATTTAAAGGAGTAGTTCGCACAAAAACGAAAATCCTGTCATCATTTACTCACCCTGATGTTCCATACAAAAGAAGTGAACGATGATCAAGGCCTGTCAAACTCAAACTCCAAAAACCCCCCCCAAAAAAAGCACCTCTATACTCTATGAACTGTGCAATTACTTTTTTATATTGGGTATATATCCCTGAAGCGGATGTAATATAAAATTTTAATGACTTCAAAATATTATCATTCTGCTTATTTGTTTGTTTTAAAGGGTTAGTTCACCCAAAAATGAAAATTCTGTCATTAATTACTCACCCTCATGTCGTTCGACACCAGTAAGACCGTTCATATTCGGAAAACAAATGAAGATATTTTAGTTGAAAGCTGATGGCTGAGAAAAACTTCAGATCGGCCTCCATTGGCATTCAGCACATTAATCCTCCCAAGACCCATTAAAGGCACTTAAAACGTTGTTACAAAGTCCATCTCACCACAGTGGCTGTACAATAATTTTACGATGCGACGACAATAGTTTTTGTGAAAAAAAAAAAATCAAAATAACACCTTTATCCAGCTTGTTATTGTCTTCCGTGTGTGCCTCCACAACGCATGCGCGAGAATATGACGTAGCGCCAGCGTTCGGGAATCCATGAAATGCACACTTTAACCCCATTTTGAGAACTACGCCGAGACCTAAAGCACGATCAATGTAGAATTCAACAGCTTAGACACGCGCGTCTTCCTCCGCTTGTAAACAAATCCCTTCTGGCTCATGTGTCCGAGCGCCGGATCTGCGTCATATTCTCGCGCATACGCTGTGGAGGCACACACGGAAGACAAGAACAAGCTGGATAAAGGTGTTATTTTGATTTTTTTTGCGCACAAAAACTATTGTCGTCGCATCGTAAAGTTATTGTAGAGCCACTGTGGTGAGATGGACTTTGTAACGACGTTTTAAGTGCCTTTTATGGGTCTTGGGAGTGTAAATGTACTGAATGCCAATGGAGGCCTATCTGAAGCCTTTCTCAGCCATCAGCTTTCAACTAAAATATCTTCATTTGTGTTCCGAATATGAACGGAGGTGTTACGGGTGTCGAACGACATGAGGGTGAGTAATTAATGACAGAATTTTCATTTTTGGGTGAACTAACCCTTTAACATGGTACCTGTCCATGCGGTCTTTGGTCAACCTAAAGTCAAATTTATGCTGCATTACCATCTGCTCCCTCTCTCACCTTGTTAAGGTGAAAGAAAGAAAAGAATGAATGAATGCTTATTTTTATGTCAGGAAACGTATGTGTATGTCTGGTGGCAGGTTTACACTTTAATTAGGTTCAGCATTAAAAGTAGCAGCAGAAGTTTTTCAGTTTTTCTTCAAATTACATTAAATTACATCGCAATGTGAGTGTCAGAAAGGTCAATGTGTTTATGTAAATGTTTAACATTTTTTATTCAGAGCATTTTTAAAGGCTACTGGACCCAGTTTGACACTGTTCAGTCCACATAAGGTGGTCTGGGTTGCGGTTCATCTCACCTCTGGTGCGGTTTACAATTGAACAAAAAGCCTTGCAATGCATTTAAGGTATACATTTGATCATTTCATGCGTTGCCTTTGAATCAAAACAATGACCTTTGCGTTGATGGCGCTGAAACAGTTGAGCTGCACTGTAGCAGCACATAACATAAGTTGTGTTATGCTAACAGGAAGAAAGCTTTGACTGGATGTTCAAGGGCAGAGCATGTGTTGTACCCTGTTTGACAGCCCAAAGCTCCTTTTATGAGTTTTGGCCATTTTGGCTGTTGTGAGACAGTTAAGATGATATGTTATGTCTCCCCGCAGAGCCACCTTTGGCTGAGTGAGATCTGAGCTAGCCAGGACCACACGGGAGATGACATTTCCGTGTCTGTTTAGATAGAGGTGTGGCGGACACATGTCTCTCTACCTGATCGAACTGATAGACAGAAATATATTCATGACTTTCCACCCTGCTGTTTTCTGTAACAGAATTTGATTTTTTACAGCCCTCCAATTAAGAAATGATTACATATTTATTTTAACCCCCCTGACATAGATGATTATTTAATTTGGCTGATGAATATATTAACTGTGCATTGATCAACTCTGCTCTCTAGTGCACCGTGGAGAAACATTACCCTCCTTGACGAGCTTTTCAACTACCTTGGCCTTCATACACACACAGGACTGTCACTATAAGGCCAGCGGTGTAGGGGTTAACGCTGCTGAGAGCTTTTGCCCAGTGGATTGTTTATCGACTAAAAGAGAAGGTCTTCTTTCTCTGGGCCAGTTAAGTCAGCCTCCCTTTTGTTTGACGCTGCCCATTTGAGGAAAGCTTATCCCTGACCTTCTGCCGCCGAGACTGATGACAAGGACAACGCGCACTAACCTTGACATTCAGTGGGCTAAATGGCTTTTTCCACTAGCAGTCAGCAAACCAGAAGACAGGCAGCAAGAGGCCAAAAACTAATGAATCTATACCTGAGAGAAACTTAGCAAAGCCACATTCTTTAAAGGAGCACTCTTTACAAAAGAAGTGACACGTACAACGGTATGTGCGCGTGTCTCTGCGCAGTTAAGTGAAGCAGTACAAGGGAAAAAAAGCCTATGAAAAAGGGGTTAACAACACCAGTGACTGTATTAGAGACAGTGGAACATTTGCATAGAAATGTGACTCTATGGCATTTTTATATATTCAAAATTTGTGATCTATTGCATTTAAACAAATTAGGCCATACAGCCTATCGAAACACATAACAGTTGTTAGATCATGATTACAGAACAAGGGATCACAGTGGTACATAAATTACACACTTCACCTATAAAGTTAATGTGAGTTGCTGTTTGTGGCCCATTTTACTTCCATAATGTAAAAAAAAAAAAATACCAGACCAGAATGGAGACAAACCAAATACGAGTTTGATAAAGCAATGACTAACAATGGTAAAATAATGGTTAACATTATCCAATAGCCCACATAGCCTACACTCTAAAAAATGCTGGGTTAAAAATAACCCAAGTTGGGTTGAAAATGGACTAACCCAGCGATTGGGTTGTTTTAACCCAGCGATTGGGTTGTTTTAACCCAGCATTTTTTAGAGTGTATGTGAAGTCAGTAATAAAGGATTAAAAAACACATTTTGCAGGAAGAGGTTATCTTCTTTGGAATAACATCAATCAATCAACTGTAAAAACAGAATAGACATGCTTTAAGAAAGTACATTACCAGTCAAAACTGTGGGGTCAATAATAAATATATTTTTAAGATTTTCCAATAAAGTCTTCAGGCTGCATTTATTTGATTAAAAATACTGTAAAATCATTAATATTGTGCAGTATTATTACAATTTAAATGAACAGTTTTCTATTTGAATATTTATCTAGTTATCCACTTAAATTTTATTCCAGTGATGGCAAAGTTGAATTTTCAACATCATTACTCTTCAGTCACAAGATCCTTCAGATTTTTTCTAATATGCTGATTTGGTGCTCAAGAAACATTTCTAATATCAATGTTGGAACTGTTTGCTGAACATTGTTTTTTTGTTTTATGGATTTTCAGGATCCTTTGATAAATAGACAGCATTTATTTGAAATAGACTGCTTTTGTAACACGTCGCTTTGGGTAAATAAATGGATCCTTGCTAAATAAAAGTATCAATTTCTTAAAAAAAAAAAAAAGACCACAAACTTTTAAACAGCAGAGTAAATAAGTAAAATGAGCTTTTATGCTAAATGTAAGCAGGTGTGATGTCAGTCAAAATAATGCATTATGGAACTGTAATGCATCAGGTAGTTAGCTAAACAAACTGTAACCAAACTAGTGCCCAGATACACACAAACATGAGTCCACGCGCACACAAACAAGCAACACATGCAGTAAACACCCCCAACCCAAAGTCACATGGAAAGACTATCTAGGGGGGAGTTTTCAGAAGAGCTCTGCTTTATGACTGCTGTTGTCAGAGCACTTAGCGCCATGTCCTTTGTTTCTAATGAGATAAGACAGTGTCAGATGGATACAGTACTAACCTTTCTGCTTGTTTACAGTGCAGAAGAACAGGATGGGGGTGACCTCTCTAAAGTTTATGGTCCAGCTTGCCAGACAGCTCTGTTTCTAATGAGAGGCCTTGTGGGAGCGTGTCACAGCGCCTCTGCTTGGCACATTGAGAGTGTTCACAGACAGGAGAGAGAGAACTGGCCGTTTTGTTCTAGGCAAACACAAACACTTAAGATTTAAATCTTTCATTTAATGGGGTTGTGTGTTAATATTAATTTAGTCAAATTAATAATAATAGGAAGAACACATTGTTCCTCATAGGAAGAACAGACATGCCAACTAGTTACTGACCTGATGCAGACACAAAGCTGAAGCGGACTAATATCGTCTTGGGCTGGAGCGAGGTTCACGTGAGGACACAAGAAAAAAAACAGGGCATTCTGAAATCTGCCCCAATGGCTCTCAATTAGAGCGCACTGCAGTTCCATTTTTCACCACAGATTTACTTTGGAAATTTGTGGGGGCGCTGTAGAGCTTTGAGAGGGCTCCAACTCCGGTCCCCCCGCTTAGTATCATTAAACATGCCTGCCTGACTTAAAAAAGTGGGGCTAAATGTCATTATATAAAAACTATGTGTGAAATTGTGTGTGTTTACATATACATATATGTGTGTGTGTTTATTTTATATTTGTAATCATATTTGTTATTAAATATTGTCCAGTGATTTCCAATGATTAAATCCAATGATTTACTCTTCTGCCCAAATAAATAAATAAATAAATAAATAAATAAATAAATAAATAAATAAATAAATAAATAAATAAATAAATAAATAAATAAATAAATAAATAAATAAATAAATAAATAAATAAATAAATAAATAAATAAATAAATAAATAAATAAAATATTATTCTTTTATTTATAAAGCACCTTTCTCAAGATCAAGGTCACTCTACAGAGAAAATGTAATGTAATGAAGACAATATCATGTGTTTGAATCATCTTGTTTTGGGACAATAAAAATACATATAAATATAAATAAGCATATGAAGCAAATATTGATATATGTGAATGTTAAATTATTATTATTATAAAAAAGCATTTTAAATAGTTTTACAACCCATAATATGAAGGAAAAATAAAGAAACTTGTTTATTTTTTTACCTTCACCTGTGAAGAAAGACATCCAATAAGAAAGACGTTAACAACCTCCAAAAAAGTAGGGGTTTATACAGACAACATAATCTGGTTTTGATACATTGAGGTCTACTGTCACCCCTCAGCCAGCCTGCCACCCATGAAGCTGTCTGACCTTTGACCTTGGCGTTGTAGAGGGCTGATAGATAGAACAGAGATCAGCTTGCGGTGAGGCAGAAGAAGACAGGGCTCTGGCAAGAGCAGAAGCAAGCTGAGGCAAAATAAACACTCTCTCATATCCCTCTTCGCCTCTACTGTAACTTAATCAAGTTGCAGACAGTATGTGTATCTTTTTTTGGCAGTGTGTCTCTGTTCTATATCCGAGAGAGGCTGGGATGTCAGGGGCCAGTCTCCTCTCTTTATGAGGCCACGCTGCTACAGCCCTTCTGCACTCCGGCCCAACAGGACAGCTGCTCCACTCTCCCAAATACATCATCCTGTCCGCCAGCCGCTCCCAGGACACCCTACTGCCAATTCCCCCCACCCCCTCCCGCTCGCCTCGCTCTCTTTCTCCTAGCACAAGGTGGGGGAAAGAGGGGGGCCAGATGTGTAGACAGAGAGTCCTTGTCCAGCAGAGGTCAATGGATCTAACAGAGCTACTTTCTGTAAGGAGCTGAAAGCCTTCTACTGCAGCTCTCCATCTCGCCACTGTCATGGGACGCCCGTGCGGAACGCTGAGTCAACCTTTCTACAGGCTGCGAAACAGTTTAGAGCGGCGGATGAAATTAAGATCACAACCTGCATCCTCCCTCGCTTGTCTCAAGGTTTTAAGGGTGGTTAACGCCAGACCCCAGGTCCACCTCCCCTGCCAAGGAGTTCATCCACACTGCCGAATTCTGGATGGGAATGACACATGTACGCCATTGCGCGAGACTCTGAAGTGGTTTATGCTTCCAAATGCATTTTATCTGGCTCTTTCAAACCTGCCACTGTCAGTAATTTGTGGACATGTGACGAGTGAAAGGGTTAAACAATCACCTTAATGTAATCTTGTTTACTGCTCTGTCGCATGAGTAAATTATTTCACACAGGCCCCGGCCCACTCAACATATAAAAGCTGCCTTATCACTGACACGGCCATTTGCGGTGGCTTTACTGTGCAAAAATTATGAGTCATACTTTTACAGGGCTCTCCAGTTTTGACGGCCTTTTTAATCCCTG
>JARQWZ010002109.1:27500-40000 GCA_033150135.1 Gobio occitaniae
GTCACCTCACACATAAAACATCTACATTGTCGCTCTCTACTCTGCCAGCTGAAACTGCACAAGTGTTTAAGGAAATAAATTATTGTACAATGCATGGCAAAAAGCTAGTACAGTGAAGCACAGACAGACAGAATAAATAAATAAATAAATTGTGGCAAAATTGGTCCAATTTGAGGGAATGTTATGATTTCTGGTTATTGTGATGCTACAGAAAAAAAAAAATCCACATAAAACTACTGTAAACCTTTCGAATTTCACTATATATACAGTATATATTATATTATTAGATATTTATATTTAAAGTTTAAAATTGTCTGAATAAAAACATATCAGAGAGCTCACTCGAATATTTTATATTGCATATTTATTTTATTTTTTGTAGGACACTGTTGTTCTGCTCCATTCGACACACACCTACCTACCACAAGCCCTGTTAAACTTTCCCACAGACAGTAAAATATCAAATTACAACGACACGATTTGCCATTGTCATTTGTTTTGCCAGTTGTCACTGGCACGGGAAACAAAAGCATGTAATATTGGAAAAATCCATCAAGCCATGAATACAGCATGAAGAGCCAGCATATTTTCTATGACACAAAGGCTGCGAGGAGATTCAACCCTAAGGCTCTGAGATCCTTCTCTCTCCATCCAGCCGGCAGCAGAACCCAACCCTCTGCCCGCCAGCCTGCACACAATCATAATCACCATAATAACAATAATAATAAAGTAAAGGCATACCGGGCTGGCAGCAGTCTTAGCACACCTCAATCAAATTACACGGATGCACGAGGAACATGTCACCCTTGGATTTTTCATTTGCATAAAACAATTACCCCACGGACAGTGGGTTCAATGTCGTCTAGACTACATGCTTCAGATGGTGTCATCAGCCCCAGACACAGTAGACTGCCTATAAATTAGCAATGAGCTGAGCATAGCCAAGATGCATTATAGCGCTTATAAACCCTGAGAATTTATTTAAATAGATAACGCATATGCAAATCTTCCTGGCTGGCATGGCAACGATCTTGATAGTGGGGCTCCATATGTGCGGAGAGGGCAGCTGGGAGCAGCGGGCTAAAATGAACCCTGACACCTTATTAGTGTATACACTGGACACTCATTAACTTCCACTGCCAGGAGAAACCTGACCTGACCCGGAAAAGCTCTGCCTTCTTTCAAACCATAACATGCTGGTATGAAAGCAATACCAGTGTTTTGATGAAAATGCTTCCCTTATAATGACTTTCTGTGCTGAGTGATCGAGGCCTTGAAGCTGCGCTCTCGCTGGGACAGCATTCAGTACTGGCAGTGAAAGAGTGATAAAATACAGAAACATGTTTAAAATTATTGTTGATTTTTATTCTAAGAAGGCTGTTAACCTAGTCTGGATGCCAGCCGAACGTAGCTCCGCCCACAACATTTGAGGTTGGGAAGTTCGGTCTGGACTTGATCCGTTGTGGAGCAACTTTGCTCGAAACAGAGCTGTTCGGACCAATCAAATTGTCAGGGTGGGCTTTATACGAAGATGGACATATGATCAACAGTAACGTAATCATCCACGTCACCAAAGAGTATATGCTTTCACCTTTACTATTTCTCTCAAAAATGATGATTGTGTTGATAAGTACTCCGTGTATCCTTAAGTTCTTTTTTACAACACCGGCAAATATCGTTTCCACTCATCTTCTTGTTCTACTTCTTCCAGCGTGCGTGCAGTTGAGTTCTGTTGACAACTATGCATCACTCAGCATACGTCACTAACTCCGTTACTTTGATTGGTTGTAGGTCTATCCAATTGAGTGCAGAAGCATTTTATTTCCTGGTTCGGTTGAAATATGCCTCATAACCACAGGGCGGGCTTAACATAATGACGGCACATCACGGCAGAGTTGCGGTGGTTCCGCATGCTACTCGTAACAAAGAAGCTGGCGAACGGCGGTCTTTCGAATCGGCTTTGGCAGCGACTCTGGAAGACTTTGAGTTAAGCTTTTCTTTGAGGAAAGAACAAAGAACGGCACTGAAGTCATTCTTAAGAAAGGAAGATGTGTTCGGAGTTTTGCCGACCGAAAGTTTAATCCATCAACTAACTCCACTTCACGTTGCTCTCTGGTTGGTTGTAGCGCTATCCAATTGCGTGCAGAGGGAATTTGAAAGACAACCGTTAGTCCCGCCCCTCGGATTGAGCCCTGTCAATGGTGAGTTCCCAGACCCAACATCTTGATGTGGGTCTGACTTGTCAGGCTAACAGCCCAATGGAGCAGTATCAAACTCATATTCTGACTAGAATCTGAGTATGACAACGTCAGGCTACCGTTAAACAATACACCTTTTCAATTTACAATGTATTTAATCTTAATCAAAAACGTATGTATGTCTTTGTAATTGCATTTCATATTATATTTAGCTAAAAATAGTCCAAATAAAAACGACCATTTGTGTTTTGGTCTTTGCTTGGTAAGCTAACAGCGTATCCTGCTAGCTTAGCACAACGTTAACTGGATAAAAGAAAGTGGTGGCACTTTATTTTACAGTCCTGTTCCCCATGTACATGATATTTACTTATAGTTATTACAATAACTGGTTAATAACTTCGTACTAACCCTGAACCTACCCCTACACCTAACCTTATGTCGTTACCTTATATTAACCAGTACTTGTAAGTACACTGAAAGTACACATAGGGGCGATTTGTAGGGGCGAATTGTATTTTTTTTTCCAATAAAATACAATTCTCAACTTTTTTCATATAAAACAATGTCATTTTTTAATAATTAAAAATAAAAAAAATTTGAGTTTGACAACAAACTCAGAACACAGATATACAACATAGTTCAAAACATAATAATAATTGACTTTCAGTCATTATTCACCTTTTGCTCATGGTTTCTCAATAGAATTCATAAAAGTATAGAATTTAATAGCATTGTTCTAATAGGGGCACATTGTACGCAGTGTTACAACATGCCCCACCTGCGCAGCTGGGATTTAAACCCGGCAGTGTCTTCTGCCATTTAGATTAAAGAACTATCTCAAAGAACTAGATTAAAGAACTCTCAACTGTTAAATGACAGATATAAGATTAAAACAATATCAGATTTGTCTAGTTTTAAATAAACACAAAAAACAGAGATTAATTTAAGAGATTTTTGTATTTTTGGCCCAATTTTTTCTCAATATAGTGTTGATAAGGCAACAAATAAATACACTAAGTTTCGTCATGCTGGTATATGTGGAAAGTTTTAAACCATGCACGTGTTTTACAACTAACCCCGCGTTAGGTTGTACCTGCGCTCCCCTACAGTAAAATAAGGTGCAACCAAGAAAAATAAAACATGATAACATGTGACATTTTTAATTAGGTATTGATGAAGGGACACAGATAGCCATTAATTTTAGCAATGACTCTGGTCCTATAGGTATATGAATTATTGTGTCACGATTAAGCTGAAAATGTACATGATTAAACATAACTACCACTATTGAAGAAAAGGTCCCACTTTATTACACTTATTAGGTGGCCTTAACTACTATGTACTTATCAAAAATAAATGTGTTCATATTGTATTGCAAAACACTTTTGTTGATATTGAGGTGAGATACGGGTAAGGTTAGGGACAGGTGTGGTGGTATTAGGGTAGGGTTAGGTGTAAGGGAAGGGTCAACAGTGTAATTATAAATGTAACTACAGAAATTAATTTCAGATGCAATTACTTACAGGTAATTTTTTTTAAATGTAAGTACAATGTATAAACATGTATGTTTAATAAGTGCACACAATAAGTGCAATAAGTTAAATCTTTTAATTGCTTTCTCTCTTTTTTTCGCTCTCTTTCTGTCAGTGGAGTAGGGAGGGACTTTTATCTTAACATCTCTTTCCCTTAATCAATACACAGAATATAGAGGATGAAAAAGAGAGATTGGAGAAATCACATGGGACAGATTTTCCCTTTCATTATTTATTTAATCAGTGGTTTATGTGTGTGTATTTATTTATGTACTGTATGTGAAAGTGAATCAGCTGTAGTTGAGTAAGTAAAGTTGGCTAAACAATGTATTCGGTGTAATTGTTTTTTTTTAAGATTTGCAGATCATTTCTTGAGCTGTGTGCCAAGATGTTTTTTTTGTGTTTGTTTTTTTTGACCTCTTAGCCACTTTATGTTATTGCGGGGGAAAACGACACGGACATATTTGTCTGGTGGTCCACACAAAAGAGAATAGGCCCACTTACCCTTCCATTACTCCACTAAAAAGTGATGTACCAGTCCATTAAAACAACTCTGCGTCTTTGTTTTTCATTCTCTCTCGTCCCTTCATTTTAGCAAAGTGCACGTGAAGCATCTGTGAACAATGCTTTCTTGAGCTTGTAAATGTCATTAGCAACGATTTGTGTTTTTTTTTTTTTTCATAGCGTTTCTCAGAGCACCTCATAAACCACCCTCCATATCCCTCCGGCCCCCCATCTCTGCCGGTTGTCCTCGAAGTTGAGCGTTACATCCGCCATCCAGAGATTTTACAGTGGATTCTTTATCTGTATAAACAAAGCAGGTAATGGTGGCTGTTTATTGTACGACATGCCCCCATGCTAATTTTGATGTCTTTATAGCTTGCATACCAGTTGCCTTGTTTATGTGTCTGTGTTCCCAGCCACTGCCCTTGAACTTAACCTGCTCTCACCCTTGCCAGTTCCCCACCCCCCTCTGCCGGCTCCATCCGTGATCCCTCCTTCCCCAAATCTCTCAACCCCCTCTCTTTTAGGGATTGTGAATGCCAGAGAGACAGAAAGAGAGAGAGAGAGAGAGAGAGAGAGAGAGAGAGAGAAATTTTCACCAGAGCCCCCCACAATCCATAAGATGAAGTCCCACCCATAAGTGGTGATGTCATGATGTCAGGTAAATAGTATCGCAGACGGAGAAAGAGTGTGATACTACAGGTGATATTCTAGACATAATTCTTTATAGATAGTATAGTGATATTATAGACATAAAAGGTAGGGAAGCAATTCTGTGATTCTATAATAACATTCTTTTTTAAAGTTTCCTCTAATTTAGACTGTTTATGTAAATGAACAGATTCACAAAAATGATTTAATGAATCCACTTATTTTAGAATCTGCCGTGTGAATTAAGTTGTTTTGTTATATTTATTACACATTTACCTGTTCAACCTTCATTCATTCAAATATCCAGTAAAAATATGACTCTGATTAAATCATAAATTACATCATGACTTGACTATAGTTCAACTACTTCCAATTATGATAGGCTTGTAGCTTAGCAAGCCACAGTTTCAAATGAACTTCCTCAACACTGCACCTTTCATACAGCTTTTATGCAGAGTAAAATCTCTCTAGACAGGCAAATTTAACCATAATATAATGGGCTCAGAATACTATCAAGAGGCCCCCACATAGGGTTGGGGACTGCGGGGGTGTCCCGTACACCAGTGAGAGAGAGGAACATCTGATGTCTTAGTGGTAGAATGGTAATTAATACAAAGATGGGGAGTTAGGTACTGAATATTCTAGTAGAGTGACAAGGCCACCGATGACAAGCTTTTGCTCACATGAAAAGAAAGAAAGAATGGAAAGACACAAGCAGGGAAAGGGGGAGCGAGAAAGAGAGAGAGAGAGAAAAACAGAACAACGTGACATCCCCCGGCCAGAGCTCGAGGATTAACGATGAAAAGAAACAAAAGGACAACAGTAAACAAAAGAGTAGAGGCTAGAGGGGGCTCCCCTGATTTCTCTTCCCTCTCAAGGAGTGAGGGAGGAAGACAGACGGAGGGAGCGAGCCAGAGAGGAGCTCCTCTTTTGGGACGGACACGTATGGATCTATATGCATGCATACAGTGGCCTGGTATTGTGAATCAAGCAGAGCTAAATCAATGTCAGAGCTCAATCAATATTTAGTCCCATGTGTTCCTCATTGCTCTCCTGCACTTGGCCTCACCTTCCCCATGCTAACATCACCAGGACTTTCACATGTGGGTCAATATACACCAACGAGCCAAGGCCGAGCAGTAAATCCATTACCACGCTGTGTTTTACTTAGAAAGGGGAGGAAAAAACTTCAGAGAGGTATAAGCAAAGACAAGAACAATGAGAGTGTGCAGGTGTTGAATGTCAGCAAATACTAAAGGGGAGTCTTTCAGTTATGGTGTCATATGTTGGCGCCTAGCGCAGGGACTCTGGACACTGTCTGTGTCGAAAAGCTGCAGGTTTGATTTGGTTTGGTCTGCGGGTCGTGTGCATTTGGATGTGTGGTATTGGGGAGTTGTTACCGCTACCCATTAAAGTTATCTATGTTTATCAGCAGCATATGGGTTGGCTTGTCTCTCCTGCCTTAGGCCGTAGACACAACAACACTGCTTGTTAGTGACATCTGCTGGGAAGAGCTGGCTCTCTTGTCTTTCAACCCTTATTGAAGCGAGTCCAGCCCCTGTCAACGTACCCTCAACCCCTCCCAACTTCCCACCCCTATATGTCCCTTACCTGGGCAATGTAGACGCTCCTTCCTGCATGCACACAATGTCCACATCTTGTTCTGAAACATGTCCCCCTGTCCTGTCTCCAAAACTCATACCAGGAAAGAGGTAGAGGTGTCTGCATTCCTGGGATTTTCCCCTTCTGTCCTGTCTAGACCTGTCAGATTCAGAAACAGTGCTAATGCATGCTAAGTATGTAAGAGTGCATATGTAAGGGCGCTCTGTCGTTATTAGTACAGCAGGCTACTTTTGTGGGGTTTTTTACACATGCACCTCACCTTGATCAATCCTGATCTTGAGAAGCACCAAAATATTGTGTCGTTTTTGAAGAACACTATTAGTCTTTGAAGTAAACACACTCATGTACATTTCCAAACAATTTCTACAAGCGCCAAGGTGCATTCAGCCATCTAATTTTTCACTTCTTATTTGCTGAAACTTGTTGTAAAGGCTGTGTTAGCTTCTTCGCTACACCTCCCCACTGGATGCTGAATAAATTGTCATTATTTGATAGCAGCCTGTCCTCTGCAGTCATCTGAAAGGCAGCAGTCATGTCACTCAAACTGTCACTGCCATTGTTTCAGGTCATAAAAATACATGAATCAAACTCATCGTTCACCACAACACAGTTAAACCTCAGTTCTGACAGCCACACAAGTGTAGTCATATCGGAGTAAAGACTCTATAGAAAGAATAGAGAGTAAAAAAATAATGTAATGGTTGTCTGTAAGTAAGTGGTCTTACTTAGGTCTAGTCCATTGTAGCTGATTCTGGCCAAGAAGCTCCAACTTAGACAATAGAGGCCATCTGAATGACATGAACGATAGCCAACCATGGTTTTGTTTTTATATGCTGTTTTGGATCAATATGAAACAATCAAGCACAGTGACAAAGTTATTGTACAGAAAGTTCTTGCACATAGGAAATGCATGTAAACACTGTGGTTAGAGTCTCTCCATCCAGAAGTATTAAGCACTGATTATTTCACAAATGTAATATAAAAGACAACACATTTTATACCGTTTTTACTGAAAGTCTAGCTTGCTATTAAACAAACATTCTGACTCATGGAATTGCTGTCTATAATACACAATTCTGTCTATAATACATATATGTCCACTGACTGGACTATGGATCGTCTTAGGCCAGGGGTATCCAAACTCTGCCCTGCAGGGCCATTGACTTGCAGAGTTTATCTCCAACTTGCCTCAACACACCTGCCTGGAGGTTTCTATAAGACCTTGATTAGCTGGTTCAGATGTGTTTAATTGGCTTTGGTGCTGGACTCTGCAGGACAGTGGCCCTCCAGGAGCAAGATTGGACATCTCTGTTCTAGTATGCCTAGTAAGACCTTGATTAGTTGGTGCAGGTGTGTTTAATCGGGGTTGGAGATCAATTCTGCAGGATAGTGGCCGGTTAGACACCCCTCTCTTAGGCTAAGGGTAGGGACACACCAATCCGATGCTAAAGAACTAGTGCTGATGACAGCCGACTGTGTTGTTGCCTCATGTCGGGGCAAAAAAAACTACAGCCAACTGTCAACTAACATGCGCATTATGCACCTGCCTGTAAATGAGACAACTGTTCATTTCAACATATTTGTCTATATTCGTCATTCAAAAACCGTTCATGAATGGAATGGAAATCCACTCCACTCATGTTAATATTATATTCGCACAGGAACACTCAGGTAAGATGACATAAAATTAGAACAGCCTTCTGTCTGTAACATTTTGACTGTTTTGCTCTTTGTTTTGCTATTATTCTCATGCACTGACTCATTCATTAAGCTGAACAGCCAATCAGAGTTCTCTCTCTCACCGATGCCCCGAAGCTGATTCTATATGCTGAATTGGCACCCCCAAAAAACAGAGTGTATCCGACTAGAGCCAACAGTATGAACACAGTCGGTCGACACTCAAAAACGGCCGATCATCGGCTTGGTGTGTCCCGGGCTTAAGACTAGTGAATCACCCACGGTGGACTGATTAGATGAGATTTATTTATCTGAACTCCACATCCCACTTTCTAGAAAATAATCATTACATTTTAAGAGTTCTGCTTGGTCACCAAGTGGCTACATATGTTACTCTGCCATTATTAATTATTTTCAATAATTGAAAATCCATCAATAATTATTGAATTATTTTCTCCACAAAAATTGTATTTAGGTAAGAAACACACACGTTTGTTTTTCTATCATGGTGGGGGACTTTCTATTTACTTCTCTTTTGTTTTTTTTAACAGAGCTAATTATATTTTATCTCCCTTAATATGAACCTAACCTTCACACAAAGTTTTTAGATTTTCATTAAGACATTATAAGCTAGGACCAAGATGGGTCTTGCACATGTTTCCCAGTTGGAACCCACCTAGTGGCAAGTGCAATACTGCATGAAATCCATATGGGCAACTGCTATGGGGTCATTATGGAACCCATGGACAATCCTATATATGGCCCAGTTTTTCAGCCAATTTCATACCCATATGGGCCCCACATACACGTGTTGACTGGGATTTAGTATGTTTTGAATATTTGGTCCCCACAATGTCTGCAAAAACGACATACACACACACATTAACAGATGAAGTTGTTGATGCAGACTGAGCTGAAGGCCAGTGGCCCGAAGGAGACTTGGTCATCGTTGGACTTCTCGCTGACCCATCTGAGTCATTAAAGCTGAAATGAGATACATGACAAAGACCTGCCGTTGTATAAACAGTCATGCTAGCCTTCAGCTAACTGCACCAAGACAGATACCTGCCTAATGTCTGCGACACAAGACAAGGGTAAACAGGCACACACACACTGTACATTTACTGACTTAAATGCACATACAAAAATGCACAGCGCTATTTGAGCAGGAATATATGAGGAGGTCAGTGGATACATGTGAAAACAGTGTAATCAAGGCCATAAAGTCAATATTGCTTCTTTCCTAAAGTTCAGCACAGCTTAGTTAGGCAGACTGTCCCCTCCAGCGTCCATCTTGACAGTCCTGTCTCTATGCCACCCGGCCCTCATGTCACAACACATTTAGGCATCAGTTCTGTGTGAGGTGGGGGTGTGTATATGTGTGTATGTGTGAGGGCAATCAAGACAGACGGATGCAGTGGCCGGGTGGCGATGGGCGAGCATGTGTGTTGGTGCCACCGCTGTGGCCCTGCCTCTCTGTGGCTACCCTTCTCCACAGTGAGCAGCCCTCCAGCCATGGATTTGATCTTTGCAAAGGCTAACATCTGTCGGCTGTCATTTTAGAGAGATTGATGACAGGCCAGGGAATGGAATGGAGGGAGGGAGGGAAGGATGGATGGGGAAGAAGGAGGAGAGAGGGGTGAAGGGGGTGAGAGAGAAGGGCTAGAAGGATAAATGGCTACTGTGCCAGTTTAGGGCTGATAGTAGGAGGACTCCTTTGCGAACAAGAGAAAACGAGAGAAAGAATAAGAGTGCAACAGTATTAAAGGACTGCTGAGGGTCAAGAGTGTGATGTTATCAAGAATGAAAAAAAAAAACATTCCTGTAACCATGTCCATAGTACCAACTAAAGCAGGCTTAAATGGGTTATGCTTTACAGTGTAATATAAAGTGATGGACACAGTACTGTCGCTACTATTTCAAAGCAACAAGATGGCATTGACAATCTCTACATTTGCTAACATTACATTTTACAAATCTGTCAGCTGTTCAGAGTTACTAGTGATGTCTGATTCGTGAATGATACATTTTTTTAAGACGGTTATTTTTTTAGCAATGACGGTTCACTATTCTGAAACAGTTCACATTTGAGTCTGAATCATTTGGGCATCTCATTCACACACTGAATTGATTGCCTTTTGTTCAGTACCTGAATAATTTAAAACAAGCTCATTCGAGAACACACGTTCGGGAACATGTCTTGACACAAACTCGACTCTCTTCTGCTCTCTGACTCCGTTGGTTCAACTTTTGGTGTGTGTTGGGGGGGGGGGGGGGGGTTGTTAACGATGGTTCAACTTTGCATTTATAGTAGAAAGCAACTAACCCGGGTGCGTGCATTTGTAATCACTTTCAAATGCATGCTCGCTCTGTGCTTTCACCAAGGGTGATCTAACAGTTGGGGGGGACTATAAACATAACATTTCTCAAAAGCAATTTTTGAAGGGTACACAAATAATACAGCCAAAATTATACTTGTAAGAATATGTGTACACCGAGGAAAGCCTTACTACTATTAGTGTGGCATGGAGACTGTGCCATTATCCTTCAAAACCCAACACAACGGTAGATCTGCAATATTAGCCTAACATCAGTTCAGGCTTATCATCATGTTAGTTGTAGTGGGTGACTTACTATCCAACAAGCTACAGTATTAAATAAGCTACCAAACAAGCTAGGTAACATTATAATCACTAACATAGTGGACTCATGGAAAAATACATCGGTTATCATAATTTTCTTTTTTCATGACTAATTTATTAATGACTCAGCATCATCTGTATTAAAGAGAAAAGAATCACTTCATCCGATGTTCAAAGTGAATAAAATAGTCTTGACAGCATACTTACTGGAGTTCCACAACTACAGAAGAACTTTGTTCTCTCCCACCGGACTAGTGTGTGTAGGTGAGGTAAAGGGGAAAAGCAGGAAGTGTACCAAAGCACTGTGAGACAAGAGAAGGGGGACTCAAAATGTTTCAAAACTTAAAGGGGGGTGTAATGCTATTTCATGCATTCTGACTTATTTACACTCTTAAAGAGTTGGATTCTCAAGCTAATCATGGCCAAATTTTCAACGAGTTGGAGGTATAACAATATTTCTGTGCCAAATACACTCCTTCAGGATTAAAATAAGTTTCGGAGTAATGCTGTATGCCATAAAGGGCGAAATTGCTTGTATGGGGACTTCTCCTGGATGAGCATGTGCACACATCAACCAGAGTGAGAGTGAGAGCGTGCCCATCAAGGGTAACTTTCAGCTTAGTGAGCTACATTTTTTCTACATTCTGCTAATACATACTTCCCAAGACAAATGGACTATATGGATGTCTGTACATGAATTTTATAAATAGATCCACTATAGTGTGTGTGTGTGTGTGTGTGTGTGTGTGTGTACCTGCACAGGGAGATAAAGTGGACTCTGACCCTTTGCACATGTTAATTCACCATCAGGCTCGGCTAACGAGGCAGATCCCTCACTACTGTCTGTCTTTTGTTTACGAGTTAATGGAATTGGGGTCAAGAGGATATGTGTAAAATTCAGTATATATGTGCTCTTCACATTTATAAAGCAGGTAATTGTTTAAAACACCCTGGCTTTCTGTCTACAGTTCACTAATGGAAAGCTGATATGTTTTTATGTATGATATAATGAAAGCATTTTAATCATGTTTGGTAGAAATAGGAACACAAAAACAGTTCAGACATGTCTTACATTTCAAGATAAGCAGTGGACACATATTTGAATATGATTTCCAATTTACTTAGCTCCACCTTTATTTATTTACTTATTTATTTAAACACCTACTCCCTTAGTGGACAAACACAGTAATACATTGGATTTGCATTAAGCTTATTACTATTTTTAATATTATTAATCCCGTATGTTAGAACATTCTGTTTTGTGGATGAACAGGAGTGAATTTGGGACTGGAATGTCTTCAAACATGTAGCTAAAAGCAAATGGAGAAGGACGGGTCATTTCAACAGTCCCAAACATAAGGCCTTGCCGCATATGTTCCTCTTGACTTGTTTCTACACAACACAATGTGCTGTACAACTATGAAAGCTCATTAAACATGGCATTGAAGTCCCCTCTACTCCCCTATAAAGCATGAAGAAGAGCAAGGCCATGGTGGAGATAAAGGTTGAATAACACTTAAAACAACGAATAATACAACTCTGTTCTCAACAATAACACACTTATTCAGGATTTATCAAAGACCCAACATATCTTTAGGACAGTTGCATGGATATCTTTATAACTATAATAAAGCAATCAATACTGTATGCATTTGTCAAAGAGTACATCACAA
>JARQWZ010002109.1:42500-90000 GCA_033150135.1 Gobio occitaniae
CACGCACTGAAGAAATTTAGTAAGTTTACTTGATTATAACACTGCACCCCTCTCCCGCCCCTTGACGTGACGACGGCTCGATGGTTGATTGAGCGCAGGCTGTTTGAATTCTCTTCAGTTTCCAGAGCAGTTCGTTCTTGTCAGCGTCGCAGAATTGGAACATATCCTCTGTGAAATTCAGGTTTGTGTGTTTTATTTTATCTATAAAATCATTACTGAGCTTAAAATATTTTTATTTAATGCAAAACAACATAGAGGGACGCAATGTGAGTAAACGAGTGCTGTATCTGTCTTTGAAGCCCCTGGTGCTACTGCCTTGCTCAAAACACACGACTTTATTCCTTAAGATAATGAATATAATTAATTTGGATGATAAAATGTTCTTAAAACTCTGCACTGTTTGTTTATTGGCAGGTTATGGAGTCAGGCGCGTTGCAGCATCTTTGAGCTACGAGTGAACCGCTGGACGGCGGTCTCAAGTTCAAAGTCCACCCGCAGAGCGCGAGTCCATCTCAGGCTCGAGAAACAGCGCTGATACGGTGGAAATTGGATAACAGACAGGTTTATTACACTTGAATTACTTTTAACTGTTAAATTTTTACCTCTAAAATGTTTGTTACATGAGTTTAAATGTTGTATATATGTTGTAAAATATTATGTCAAAACTGTAATATATGCTACTGCTTTACTCATCGACAATAAAGGCCAATGCCATTATATAAGTGTGGTGTGGAGTATTTTATAAAGGTTTAGAGGAAATTAAAGTTAATATTAAAGTTATACTATAAGAGTTAATTTTACTCATAAATATTGTTTTTTAAATGCCCCCCCCCCCCCCCTCCCCCAATTTTTTCTACTAAATTTTATTTGTAAATGTACCAAATGTAGTTACACAGATCTACTTAATTTTTTTACTTGCATTTGCTCAGCTCATACGGTGTATGTAATTGATTTCACTGCTTTAAAATGTACTCAATTTTTTAAAAAATGTTTCACCAAAATTTTTTGTAAATCATAGTAAACGTTTTTAGAGTGTAGACTGTCAGTCTAAAAAATGCTGGGTTAAAAATAACCCAAGTTGGATTGAAAATGGACTAACCCAGCGACTGGGTTGTTTTAACCCAGCAATTGGGTTGTTTTAAGCAAACATTTAACCCAACCCAATTGCTGTGTTAAAACAACCCAGTTGCTGGGTTAGTCCATTTTCAACCCAACTTGTGTTATTTTTAACCCAGCATTTTTTAGAGGGTAAGTATTTAAAGTGCTTAACTTTTTAAAATGTTTGATGTTTAATATGAATAAATAGCGTACATAAACGGCCGTCAATGGCATTCTCAAGTGAAACGAGTTGAGGCTTGGACCCAGAAACGTCTTTCCTTACGTCACGACTTAGCAAGCGGATGCTTTGAGTTTGGTGCAGATTCACATACAAATCAATGTATACTATGAATCATTGGCATGGGCATCTTTACATCATCTTTACATCTTTACATCGAAATTATGTTTTTGTTCATTGCTAAGGCACTTTTAGGTAAAGTGCCTTTTATCAAATCTCTTAACTTTTATACAAATACAAAAACATGCTTTTTCTTTTCATGCTCCCCTTGGAACGATCTGCAAAATATAGTTAACCCCCTCGAGTCGGAGGTCGTGCCGGCGCGATCGGCTTTTTTTTTTTCTTATCAGTGCCAAAGAGACTCAAATAACTGTGTCATGCAAGTGTTATACATCATTATATTATTTTTTGTACAGTCAAAATAAAAACAAATTGTTGTGCTTTTTGCAAAATAAGGGAAACAAACATGATTCGGGATCTTCAGCCTCTCTCTCAATGATGTCTAATATGATTCTCTTCAGAAAATGACCTGTAGCTTAGTGAAAACTTGACACACAAACATGAGACATATGTCTAAAGAAACGTTGAAATGTCAGGTTTTAAATCATGTAAATCAAAACGAAAACAAATATTCTGTGTTTATGTAATTTGTGTGAAAAGTGGGAGATATCAGTCGACACATTACTGACTCATTATCCGCTAATGCTAGAGATACTGCCACCTCTGAGTACTTTTAAACAGTTGTAAAGTGTAATCATTTTTCATAGTATTACTCTTTTACTGTTTATTTGATCAAATAAATACAGATTTGGCAAGCATAAGAGACTTCTTTTAAAAACATAATAACCCCAAGCTAGGCTTCCTACGATAGTCGGTGTTGCCGGTGTTACCGGTGTCCAGACTCAACACCGGTTACATCACTTGCCCACCGTCTTTTTGATTTTTTTTATAGTAATAAAGAATTTAGTTCAGATAGAGAACCGACAATACAAATAAAAACGACCGTGAGTCTCGGAAGAGGCAGGAGTCATTCATCAGATTTAAGAGTGAGGAGCTGACTGAGATGATCGCGGAAGATTTGGTTTCAAAGCGAAACGTAAAAGCGCCTATTTAAGGGAGTTTGTCATTTGTTTTGTTGTTGTGTTTTTCATTAAAAATAATAAGCTAATGAACCCACAATTCAAGCAACCCGCAGCCGAATTGGCGCTAATTCAAAACCGAAAGTAAAATGTGCACGGCTGCACAGAGCGCGCATTGTTTACTTTCACCTGGCTCCGCAGTGCGAGCCTCCGCGCTACGCTGACTCCGCGCATTTTTTTTTGCCGCGCGCACCCTTGCGCTCGTGCGGGCGCGCCGAGTATAAACAAGGCTTTACGGACGAACTGTTATTCATTCATGGCGTGCATCTCAATCATAGACTGATCAATGCTTGATCAGTGCCCTGACTACGGAACTAGGGAACTGATTGAGACGCACCCATGGCCTCACAGAGCGCGCATTTACAGACGAGCTGTCATTCACGGCGAGTGCACACTGGCGCGTTTTCAGTTCAGAGAGGTCGTGTGCATGTTACTTTCGGTTAGATAGAATTAGTGATTTAAAAGCCTCCGCCGGTGATACTGGTATTACCGGTGTTGTCACACATCAATTAACCGGTGGGAAAATTTCCTCACCGTCACATCTCTATCCCAAGCTAATATTCAATTTCCTCCTGCTGTCAACATAGAAGAAGCGTTACTGAAATCTTATGATTTACAACTATTTGACACTGCCCCAAAATGTCGACTAGTGGCAGAACTAATGCACTAGTTGTTGCAAACTTTGCACCATTCATGCATTACAGTATCTCAGGACATAATATGCACAGTGGAACAGCGTCCTGCCATTTTGACTGCAGCCTTAACCAGTCTAATGATGAGACGATGCCATGTCAGATGCCATTGGATTTTTCACACCATAGGACCGTTGACTGATGGGAGCTGATGTTGTTACGTTGAGCCATGGGCATCAGAGAGGGAAGAAAGGTCACTTGTGATTGTCTGTGACCCAATAAGGAGGCTTTTCACCCTCCAAAGGCTTCACTGATGTGACATTTGGCAGATATGTCCAAACAGGCATATGCACAGACACAAACACTTTGACAGCATTCACAATGACCCTTTAAGCTAGACTGGACATAATTAAGTTTAGGCCTTGCCCACGTATATAAAAATAACAAACGGGGCAGAGTTCAATACTATCATCCTGGAAGAAACTTCATTAAAGCACAGTTCACCCAAAAATGAAAATCCTGTCATGTTTTACTCACCATTATGTCATCTAATTTTCTTTCTTCTGTGAAACGCAATAGAAGATATTTTGAAAACAACATCAGACCCCACTGCCTTTTAAAACAAAACAAAACAAAACACAACACAACAAACCAACTTTAAATAGTTTTTTTTTATTTTATTTTTTAAATATCTTCTTTGATGTTCCAGAGATGGAAAAAAAAAGTTGTAGGTAAATAATGACAATTATGACATTATGACAATTTAAATTTTTGAGTGAACTGTCCCTTTAAGTTCAGATTCTGGACATTTCAGATTTGAACACACAGGTATTTAAATTGGTATTTAAGAGTATATAGTTACTTCTTTGTAGGCTTGTCAGCTAATAAAATGGGGGGAAAGGGAAAAGAAGAAAACATGTAAGAAACTCTTCCATGCATGTGCCCTGATTCATCCACAATCCCTTGCTCGGGAGGGGTGAGACTGTTGCGGGGGGATGATGTGGACAGGTTGGCACCAGAAGCATGTCGCGGTTAAGCAGAAATTAAGCTGACATGACCCTGCATAGAGCAGGTAAACAGAAAGCCTGCTTTGCCTGAGGTTACCATATGGCAGCAACACCAGCAAAGCGACCTGGTGGCTTTAGCTTTGCTTGCAGGGGATGTTTTGCTACCTGCTGTCCTTTTTGTTCGGTTTTGCTTTCGTTGCCGTCTCTCAAACTGTGACAGGCCCTGGCTGAGAGCAATGGGATGTCAGGTTTGGAAAAGAAAAAAAAAAACACGGGAAGAAAACAGCTACACACTTTACACACATATACCAGAGCAAGTGAAAAGAAGAAAAGAGAAATAGAGGTGGGAAGAGAGCGAGAGAGCGAGAGAGAGAGAGAGGGAGCCTTCACTGTGGGTTGCCAGCCATATGGTGTTGGGTCTGTATGCAGGGCTCCTTAAGTGAAATTTCTGGAATGACCCGAGGCGATGAGCAAAGCAGTCTCCGCACGGGGAGACCGGCCTCACTCTAAAACAGTTTCTGCGAATTATTGATGAATTGATGCTTAAACGCTATGGCAGTGATACCTGCACCTGACAGTGACTCAGCCTGAAAAGCTTGTTTTCTCTTTAAAAAGTAAAAGTGTATATTTGCATATGCTTGACTGGTATACTATTTTGTGACATGGCGATGTACAACAATGAAAACCTAAAGCAGTTCGTGTGCATTGATTTTTTAGAAATTAACATAGATATTCAGAATTAAAAAAAAACAAATCTGCCCCAGCTTCCATGAGTTCTGAAGGGGGGCGTTGTTGAGGAGACATGTGTTGTGATGCCTCAAAGACATGCATAAATTATGAGATGGCGAGGGCCTCTGAATAAGAGAAAATGTTAATTATCAAGATTGTCATTGCCCCCCTTTTCTTTTACACCCCCTCCCACCCAGCCCTTCTTTTTCTTTTCTCTCTCTTTTTTGCCTATTTTTTGGGGGGGGGGGGGGTATTGTTAATTAGCCTTATTACAATTCTAATTGGTTGAGTTTTACCCATCTTAGTCGATGACAGCATTATGAAGCTATTAAAACAGATCCTCAGTGGGGTGAAAAGTCTAATCAACCAATCACCTCTGATATCTGAGAAATGAGCCTTGGAATATTATCATTTTGATCCTTTGTCCTTGTAAACTGTGCTTACTTCTTTTGTGTTCATTTGAGTGCCGTGTGTTTGTTTAAACCCTTAAACAGGAATAAGTTTTACTCTAAAATTACATACAAAAAGTTAGATATTGTAATTCAATAATCATAACCTGAAGAGCATGTTTTTGATGCCATACTCACATGTAAACAGAAGTAAAGAGAAAGAGAGCGATGAGAGAGAATTCTCTAACAGTGGAAAGAGTCAGTGGTGCCTATTGGCAGTTCAGGGTAAATTGGTACCGCTGTCTTCCTGCCAGGATCCAGACCCTGAACAGAATAAACACCCTCGTTAAACACTGTCAGAAATGCTGACTATTAAGTCAAACCAGACAATGTGCTAATTAGTACATTTGCATATGATCATGCAAATAAAAAAGCTGAACCCAAACCTGTATTTGCATGTAGCACAGTTGGGCTCTGTGCTGGAGGCTTGTTGCGGAGCAGAGGAGGTTACCACCGCCATCAGCTCACTGACCAGTTTATACTCACAAAGCATGTATATTTCTTCACAAACGGCTTTAATGATGAACTAAAAGTATGATACTTAAAAAGAAAAAAAATAACAACCAGAAATGTTTACTTAATATCCGATTAAAAGACAGAAAGACAGATGTATGGATAGACAGACAGACAGACAGACAGACAGACAGACAGACAGACAGACAGACAAAGAGAGAGATAGATAGATAGATAGATAGATAGATAGATAGATAGATAGATAGATAGATAGATAGATAGATAGATAGATAGATAGATAGATAGATAGATAGATAGATAGATAGATAGATAGATAGATAGATAGATAGATAGATGCTCCAAAAAAAAAAAGGTTCTATATGGCACCAAAAAAGGTTCTTGGCTCGTAATCATAGGGGAGCCTTTTTTAGTGCTATATAGCACCAATTTTGGTGCTTCAGTGGTTCTTCAGAGGTTCTTCAGTGGTGCTATATTGCACCTTAGTCAAAGAACCGGTGAAGAACCGTTGAAGAACCATTGAAGCACCAAAATTGGTGCTATATAGCACTAAAGGTTCCCCTATGATTACGAGCCAAGAACCACTTTTGGTGCCATATAGAACCTTTTTTTTTTTTTTAGAGTGTATACAGAACATGTTAAGATATGGTGTTATATAGCAACAAAAGTGGTTCCTCTATGATAATGATGAAGAAGCATTTTTGGTGCCATACAGAACCTTTTTTTTTTTTAGAGTGTAGATAGATAGACAGATAGATACACTAAGCAGCAGAAACAGATTAAAGTGCAGAGACGACAAAAATGATCATTTCTTTATTAAAAAGTAACGCAGCAGAGTTAACTTTGAATTAAATTATATTTGCAAGACATTACTGGACTCATCTAAGTAAATGGTTGGAAATCCTTGAGGAGACGTGGCTCATGCCGAATAAAAGCACTCTCTTCATTTGAGCATCTCTAAAGGTTAACTCCTCCTGGACAAGATGCCTGAGGAAAGACCAATCTACAGTCCACCAAAGTGTTTCCATGCTACATCACATAGAATCAGGGCTGAACTCAAAGGTGCTGGAAATAGTCAGGCATTTTTAACTCCTTATTTTCATTTACTGTACATTTCTAAAGGACAAGAGGTAGGCGATCCGTTCAGCCCACTAACATATATGTGACACTTAGCTGAGCTATAAGTGACGTAACCTACTGATAATTCAGGACTGCACCATATAGTTAAAGTCAGGCTTAAAAGCCAGGCATTATTCTTTAAAAGTCCAGCATCCGGTATATTGTCTAAAAAAAGCAATAGAAAATTAGTAGGTTTTTTTTCTGTATGCACCTGTTCTTGCAAATAAAATAAAATACATTTTATATATATATATATATATATATATATATATATATATATATATATATATATATATATATATATATATATATATATATATATATATATATATATATATATATATATATATATATATATATATATATATAGTGTTTTATTGATATTTTATTTATTTGTGTAAATTAACATTTTAATGCAATATAGATTATGAACTACTCTGACAAAAAATGTGATGAGGAAGCTAAATGTACAATTGATTTTTATATACATTTTAAATGTTACACACATTCAAATTCTTCTGAATATCCATCTTAAATAGCCCTGTAAACAAAGTTATAACCAACATATGGCTATGAAGACAAAACAATAGCTCTAAACGAGTCCCTCTCATTTACACTATATACACTCATACACATACTCAGACACGAAGCGTGATTAGTACACTATACCATATGTTTCTGTTTTAATTGCTAGCATTTGATCTAGCTCGCGCACGCTCAGGCTGTTGGGCTTTCATGTCATAAAAAAACAGTGTGTGACCATGATTGTGTGAGATATCTGCAGTCTCAATGTAGCGCTCTCAGGTCCGGGCACTCTGTCAGTTCAGGGCGCAGCAGTGCTCCGGATTGACACAGAGGACACAGACAGGGCATCATTGGGATATCAATTTTACTCTAGCTTTTCTCCACACTCACAGAGAGGCGAAAGGCAGCTCGTGTGACCCAGAGGAGGGGTGTTCAATGTCGTCTACCCGCTCACTGAGAGCTGATGGCCTCCAATTGAGTGCAGATGCAGGCATATCATTTAAATAAAGAAATACCTCTGATCTATGGTATTATCTTGACAAGACAGCGGATAATCAGCTGCTCTGAGCTCGGCCATTACTGAACTCTTTTGTTTTACTTTTCAGCACAAATCAACCCCTGCCTTTCCCCTGACAGCTCCTATTTTACTTTGCCTCTCTTTTCTTCCTGTCTTCCTTAAGGACAGAAACACAATGTGAGCATAACGTGATGGAAGGACAAATTGAGCTTCGCAATTCTCGTTGCCACCTTCAATGTGCAATGAATGTTAAAATAAATAAATATATAAATATGAGATTCAAGACAATCAGAAACAAATCACACACTGAAGTTGTGAACTTTCAATATGACAGATTAATTAGACAACAGTGAACTCACTGATTTTGTGCATATACGACATTCCAGTTGTTTTAGCAACTGATTCAGTGAAACAATTATGCAAATCAGAAAACAGCACAAAAAAGCTGTGCAATAATTACAGCAGCTTACTGAGATTTGGTGTTCACTGGAACTGTAAGATGCATAATATGTATAGGTCAGTGTCACTGTGTCAGTGTTTCTTCTTATTATCAATGTTGAAAACATTGCTGCTTAACATTCCCTCCTTTTTTTTTTACAGAATGTTGCAGTGCCTATTATAAACGATTTATCCGTGCACATCATTATTATTATTAATATTATAATTTTTTTTTCATGAAGTGTGTCTTGGCAGAGGGTGGGACTATATTGTATATCCTCCAAAACTGACTGCAAACTGACATTTATATCTGCATCCATATATGTAGCAACAGCCAATTTACAATCCAATCAATTCCAGACAAAACCAAATCCGGCCCTACCCTTTTCTCATTCCAGAAGCCGTTTCACACAGATACACGTCACAATAGGCAAGAAAAGACTTTTGCAACTTCCGTTTCATGTCAACTTTAACATTCAGCATAATATTTTTTTAAAAGTATTTTTGGATGAGAAAAAAAAAAAAAAAAAAAAGCATTTATTAGAAATATAAATGTAAACGTTTGTCCGTTTATATCAATTTAATTTGTCCCTGCTGAATAAAAGTAATAATTTCTTTAAAAAAAAAATTGTACAGACCCCATTTTTTTGAATGCTAGTGTATGTACGCCTGGTTTTAACATCCACCATTTGATTAATTACTGCTGCTACACAACTGTACAATTTTAAATATTGTATTTTAAAAAATCATTTTAAGGCTATTAGCCTAATTCACATAATATATGATAATAAACACAGAGCATAATTTACTTAGTGATTTTGAAGGGAAAAAAGCATGTTTACACTTCATTTAAATAGTCATGACACAGCACTTTTAGCACCTTATTACACTGGATTGTGGGTAATTAGTGAATAAGATGCAGTTGTGTGTACTGAAATAATAATAAAAAAAAGGTGAATTTGTCCTTCCTGAATAATGCTCTAAAAGAAAAAGAAAAAATGTATTCTTTTGAGCTAAGACTATCTAACACTCTCTCCAACTCTGCCATACAGGAACACAGGATGACAAAACAGTAATATTCACAAGTGCACCTGCTATGGTTACAATCCGTTGATTGTGCTTTGTAGTACTGAGCTTTAGTCTCAAGTGACATGCATAGCATAGGTATCCGGAACACCTACAAGAGAGACACAAATAGACACTGTTCTACTCTAAGTGTGTTTGTGTGTGTGTTTGGACATGAGCGTAACAGGGAGGGATCTCATCATCTAGAATAACTCCCCAGACCCCTCCTCCTTTAGATGCCAAAAGTTAAATATATATTTAATAGACTTAGAAATTCAGAAATCTAAAGATTTCTCAACTGTGCATTGTTTTTGTTTTTCTGTTCTCTCCTTTGCATTTCTTCCATTTGTTTCACATCCTCCATCGGTTTCAGGATGCACACATTCTGCACCTACCCCCAGTGGCTTATCGTTTCTTTGCATTCTTTTATTCCTTTCTTTTGCCATTTTTTTTAAATCTGTAGTGAAAAATGTTTGAACTGAATGGCTGCTTAAGATGTGGCAGAGATTGAATACAAATTATTCCCCCAATCTTAAAGCAGTGGCCCCGTGCATAAATAATAAAACAATACAAAAGGAGTCATGTATGGAGGAAGCCGTCTATGGTGCCACATGAAAGACGCATGTAGACTCACACAGGGGACTCGTGCGTGCTTCACAGGAAAAAAAAGGTTTCCCGAATAACGCACGGGATTACAACAATAAAACACTGGCTTCCTTCACCTTCCTCTATAATGATGACACACATTTCTGGGTTCTTCATAAATCTGTGAGCCACGCTCTGATGAAGAGCATGGCAGAAGTTGTTGGGGATGGAAGCTTCCACTCTGACACATTTAGATTCAGAATTTATGAATCAGCTTCCTGTAAATTAATAAATTGGAATTTGAATTTCGCATTGAGATGTTGAATGACCGGAAGAAGAATGACCTGAAATACAGTTCAAAGAAATTAATCAGTGACAACATTACATCATTAATTGTGACTAATTGTGAGTATTTATACCCTCATATGTAGAATTTTTTCTCAATAGGCTAATGAAACATGTTTCTCTAAACTTTTACTACTGTGAAAACAAATAAGACATTCAAATGTTTTGCTATACAATGCCACAAAAATTCTGCAACTTGCAATAATTTTTCTAATGCTCATATTAAATCATAAAAAATGTATATATAATTATGTTGGAATTGTATTATTTCTGTTGTCATGAATTAAATGAATTGCTTATGGAAAATGTATGCATTAAATGATCCACATTTATCGCTGATCTTACATTTCATACAGTTGATTGGTGATGAACAAATTATGTACTACGTGATATACTACAGAATGCAGTTAAAATGCCCCTTAAATTAAAGACAGCCTTTCAGGAATAAAATGCCCATGTACAAGTTTTTGTCTCATATAGGCCGATGATTGATATGATATAGATATAATGGTGATATATGATGATCATATATGATGTGATATGTGATATGATATAATATAGTTAAGCAATTGTACGTGATATTGATTTTATACAACAGTTTAAAAAATAAGAAGTTAATATTGTGATATTTTAGACACAATATTGTCTGTTTTTGCTCTCCTTTGGCAACAAAAAATATTACCTAAAGTAGAACTGTTGTGCATTTCCGAGCAACACACAGTGGTGTTTCATTTCTGAATGAATCTGCGTTTCGAGCTAATCAAATGGGGGAACCAATGTTTCAATGGCCCATTCAAAAAGATCGCCATTTACTTCATTCCTGAACGAATCAGCTGTTTGAATGAATCAAATGAATGGATGACTCAATGGCTGTATCCCCCCCTTATACCCTCATTCTCTATTCCCTACAGTAGTCCACTAATACAGTTCACTTGAAGGAATGAATGAAAACAAGTCAGTAAATTTGGACACTGAGTGCGCCAGAAGGGCTGACACTTTTGCAGTTTGTGATTGCTGTTTAATAATTCTTTGAAACTTAGTACATTGGCAGCTCCACTTGTAAGATGTATAAACCTTAATTAGACAATTTAATAATTAATTAAAAAGGAATTTATACCTGTATGATATTACACTGTACCCACATTGGACCAGCTGTTTGGAAAATGGATGGATGGATGATTCAGCTGCGGGCGGCATCTTTTGGAAAGACGCAGGAATTCATTCGGCACTCTCACAGTACAGTATGGGTATTCTCTAGTCGTTGAGTGTACATCGATTGTACACTCATTATTGCGGTGCATTGTGGGATTGAATGAGTGCACTCAATAACGTCCACTTTGGTTTCAGACACCACTACAAATGGCTTTGCCATAGTGCCCTATTTAAGGTATAGGGGGCGATTTTGAGTATAGCCAATTTATTTATTTAAACTTATTAATTTAGATATTTACCGCCACCTACTGGCAGTTTTAATTTCTTATTTAGAGTATATATATATATATATATATATATATATATATATATATATATATATATATATATATATATATATATATATAAAGTCATTCTTAACTTAATTCTGAATGCTGCACACGCCTGATAACGCATGGACAGAGTGCTATATGATATTGTCATGTGGTGGCACATGCAGACATCTTGTCTTACTCGTTTTCTCAGAGCTGTGTCTGGCATGTACACAGCACTCCTCGGCTCCTCTGCCTGTCAGCAACCAGCCCAACATGTAACCCCTGACTACCACACTACTGTTTATCTCTGGCACCAAACCCTGTAAAAGTGAAGGGCTATTTAATTTAGAATCTTTTTTTTATATTTACAGCATTAGTTTAATAACTATAAATTACACATCGTCTCGAAAAAATGATGCTCCAAACTAAGCAAAAAAACAAAAAAAAACACACACACACACACACTCTAAGCATCACCGCAGCTTTTGATACTGTCAGTCAAAGCGCTCACTGAACGGGGACGTTCACACAAAAAAACGACTCGACTATTCATCATCTCTCCACCTTCCCTTCCACCATTCGTCCTTCCTCGTCGTTGCGTTTTGTTATGAAGTCTGCATGTGTATTAAGAGGGATTTTGTTGTCCCTAGACACCAATTTACATAAAGTGCAAGCCATCATTGGTTCAAGAGAAGCAAATTACTTCCCTGACAAGATCACCCCCACCCCTTTTTATTATTTATTAATTTTTAACGTAGCACGAGCCGAGGTTGTTAAGAGCACTTAACCAGATATGCAAAATATCACTTTTCCATGACCATGATCAATGAGGAGAGGAGTGGGAATGAAAGAGAGCGAGAGAAAGGAGAGAAAGAAAGAAAGCGCTAAGTGATTGAATTAAGTGCTGGGCCAATCATTTAACAATTCCCTGAGGAGCTCTGTGTGAGAAGACTCTTTCTTAAGCCTGTGCTGTAGCGAACCTTGGATAATCACGCACTCCCTACTGCACCGATGCTACCTAGGTTCCCAGTCACATTCGCTGAAAGGATGAATTTGGGTGCTCCTGTGACAACAATGCACTAAACACAAGAAAAAAGGACTATAGAGCTATTAAAGGTATATTATCACTTTAATTTCCTTGCTTCATCTTAGCCAGAGTGTGCTTCTTGTGATGGTTGAGCCCTGCATCTAAAGCCATGTCAAATTGAATTTAAAGTTTCGACCCAGCTGAGATGAGCACTGTCAAGGACACTACATTACACAAAAACAAATGAGTGAACATTCACGGGCTGCATCCGAAGACAGCAATGTTTCAAACACGAGGCTTTATTTCGAACTTTGAGTGTCACTTCACACCTGGAACTAGTAATGGAGTTGCTATGCAAATCTACAAGTAATTAAACAAGCCAAGTAAATTAAAGTACAATTAAAACGTGAGAGGTCCTTACTCTGTCATAGTTAGAAATGACTAGACACCAGCACATCTGTGACCTTGAGTTGAATGCTAGAGACTGATAATAAAGAGGAAAAAATAACTTGGGGGAGATCATTCATTTTCTCACATTAGCTTTTTGATAAAGCTTGAATGTTCTTTTCCTGTCTTGTCTGGCACCACGTGTAATGTAGCATTTTTGGGAATTAATGCAACTCACTAAGAAAGATCCAGGGCCTATTGTAGTTCAAAAGTTATTCTTCTTCGTCACGTCTTCCTCGGTCATTGTGGTTGACTGTAATAAGAAGCACTTTGATGAAAGATGTTAATACATTTCTTCATTATGGAGCAGCGATTTCACATGCATGGCTGCATTTGAAGTTCAGTAATCTACCTCATACAATGAGGTCCAAATATTCTCTAGTTAAAAAATGCTTATATTTTACAGTTTCACATGATCTGACAATGTTCAATGACTGTTTTTGACCTTTGGTACAAAGAAGTTAAAATGGTCAACATCATAAATGTACTTAGATTTGATAAGTGACTTAGAAAAGCACAACATCTTAAGTTTTTAATGTTGATTATGTGTATATCTGGTGTTTTATTTTTATTTTGTATATGCTTTAAAGGTCCCATGGCATGGCATTTTTCTATTATTTTTTAATGTTTCCTGAGGTGTACTTATATTGTTAGTATGATTTTTACATCATAAAATATCATAATTTAGAAATAAAAGGCATTTTTTTCTATACTGCTGTTTGCCCTGTGGCTGAATGCCCTGCTTCAAGAGGCGTGTCTGCTGTGAGACTTCAGTAAAAACGGCTCTGTTGTGATTGGCTGACATCTTTGCATTTGATATGAGCTGAGGGGGCGTGGTTTAACGAGGTCTACGAGGGACGAGCAGGCACGAGCTGCTGCCAGAGAAACGGATGGACCGGAGTTCACTTCACATCGGTTCTGTCAGTCTCAGTTCAGTGAACTGTTTTAGTTACAGCATATACTTCAGGTTATTAGTCTATTTCTAGTCGGAGGGGCTGTCACTCATGTCAGAAAGTTAGTAACTTTAGTAAATTATGGATCAGCGCTGACTCGAGACGCGAACCGTTTAGAACGATTCAGTCCGATTTGGTGAACTGATTCGGTTCACTAAAAAGAACCGGTTCAAAAGAAAGATCGTTCGCGAACCGGACATCACTAATGTTACCAGAGACTGAGCTCAGCGATTGCTAACAAAGTTATTTATAGTAACTACTGAGTTATGAGAGCGCTGTCAGTCAGCGCGAGTTTATTGTGTTTGTATCTGAGAGTTCTGAATAAACACGAGTCCCAGTCACACCGAGTCCATCTTCATCATTATTACCAACTTTGTAACACATGCAAAGTACCATTACAGCTGTCGAGATGAACGAGTTATGAGTAAGTGTTGATAATACCATTATTTTTAGATGTTCCTATCATATGGAAAGCGCCAGTGACTTGCATTGAGTACACAGCGCAAACAAAGACACAACAGCAGTAATCGAATGTAATCCAGTTTATTGTGGGGAAAGCTGGCTAGCCTAGCCCAGATACCCTCACGCTTACCCCCTTCTGCTTAATCTCACGCCGCGTTTGGTGCCTCCGCTGTGGGCCAGATGCAGTACTGGGGGTCGGGGATGTTGGAGGCCGACCGATCAGTGCAGCCCGAGCCTCGGCGTGTGTAAGGTCTATCTCTAAAGATGTAACAACTGTATGCACATTGTAGAACAGATAGACGCGACGAGGGCGTACAAAAACACTGACTCACAAGATAGAAAACACGAAAACACCGTTCTGTCGGGAGAGAGAGAAGCCGCGGCGTGTGCACGAATAATAAATAATTAGCTACACATAATAAATCACTGATCACAGATCAGAAGGAACTGAAAAAAGACTTCTGTTTTCATTTGTACATCCAAACACTGAGAAACTGCCAGCGTTCACTCGTTCACAAGCAATGATGCAATGATCTCTCGAGCGTTTGCATGGGCGTGCCAGATTCTCTGGGCGGGGGAAAGGGAGTTAACCGTTCCTGCTTGGACGTCAAACCAGGAGACTTCAGGATTGGCTCGTCTGGCCTGTCATTTTCTCAAAGGCAGAGAACGACAGCCAGAACTCGGGTTTACACCGATCAACATTTCTATCCACTTGGGGACAATATTCAGGCTAGGGGAACTTATATTAATGTTTAAAAACCTCATAAAATGAAAATTTCATGCCATGGGACCTTTAAGACAAACCATGTGCAAATGCATTATCAACACCATTTAAGAGAATTTTCTCTTAAAGGTCCCATGGCATGGCATTTTTCTATTATTTTTTAATGTTTCCTGAGGTGTACTTATATTGTTAGTATGATTTTTACATCATAAAATATCATAATTTAGAAATAAAAGGCATTTTTTTCTATACTGCTGTTTGCCCTGTGGCTGAATGCCCTGCTTCAAGAGGCGTGTCTGCTGTGAGACTTCAGTAAAAACGGCTCTGTTGTGATTGGCTGACATCTTTGCATTTGATATGAGCTGAGGGGGCGTGGTTTAACAAGGTCTACGAGGGACGAGCAGGCACGAGCTGCTGCCAGAGAGACGGATGGACCGGAGTTCACTTCACATCGGTTCTGTCAGTCTCAGTTCAGTGAACTGTTTTAGTTACAGCATATACTTCAGGTTATTAGTCTATTTCTAGTCGGAGGGGCTGTCACTCATGTCAGAAAGTTAGTAACTTTAGTAAATTATGGATCAGCGCTGACTCGAGACGCGAACCGTTTAGAACGATTCAGTCCGATTTGGTGAACTGATTCGGTTCACTAAAAAGAACCGGTTCAAAAGAAAGATCGTTCGCGAACCGGACATCACTAATGTTACCAGAGACTGAGCTCAGCGATTGCTAACAAAGTTATTTATAGTAACTACTGAGTTATGAGAGCGCTGTCAGTCAGCGCGAGTTTATTGTGTTTGTATCTGAGAGTTCTGAATAAACACGAGTCCCAGTCACACCGAGTCCATCTTCATCATTATTACCAACTTTGTAACACATGCAAAGTACCATTACAGCTGTCGAGATGAACGAGTTATGAGTAAGTGTTGATAATACCATTATTTTTAGATGTTCCTATCATATGGAAAGCGCCAGTTACTTGCATTGAGTACACAGCGCAAACAAAGACACAACAGCAGTAATCGAATGTAATCCAGTTTATTGTGGGGAAAGCTGGCTAGCCTAGCCCAGATACCCTCACGCTTACCCCCTTCTGCTTAATCTCACGCCGCGTTTGGTGCCTCCGCTGTGGGCCAGATGCAGTACTGGGGGTCGGGGATGTTGGAGGCCGACCGATCAGTGCAGCCCGAGCCTCGGCGTGTGTAAGGTTTATCTCTAAAGATGTAACGACTGTATGCACATTGTAGAACCGATAGACGCGACGAGGACGTACAAAAACACTGACTCACAAGATAGAAAACACGAAAACACCGTTCTGTCGGGAGAGAGAGAAGCCGCAGCGTGTGCACGAATAATAAATAATTAGCTACACATAAGAAATCACTGATCACAGATCAGAAGGAACTGAAAAAAGACTTCTGTTTTCATTTGTACATCCAAACACTGAGAAACTGCCAGCGTTCACTCGTTCACAAGCAATGATGCAATGATCTCTCGAGCGTTTGCATGGGCGTGCCAGATTCTCTGGGCGGGGGAAAGGGAGTTAACCGTTCCTGCTTGGACGTCAAACCAGGAGACTTCAGGATTGGCTCGTCTGGCCTGTCATTTTCTCAAAGGCAGAGAAAGACAGCCAGAACTCGGGTTTACACCGATCAACATTTCTATCCACTTGGGGACAATATTCAGGCTAGGGGAACTCGTATTAATGTTGAAAAACCTCATAAAATGAAAATTTCATGCCATGGGACCTTTAAAAAAGCTGGTACTTTTAGCAATATAGAAGGTGAATTATGTATATGATGTTTATTACCATATTATGATGAACTTCTATTATGATGATATTAAGGTGAATTATGTATATGATGTATATTACGATATTATGATGAACAGGCCTTTCTCCACTTATGTTCCATGATGTTCAAAGCTGATTTTTAGAAGGCAGACTGAGGCAAACAGGAACATGGTTTGTGTAACATTAGCAACAAAATATGAGCTGATTGATAAAGTAGTCAAGTAAAATGCTAATCATATTAATTACCATTATGTGTCCGTTAGGTGAAGTGAATAACACTGATTATGTCTTCATCACGGCACCAGTTAATGGGTGGGATATATTAGGCAGCAAGTGAACATTTTGTTCTCAAAGTTGATGTGTTAGAAGCAGGAAAAATGGGCAAGCGTAAGGATTTGAGCGAGTTTGACAAGGGCCAAATTGTGATGGCTAGATGACTGTCAGAGCATCTTAAAAAACTGCAGCTCTTGTGGGGTGTTCCCGGTCTGCAGTGGTCAGTGGTCATTGCCCATGCTGACCCCTGTCCACTGCCGAAAGCGCCAACAGTGGGCACGTGAGCATCGGAACTGGACCACGGCGCAATGGAAGAAGGTGGCCTGGTCTGATGAATCACGTTTTCATTTACATCACGTGAATGGCGGGGTGCCAGGGGGAACCCCTGGGGAACACATGGCACCAGGATGCACTATGGAAGAAGGCAAGCTGGCAGAGGCAGTGTGATGCTTTAGACAATGTTCTGCTGGGAAACATTGGGTCCTGCCATCCACGTGGACAGTTTGAGGTGTTGACTTGACCTCCAAATTCCCCAAATATCAATCCAATCGAGCATTTGTGGAATGTGCTGAACAAACAAGTCCGATCCATGGAGGCCCCACATCGCAACTTACAGGATTTAAAGGACCTGCTGCTAACATCTTGGTGCCAGATACCACAGCACACCTTCAGGGGTCTAGGTGAGTCCATGCCTCGATGGATCAGGGCTGTTTTGGCAGCAAAAGGGGGACCAACAAAATAGAGGTAATTTGCATATTAAATTAATCTCAGGAAGAATATTCCTCAGTAATAAATAATAGTTTTTCCTGGATCTGTGTGTCAATCTATTAAAGTGTCTACAAGCAACAGATTGCCAGGTGAAACAACAGTCTATTTTTGTTCACTTAGATTATGTGCCATTGCATCCACATGTTTGATTTGATCTCCAGAAAAAACAGTGCAGAGGTCTGGTTTTAATAATAACAAACCCTCCCAACATGATGGCATCTTATGCTGCTTTCATGTGTGGACATGGAAGCCAAGTCTGGACGGGACGTTCACGACCGCTTCACATGTTTTCCTATAAAGTTACACCCCAGCCCCAAACCAGTCTTGGTATAATGCACCCAGTCTAGACTATTAAGTCGAAGCGCCCCATTCCAGAGCTTTCTTCCCCACAGACATCCAGGAAAGCTCTCTAAATAAGCACATTTCTTGTCAGTTTTGACACTGATGTCTCGTTTTCTGAGGCTGAGCGAGGAGGAGGAGGAGAAGCCAGTGAATTCAGCATTCGCCTCGGGCCTCTGTGAACACATCTTTCAATGGTCACCTTGTGTTATTAGCAGTGTATGGGTGTTTGGTAACAGAGCTTGTGGGCATATTTAACAGCAGAGTGTTCCCATAACCACGCACGGCAATGTTTTAAAATCACGCAGCAATTATACAAGCCTGTGAAACATTTGTAAAGGTTTGTGTCTGGGTAATTCTGTAGTGTTCACATCCAAGGGACATCAGAGGACTGTGTGAATTAAAAAAAGAGCTATCAAATCTCAGTATCATTAATAATAAAGTGACTTCTGAATGTCCCAAGAACAATGGCATTGTGTGTGGAAGTGAAGACAAATTCTTTCCTTTTTCTCTCTGTGACGCTCTTCTATCTATTAATAATATTCACATCTCTCTTTTTTTCCTAATGTGATTTTTAAGTAGGGACTGAATGTAAGCAATGTAATCTTGAAAATTATGAAAAAAGACTTTTACAACCAAGGTCTAGATCTCGCTCTGATCAACTGCACAAAAACTGTTGTTATAACGAGAGCGATAAAAATCAAGGGCGAGTTCTGTATGCACTGAAGTTTTGGAATTATCTTTTTACAAATACGAAAATAAATCTACTTCAACTTCTTGTTGAAATGGATATTGTATTGCTCAAAGGCTGATGAATGCAGATTGAACTTTTCATTTTTATCACAAGATATAAAGTGAACAGTTCCTGTTTTAATCTTAATGAATTAAGCATAAAAGAACAATCTCGTCTGATAACATTTAAATGCATAATTCTATCTCTATATAAGATAAGGCCTTTACAAGAATCCCGTACAGTTTGTTCAGCTATGGTTCTGGGAGGTCTTAAAGTGTCCACTTCAATAATCATTGAGGTATCCTCACAGTCACCGTGCAGAAATCCGTATCCAAAAACACAGAGCCGAAGGGAGACAGTGTGATTCAAAGCCTTTGGTCTTTGTCAGCGTCTGGTTTTTCCAAGGATTGGCTAATGATAGTGGCTCCAGTGAGTCATCTTTGGGAATGATGATCAAAGCCAAATTAAGTCTGACTTTTATGCAAAATGTAATATGTAAGCCTCCAGCAATGTCTTCGCTATTGATTTTTTTTTCTTTCCCTCTCTCCATTTTTATCCAAGCACAATACACAGTGTGAAATTCGAAGAAAAGGGTTCTCTCCGCAAAAACGATTGGGGTATCCGGAGTTCTGCCTGTTTGCATTTAGAGTCAATTTCAAATATAAATGGTCATGTTCTAGAATTAAGTGTGCCATTCTGTATTTAGATTTGGCATACAGGAGAAAAGACTGTAAAATGTGTCATGAAACCATGAAAAAACTAAACTCATATTACTAGTACAAGAAATAATGGCACATTTGTATATATCCTCATTATGGGTAAAAAAATTCATTTAAAATAAAGATTTTCAAACACACATACGCACACACTCCAAAGTTTGGGGTCAGGATCTTTTAATGTTTTTGAAAAATGTCTATTATGCTCATCATTGCAGCATTTATTTGATCAAAACTTAAGTAAAGAGAGTCATTTTGCGAAATATCGTTACAATTTAAAATAACTGTTAATATATTTTAAAATGTAATTTATAATAATATATATGTAAATTATATTAGTGCTGGTGAAAAAAGAATCGTAATTAATCGCATCCAAAATAAAGAATTGTGTTTACATAATATATGTGTGTGTACTGTGTATAATTATTATGTATATAAATACACACTCATGCATGTATATATTTAAGAAATATTTGCATGTATATACTGTGTACATACATATATATATATATATATATATATATATATATATATAATTTTTTTATAAAAATATTACATATTTTTCTTAAATAAATACACGCATGTGTGTATTTATATATATTTATAAAAATTATACACAGTACACACACAAATATTATGATGCTCTGACCACCTTCCTAATATTTTGTTGGTCCCCCTTTTGCTGCCCAAACAGCCCTGACCCGTCAAGGGATGGACTCCACTGGACCCCCTGAAGGTGTGCTGTGGTATCTGGCACCAAGATGTTAGCAGCAGATCCTTTAAGTCCTGTAAGTTGCGAGGTGGGGCCTCTATGGATCAGACTTTTTTGTTCAGCACATCCCACAGATGCTCGATTGGATTGAGATCTGGGGAATTTGGAGGCCAAGTCAACACCTTAAACTCGTTGTTGTGCTCCTCAAACCATTCAGGAACTATTTATGCTTTGTGGCAGGGTGCGTTATCCTGCTAAAAGAGGCCACAGCTACCAGGGAATACCGTTTCCATGAAAGTGTGTACATGGTCTGCAACAATGCTTAGGTAGGTGGTACATGTCAAAGTAACATCCACATGGATGGCAGGACCCAAGGTTTCCTAGCAGAACATTGCCTAAAGCATCACACCGCCGGCTGGACTTCTTCCCATAGTGCATCCTGGTGCCATGTGTTCCCCAGGTAAGCAACGCTTACGAACCCAGCCATCCACGTGATTTAAAAGAAAACATGATTCATCAGACCAGGCCACCTTCTTCCATTGCTCCGTGGTCCAGTTCTGATGCTCACTGTTGGCACTTTCGGCGGGCGGTGGACAGGGGTCAGCATGGGCACCCTGACCCTGGGGTGGCTGTGCATCCCCATATACGCAACAAACTGTGATGCATTGTGTATTCTGACACCTTTCTGACACCTTTCTATCAGAACCAGCATTAACTTTGTGAGCAATTTGAGCTACAGTAGTTCGTCTTTTTGATCGGACCACACGGGCCAGCTTTTACTCCCCACGTGCATCAATGAGCCTTGGCCGCCCATGAGCCTGTCTCCGGTTCTCCACTGTTCCTGCCTTGGACCGCTTTTGATAGATACTGACCACTGCAGACCGGGAACACCCCACAAGAGCTACAGTTTTGGAGATGCTCTGACCCAGTTGTCTAGCCATCACAATTTGACCAAACTCCCTCAAATCCTTATGCTTGCCCATTATTCCTGCTTCTAACACATCAACTTACAGGTGCTGTGATGAAGAGATAGTCAGTGTTATTCAATTCACCTGTCAGTGGTCATAATGTTATGCCTTATCAGTGTATATATATATATATATATATATATATATATATATATATATATATATATATATATATATATATATATATATATATATATATATATATATATATATATATATTTGCCATATTAGAATAATTTTTGAATTATGTTCAGTTCATCAATGTAACTACGGAAAGATGAGTCCAATTTTCCCGAAATCACTTTCCCTTGTTTTTGATTAGTGTTGTTTACATGTTGTTTTGTTTTCCCTACAACAAAAGTACTGAATAAGTCTAGCCCATGCTTATTAATAAAACACAGCAATGCAGAAACCAACTAAATCATACAGTGAATAAAAATTGCCTTTCTTGACAGGAAATAACGCTCCAGGAACCATGTAATTCAATAGACAACTCAAATGCAACTCTGTGAGTGGCTCAGAGCTGTTTATTTGCAATAAAACAGCCACTGTAATAACCCCAAATAAGTCAGAGTAACAGTAAAAGCTCATCTTACATGCTGTGTTTTCATAGGCTCAATGATCTAGGGGCTAACACTTTATCTTGAGGACCTGTGCAAAGAGCACTGTACCGCTGATCCAAACAGGCACACCTGGAGCCCAAACAAAACCAGAGCACCTGCCCACTCAACCTGTGCAGTGAGCCTCTTTTCTCAGTGTTAACCGTGTGCCAACATCTCCCCCACTGTGAATGCAATGGAAATCCTCTTCAATTTACTCTCTGTAATACCTTTATGGTTAAAACTCCAACTTGAAATGAAATATTGGATGGTATTGATTGGTTTCTGCTGGTGGCGAATGATGATACACTGATATGGTTATATATTAAAACCATGAATGGTTTCTTCAGGAAGGAAGAGGCAACAGTGTTACCTCAAAAAAACAAAAACAAAACGTGACATGAGAAAATATTTAATAGCCTAAAAGTAAAACAAAATAAATATTATGAAATACGTCCCTAAATTGTGCATAAACCACTAATTTTCCTTAAATAGAACTGTCTGACATGGATAAAGTTTCAGAGGGAGACAGAATCTCTCTTCCCTGAGCTCATAGAGTTTTCATTCCTAAAGCAGCCGAGTATGCGGGGCAACAACAAAATACAGGGTAAAAGACCTCCTTTTAGCACAATGATTGGCTAATTTTGGCCAATATCATATTCACATCGAATGCATATCTGCACTAATGGGTCAAACTGGTGGAAAGAGAACAACCACAAAGTACACTCAACCAAAAAACTTCACCACTTACGGCAATGTCCAAAACAAAATTAACCTGAAAAAGTTTAAAAACACAAAATAAAATGTGAGCCTTTAATTACCAAAACTACAAAAAATACAACTGCTACTGCTACTACTACTACTACTACTACTACTACTAATAATAATAATAATAATTCATTATATTAGAAATGTATTTATTTAAAAAAAATATAAGCAAATTATTTAATTACATTAAATAAAATGTTGGTTAATGTATTTACAGTAAAAAATAATAAAAATGCTTGATGTGACAGAGTAAGTTAATATGAACATACAAAAACATTATGTTGTATGTTTTCTTGGATAGTCTAAGGAAAAATTTTGTTCCACAAAATGTAACTGGAACATGAATTTGCAATAGAAAAAACTAAACAAAAAAACACTCAAATGCAGAAAAGGGATTGTACCTCCCCATTTCAGAAGTCCACCACACGCCACTGATTAAAATCACATTTGGGTATAGAGTAATGGTTTTGGGGGTTTGCACTTGAAGTATTGCTGCACTTCTTTGAGAGACTGCAAATCACTGCCTGCATCCATACACATCCTGAATAAAAAGCCTTTTATATTCTCAAAAGCACTTCCATTTTCTAAGAGCTCCATTCTGTTGGCTCTGTGCATGGATGATGGTGACAAACCTTTAATTTCCCTTGACAAGCTGTCGACAGCCTCCTTATGGAGGACAGGTGACTTTTCAGAAGGTTATTCATGTAATTGTTTATTTATCATCGTCTTTCTGCTGAGAAATCCCTCTCTCTCTCTCTCTCTCTCTCTCTCTCTCTCTCTTCTCTCTTTCTCTTTTTCTATGTTCCTGCTTACATATAGGAAGGTCTCTTTAACTAACATTGGCTTTTAAAGAAGTCCTTCGCTTTGAAAAAAAACTGAAAGAACCCACCTAAGGCAGCCAATAAGAAGAAAACAGTGCATTCTTGCTGTTGAAAGGCCTGATTAGAGGACACAGGGACACATCTCTCTCAGGTTTCATACTGACCTCTAATCTGCCTACAAACGCCATTCGAGCTTCTAAGGAGAGTAACGGTCATTATTACCAGTTGGTGAATATAGAGTGGATGCGAGAGACATTTCTACAATCTGTTTGTGTGTGTGTGTGTGATACAGTAAATCATGTTTGTCAAAAATGATGCTGACAGCTTTTGATGCAGCGTGCGTCTGAGCCGGCGTAGAAGCCATTTTGTGGCTTGCCATCCTGTAGCCACATGCATAATGCGTGTTTAATGTGATTTGCCCAGGTTTATCTGGCACTGGGCTGGGCCTGATTGCCGCTCGCGCTCCTGCATACTCTTAAGGATGTCTCTTTAGAACTGTCCAGACACATAAAGTCCCGTTTCATAAGCCCCTCTTTGCATCTCCACCAACCGCTTTAAGTACTTTGAAGAGTCTTAGAGTGCACTTCACAAATTTCCACACAGGGAGCATATCAACTGTCAGAAAAATCAAGCTTTCCCATTCTTTAACATCTTTTTTCCCCGCTTCCTCCCAAAGCCTTTCCAACTTCGCATCAGGTTTGGCTTATACTTTTTTAAAGCATGTTTCCACAAACTTTGACGAATCAGCACTCCGTTAAACTCAAAGTTTGAAGGCAAAGACTTGTCCAGGTTTTTTTTTTTTTAAGGCTATGAGAAGGGATACATGAGGTAGAAATCACAGATCTGCACTTGAATTCAAACCACCCCGACCTCTTCATTTTTAAAAATACCATACGTATCAGCAAAACACGGCCCTGTGCGCACACCATTGTGCATGTCTGTGATCATCTAAAGAAGTTTCGCTGCTGAGCTTTTCGTTTATGCAGAAGTTTCCATCTCTTCAGGGTGCCATGGGTCTCATCTCTCCCCCCGTTCTCCATCCCCTAGTTTTTAATTCTTTTCTTTTTCTTCAACTCCTTTTCCTTTGCTCACACACACGGAAGAGCATCATCTTCGCACATATAGCACTGGGTGTGATGAGGGATTCAAGTAATACAAGCATCTGCTCAGGGCTTTTGTGTTCAAAAGATTCAATTAAAAAATAATTACCAAAAGATTAGTAGTAGTCGAACATGACTGTACTGTTTGAATTGATGTTTCTTTTCATGTGGTTTAATAATAGAATGCTTTCTTAATTAAGAAAAAAGGACCGCTGCAGTGCACCCTGACTGAATAAAAGTTTGTTTGATGTGTTGTAAAATTAAATATTTTTTTGATCTAACAAATTAATTTCCCCCCCTTTTTCCCTTTTTCACTAGCAGAAGATAAAGACAATTTAATTTAGATACCAATGGCTAGAACAAACCATTCCCTGAGCTTTCGGTCAACGAACAAGCTATAAAACCAAGCCCAGAACAATTAATTGCTATGGTGTTCATCTACAGCGCGGGGTTAGCGACGCACAGACGTGATAGAGCATATACGATGGGTAATGATATCGGGAGAGAGAATCCGGTGGAATTTTCTTCTTAAATTACCTTCTCAGTGGTGTCCCACACCGTGCGGCTAATGCACAGCTTACAAATCCCACGCGTGTATGCAAACACAGCGGGAATCTCCCGCGCTGCCGTAATTATCCCGCCATTTTAATCTCTGATGGCCTTATGTGAGATTACACACGCTGGAGCATGTATCAATGCTCTGACTTGGGCTCTGCTACACCTCACAGAGCCAAACTGAGCATATTCATGAAGCCAGGCTCCAGCGATGTCTGATTCATGAGTCTTTTGAGTCTAGTCGTTTTAATGAATCGTTTTTATAAACAAAACATTCAAATTGGAATTGGTTCAAATGGTTAGCAAATCACTGACTCAAAAACCAAAAAATATTTGTTTTGTATTTGTCTGATTATAAACAAGAACTGATGAGAGAGCTGATACTATGAGCATTTATAGTAAACCATGAAATAAAAGGGGAGAAAAGTACAGTAAATTTACTTCAATAACAATATGTAAACATATACTTATACAATACTTATACTTAAATACAATACCAGTCAGAAGTTTGGGATCAGATCAAAAAAAAAGAAAAAAAGAAAGATAATATTATCATTGTACGGTCCACTTTAGGCATTCTACTAACTATAACTATATCGGTAACACTTTACAATAAGGTTGTATTAGTTAACATTAGTTAATGAATTAGTTAACATGAACTAACCATGAACAACACCTCTGTTCAGCATTAGTTAATCTTTGTTAACGTTAGTTCATATAAATCCAGCTGTTCATGGTTTGTTCATGTTAGTTCACAGTGCATTAACTAATGTTAACAAGATTTTAATAATGCATAACTAAATGTTGAAATTAACATTAACAAATATAAATAAATGCTTCATAAGTACAGTTCATTATTAGTTCATGTTAACTAATGTAGTTAACTAATTTTAACTAATGAACCTTATTGTAAAGTGTTACCACTATATCGACTAACACTTTTTTTTGATGCTCACCCAACAGACATTCTACTGACTTGGCAACTATTGGCTCTTTTCCACTACACAGTACCAGCTTGCCTCGACTCGACTCGACTCGCCATTGTTTGGTTTTCCACTGTGTAAAAGTTGTACCTGTACCTGCTTCCAGGTACTTTTTTTCGTATCACCTCCGGCGAGGCGATACTAAAATGTGACGTGAAAACACGGCAGACTGCTGATTGGTCAGAGAGAATCATCACTATTCACTTTTTTTTTTGCACGCAACAGACAGAGTATCCTGAATATTTTTTTACGGTCTATGGAATAACCCTGCCATTTTTAAATAGTTTGGCCAGAGATTGCGTGATATACTCATTACTATTATGGCAACTCGTAAGAATACGCCATGGTCAAACGAGGTTTCCTTTGTTTGGTTGCCGAAGAGAGTATCCAGCGAGAGCTTGATGGGGCAACGAGGAACGAAAAAGTTTCCTGCGGCATCGCTATGACAACCAGGTACTATTGTGGAGGTACTATCTGCAATGTACAACGGAGTGAAAAGCGAGCTGAGACGAGGCGAGCTGGTACTGGTAATGGAAAAGCGCAATATGTCAACTTATTCTACTGACCAAAACCCTAAAGTAGATGATACGTGGGGCAACTTTTTAAGCAATGTTCCCGTCAATGGGCAATCAGGTGAGACACAGGACCCATGACCAATATAAAGTATCCAGATAGAAATGTTGCATTCTCAATTGGAAAGTGCCCAAACAACATTGCTCGGGAACAATTGTTAAAAAAGTTGCCTTGTGTATCATCACCTTAACACCTAACCCTAACCTACTACAGTCAACTAATACTCTAATGAGAGGTGCAAAGTTACTTATAGTTAGTAGAATGTCTAAAATTACCATTCAAATAAATTTACCATTACCCTTTCAGCAAGTATGTGTTAAATGTATCAAAAGGAACAGTAAAGACATGCATAATATAACAAAAGATTTTTATTTCATCAGATAATCCTGAAAAAAACATATATCAGAGTTTATACAAATATAATAACTATTTTCAACATTGAGGAATTGTTTCCTAAGCAGCAAATCAGCATATTAGAATGATTTCTAAAGGATCATGTGACACTGAACAAAACAAGAAAAGAAAAAAAGAAGACAAGAAGTTTGAAAGTTTGAAGCACAAATGAACGAATTAGACTTCCCTTCACCACTAGACTAGGCCCTCTGTTAGTCCATATTCCATGCTTCAGAGCACACACCCACACACACACACACACACACACACACACACACCTCCCTCTCTCTCTGTGTCTGCTCTCCTCACCTCTAATCCACACTGGAGCTGGGGCTGTCAGAATCCCCGCTAACTGTCACACTGCTGACCACTTCATCTGCACCCCCACAGACGCACAGGCCCGACTCCATTTGACCGGACACTGACCTCAGCCAAGTTCAGCTGGGAACCTTCATGGAGAGGAATAGCGAATGAAAGAGACACACAGAGAGAGAGAGAGAGAGAGAGAGAGAGAGAGAGAGAGAGAGAGAGAGAGACATAAAACAGGCCTGTGACAAATCAAATAGCCTCTGAGCTCAAGGCCCTGTGCTTGCTTTGCTGCCTCATAACCTTATTTGTTCTGAATATCGCAGAATAATAAATGATTTCTGTCACACTTTTCAAACACCCGTGCAACTTGCACGCCGTGTGTATGTTGGATAATGTACACAGAGGGGCCTATCTGGAAGGAGAAGGAGTTTAGCAGAAAAGAGAGACAGAGAGAGAGAGAGAGAGAGAGAGAGAGAGAGAGAGAGAGAGAAGAGAGGCTGAACATGGGATATATTTGATTGTCATAAAAAGGGTTCAAATTATAGAAGGAAATCATGTTTGCATAAAAAAGGCTTCTGCAAAAGGGAATGAGAATGAAAGCACTTCATGTCTTCAGAGATTTCTGCTTCAGTGTTTTCTTCTTTGTTTATACTACATTATTACATCACTGGCAGACCTCGCATACACAACTCCAATTGGTTTATCTTCAGTAGCATGTAGACAAAATCATTATGAATGTGATTAAAAAAGCAATCATTTAGAGACTTTAGAAACATTTTCGGTGATTTTATATGGATCAGCTATGAACTCAATTTGCATAATAATAATAATCATAATAATAATAATTATTATTATTATTTATAGCTGATGATAACCAGTTTTTTATATTTTAGTATTATAGTATTTATTTATATTTTGAATTTTGAATTATTTGAATTTAATTTGAATTTAAGTTTCATTAACTTTATTATGTGCTGTTGTCATTTTTATTATTTTCTATATATAGCTTTATTTTATTTAGTTTTAGTTTAAGTAATTTTAGTACTTAATTTTTAACATTTTAATATGAATATTTACATGTTTTTTAATTTCAGCTTTATTTCAATGAACTAAACATATTTTACAATAAAAACACTGATGCAGTCATTAACATGTCAATGACTTGCATATAACTACAGAAATCACATTTTGGTTTGTTGACCCGGTTCATAACAGAAGTTTAAGGTTCAAGGTGACCCGAGCTGTTCTTTGTTGTGTGATTTTAACAAATCCAAGAAGCTGCTTTGAGTGTTAATTATGCCTGACAAATCAAAACAAATATATATATAAAAGAAAGAAACAAGTTTCTCCTTTTTTGGGAGGATTCAATTAAATAAAATGTTCTTGGCGTTTTTTATCTTTGAATTATCCGCCTTTGTCTACTTTGACTGTCCCTGAATATTCAAGAAATGAATGTTGGCAGAGAGAAGAAAAGATATTAATTAAGAGTAGATTCTGCATTGACTCAGACTTGTACATAAGACAAAAGGTTAAGTAAATGCCAGGGCTGCTATGTCACCTCAAACAATGAGTATTAGCTTTGGAATCATTAATGTCTGCTGAGAAAACACAGTCAAATTGGAGTCTTGATTGCCAGAAAATGTGAGGCCAGGGCTGTTTCATTTCAATCTATAGTTAAATTAGCCTCCGACAGCGGGTTGAAAACACACAATTAACTGAGCTAGGTGGGGCATAGGGGAACAGCACCTCTAATGCACCGCTAGATTGAGATTGAGCCAGGCTTCCAAATAAGAAACATCTCATCGGCTTTACAAATCAAAGAAGGGGCTCCCAGTCTCCCAGCCATCGAACTCTGCTGAAACCCGCCGGTATGAACTCATTGTCAGGGGCTGACTCTCTCAGGACCCTTGATGGAGATGAATTTTGGTCAAAACATTGGCATTTCTGTGCATTTTATGTTCATCTCGTCGAATAACCAAACAGCATCACGCTATAAAAAAAATTAGGCAGCACTGTCTTCGCAAAACTGATGAACATGACAGAGAGTGAGATGGAACAAATAAACTAATGAACAGGATGAAAATATATAAATAAATGGTTGAGGTGCTCTGAAGATTTCCCTCTTTAAACTGATAGAAATTGCAGAGGCATTTGAGCAGTGCCGAGGTAGCGTTTCCAAGCATATGGCGTTTTAATTCCTGTTTGTCTCATCTGGGTAACTCCGGCCCAGCAAATCTCCGACTCCATCCAGGGAAATATCCGAAGAAGTAAATGCTTAAGAACAAAGGGCTTCAATTTCCTCTGTAATGGGGGTTTCATTCACCGTATTTTCCACAGAATTATGAAACAGAGAATTCAGTTCGCTCGCTGATTTATTTGCAGTTATCATCTCGGCCCGTCTTTTCTCTCACCGCTATACGAAAATTAACAGGCATTTCAGAGGTGTCGGCTTTCCACAAAACTGCTCCATCAATAAAGCACACAAATAACCCAACATTTCGCTCGTGACAGCAAACACGAGACCATCCTGAACAAGCGGCGTGTTCATTTTTAATCATGAGTCGCCTTTGTGGCTGTTGACAGCTAGTGAAGTATGACTAATAAGAGCGGTGTTGTTGCTTCCCCGCTGAGGTGGAATGGTCTCTTCAGACACAGAGCCCTGTAGATCATAATACATTTCATTGCGGGATGGCTAATAATCTCACTGTTTCACTTTGGTGGCAATCACAGCTACTACAACGCGTCATGATTCACCAATTAAGAGGCCATATTTCTTCAGGCTGCCAGTGCAAATGGACAGCAAGTATTGGTGAAGTCAATAGAAGCTAAGCTGAGCCCAGTTTCTCACTCGCTGTAGCGTCTAGCTTCAGATAAAGATACATTCTTTTAGATTTAAGTATACATTTTTAAATATATTATAAATACAGACACACGCTGCTAACATACTCATCTGAAGACACAATGAGTTGTTCATGGAATATAAGCAGAACACTTAAAAGCTTGAATTTTGTTATTTTTTAAACTCCCAGCTTTCAAACTGCCGTTTTTTAAACTAAATTCAAACTGTTTTGAAACGAAAGGCCCGGAAATAGTTCTAAAAATCATTCTCAATATTAAAGAATATAGCAAAGTTCACACCACAGCTATCACGATAACAGCACAGAGAAACGATATCATTGGAATCACTTTCAGAACTATTTTATCTAGCAGATGAATGATAAAAACATTGAAAGCCAATCAGAATCCATTCTGCTTTAAAGAGCTTGAGCATTTAAAGTGACAGACAAACACTCTCTAAAATTAACAATATCAACACTGGTGTGGACGCTAATACAGTTATCTTTATAGTTATCGTTCTTGGAGTGAATGGGCCTTAACATTTGCTTTACTATTAGTTAAGGCACAAAATGTTTTTATGAACATCAGATTGTGTGCTGAAAGAAAAAATAAAACTCACCGAAATGTATTATGTCCAATCAGTGATTCAGCAGTGGAAAGACATCAATAAAAACAACATTTAATCATTCAGCATCCATTTAGTTAACTTTAGAAAAGAGACGGAAATTTTATTGCACTGATATTGTAAATATATTTTGAAATATATGTACTATATTAGAAAAACATTGTTTTAGTTACTGATGCCTTAATTATTTCATATTGTTTGAATACATTCTTTACAATGTTTTGTTTTAGTTTTAATTTTCCAAAACCAGGCCATTTTCTTAAATACAAGTTTTATGACAATACTTTGGCCTATATTTAGCACGTCATATAATGCAGCATTGTGGCATCCTCATCTGCTGCCAGATGCCACCCCTCATGTTTGCTAACATGCTCCTCCACTAAACACTGCAGCGCAAAATGACACAAACCCTCTGCTACAGTTTAGAGGCCTGCAGAGAAAGAAAGCAAGAAAGCGACAAGGAGAGAGAGAGAGAGAGATAGAGTGCCAGCGTGAGAGAAAAAGAGCCATGTTTGCCGGCAGTGCCCACACAACGACAGCATCGATGCTAACAAACAGACTGGTGCCTCACTTCCTGTAGCACATCCCTGAGCGAAATAACTATGCTAGTTATCTTGAGGGAAAACTCACTACTGTTTAACAGCCTAGGACAACAAACAAAAGTAAGTCTATTGTTTATTCTGTCTGCGCTCGCATTACATCACGGCTTCAATTACAGTATTTTGGTTATTACTGCCAGTGTTGTCTCCCTCTAATGTGACAGCTGTTCCCAGTTTTACTTTAAATGTTTGTAGGTTAAATACTGTGTTTTGGATAATGAGAACAATAGGAGAGAGGAAAGCCCCTGGGGCCCCGTACACTGCAGAGCAGTCTGAGGGTCTGGCCTGGAAAATCAAGCTGAGATACAAAGCATGGGAATCAAAATAAATAAATAATATAGAAAAATTGGACAGAGAAGCGTCGACCCCTGGTCCCCTAGGAACTTGTGTGCCTCTGATCTGCCTAGTATTTCAAGAAAAAGCAAGGTCTTGAACCCCAATCCTTAGACACATAACAAAGCACACTTTGCAGCTGCCATGCACAACTATGAGCTCGGAGGCCTGAGAGAGTCCCAAGACAATGCCCTCTCTATCAGCCCCAGGACAAATATCTAGACAGCAATATTTTCTGCTTCAACGGCTCCACTGCATGTAACTGCGAGTGCGAGAAGGGAGAGAGAAAGTGAGAAAGAGTGCGCCAAATGATTCCTTTAATAACTCATACACACCTAAACAAACATCAAAGGTACATGGGCACAAACCAACAAGCATTCCTAGATGGACATTGCATTTAGCCTGTCATGTGGCTATGTGGGTAACTATATTGAGTAATATTACAACAGACACTTTCATTTTTGACACATTTCAAAAATACAGTATACTTTGTTGTTAGTGACTTTTAGATATGGTCACTAAAAATAACCTAGCATGAAAAGTAGCTAAACACATTTTTAAAACAACAAATGACTCTACCCACTGGGTTTTCATATTTCTTGACCTTCTAAACTTGTGAAACAATTAAATGATATTGTATTCAATTGATATTTATAACAACAGTTATAAATCAGATAATTCTGGTTCTTCAATCTGATTGGCTGAGAGCCTTTTCCAGCCATGCAATACTCTACTAATATCACACGGAAACAGTTTCACAATTTGTGTCACTCCGCTTGTTTCTGCCGGATCTATACTGACAAAATTTAACACAGTGAGTCAAAATGGTGGAGGAGCAAACCCACTATAAGTTAACAAATACTACTGTTATACTACTGACTGTTATAAATACATGGAATGTAGTTTTAGGCGATAATGTAGTTGTTTAGACCTCAAATATGCAATTTATCTATATAAACATAGCTCCTATTTGAAAATTGGTTTAGACGTTTTTGGAGATGCTCCAGGCCCTCAGTGGCCGTTCAGCTCTCTTGTACCCGCCAAGAACATCTTTATCTCTGCCAGTCCTTCGGGAATGTGCCGCTTATGTAGATAGTGGTTAAGCATTAGATATAATTCTTTTTGGGTATATCAAATGAGCAATCTTTGGTTTTATTAATCTATTACTTGTTCCAGAGCAAATCGATTTGCCTAATGGCAAAGTTAAGTTTCATGACTTTATATTTTTATTTTACTTATATCCTGTACTAACTAGAGTGCTGCATTTGTACTTTTTACTGCATTGTTTGCTTGTGTTTATTCACTATTGTACAAACTTTTATTATGGCTATTATTGTTCAATAAATAATATTTGATTTTATGTAAATAAAATGCCATATTTGGTATTGAGAAAGGGTCTGTTAGTGATTGTGATTTTGACATTATGTCATCAGATGGCGGCAAAGTCTGTCTTTATGAGTGAGTCAGTAGCAGAGACTTTTATATTGAAAGGGACTGAAACAAGGTTGTAAACAAGGACACTATTTTTACTTTACAAAACACATTATAAGACCCAACTAACAAATGCATTAACCAGTGCTGTCATGGGAGATCATCTGAACTATTAAAAGGATACTAAGACAAAGATATCCTCATTGAGCATTCAAACTGATTTTATTATGAAGATTGACCTGAACAATTAATGCTACATCAGATGCAGGTAATGCATTCACTTAGTCTATCTCTCTCTCTTTCATAATACTCTGCTCTGCATAATACAATAAGCTTCAGTCAAGAAAATCAGTGTTCCTTCGTTTCTTGTTCTAAAGTGACATTTTAAAATTACTAACGGAGGCTTAGGAACTGTTAAACTGTCAACTTGAGATTTTTATACGTGGCAGAAGGAAGCAGTTCGGCACAAAAGAGGGTTTTTAAAGACATAGTTTTTACTAATTTATTTACACACTTGCGATATGGCTCTATATCAGCACGGCTGTGATTGCCAGCTGCCAATAGCCTAATCACAACAGTGTAGCCATAATATTTAGTTAAACACCTCTTTTCACTGACAATTTGTTGAAGTTTCAGGACCTATTTTTACCATAAAGTGTGTTTTACGCAAAGTGAAAAACAGTACACCTCAATGACACAATGGAAACCATCCCTTAGTGCATGGGTGTTCAAACTCGGCCCTGGAGGGCCACTGTCCTGCAGAGATTTGCTCCAACTTGCCTCAACACACCTGCATGGAAGTTTCTAGTACGCCTAGTAAGACCTTGATTAGCTGGTTCAGGTGTGTTTAATGGGTTGGAGTTAAACTCTGGAGGACAGTGGCCCTCGGAGCACGATTGGACACCCCTGTCTTAGTGGGTCTGAACAAATAACCTTTCAGTTACCACTATAACTTTTTTTGCCCTATGCCACATGACCCCAATGTGTATTACAGATGCAATAAATATGCATTTATGTAACAACATTTAGACTTAATAGGACCATTTCCTTTACTAACAGCTTTTCTAACTTCCAGAATCAAAGGGATCTTCAACTGACTTTGCTGTGCATGAATATTATTGATTAAAACCATACAGGCCTCTTTAGAAGTGAACTCATTTCATAGCTGATGTCCAGGGAAAGCCACAGTGCAGGTTGCAGTAGGATATAGGCCAAACCCTGACTGTGTGTTAATGAGAACACTGGTCTAAGGGCTTGAGAGCTGGCGAAGAGGCGGAGGCCCTTGACGAGATCCCACCTTGCCTAGTGTCGGCCCCTGGCTCCGGCTATCCATCACTGGCACAAAAGCCTGCAGTGCTGCTCTATAAAAAGGGAGGCTGAACGGACTTCCTGTCAGCAGGTCAGCTCAGCAATTACACAGATCCAAAGGTATGAGAGGACAAAGCCCTGCTGCAGGCCTCACCCTGACCGTCTGACCCCGTCAACCTCAAAACCAACCACAGATGCAGCACTTCATTTATTTACACTGAGCTCTGGAGTGTAAACAAAAACTCAAAAACTCATTAATAACACATCGTACTTGAGATAAATGAGCTCGCTTTCAATGTAACCACTAGTGTTGTTCATCGAGATCATTTTTAATTGAGTTTCCCCTAAATTTCTTTAACAACTGCTCGGTAGACTCGTCGACAGTTCCCTCGGGGGGAAATGGGCGATACCTCAGATGCATGAATAGTTTTGATATATCAGGATGCAAAACATCAGTCAGATGGTGAGTGTTTTTGTGTGTAACCTCCACTTGAAACGGTGCGGCTTGTGCATAGCTGTGGGCTCGGGTACGGAGCAGAGCTATGAGGAGACCATATGGCAGAAGACACAAGAGTCTCCAGTCAGCATTCCCCTCCGCTGCAGCCCTCCACCACCCGAGCATGGATCCACATCAGTGCTCTCACTTTCTCCTTCTCACTCGCTCACTCAGACACTCTACTAATTGCATCCTGTGTTTGTCAATCAAAATCTATTTTCCTTTCCCTTTTTCCTTTGCCTTTTACCACCTTCTATTAATTCCCCTGTTGCTCAAAAGCTCTTTGTCACTTTTAACGCATGTGACGAGGGCTGGTTTGTTGAAATGAATTATATCGGAATTTAATTGGATCACAAATGTTGGCCAGGCAGCATCGAACCCCTTGGAATTCTACACAACGCTCTGTCGAAACGTGAGGGGTTCTGTTGTCACCCAAACCACACATTTCATTTGTATGAGCAAATCACGCAGGAGAAACTGAACTTGGCTTTAGAGCTGGGTTGTGTTAAAGTCGCTCTCCCACTCAGATCTATTCAGCAAAGTCAAAACAAATTAGTGAAGCATTATAGAGATGATGGAGTTTGTAGAAATAAAACAACTCCCTGATGAACAGGCCTTAATTGTGGTGGATTTTTCATTGTCTTTATAACTCTTTCCAGCAGGAAAAGCACATATTATGTATTGGAGGGAAAACGCACTTCACAATGTGGACAAGAATACAAATAAAAATGATTTGTTTTTACCAGTAGTTATTGGTTGAACCCCATTAAGAGTCAACATTATACCCAAATTACATAGTACCGATATCAGTGCAAACATATATTAAAATGTTTTTGAAATAAGTATTTTATGCCCACCAAGCCTGCATTTAGTTGATAAAACATTCTGTAAAAACAATAATATTATAAAATATTGTTACTTTTAAAAATAACTTTTTCAAAATGTGATTTATTCCTTTGATGGCAAAGCGGAATTTTCAGCAGCCATTACTCCAGCCTTCAGTGTCATGTGGGCCTTTATAAATCATTCTAATATGCTGATTTGGTGCTCTTATTATGTTGAAAACCGTTAAGTGATACTTAAAGGTACACTATGTCACTTGTCCTTCTAGTGGTTAAAAAACAATCAAAACTGCATGCATTTTGCAGAAGAACGTTGTTTTGGATGTGCTCTGTGTGACTGCGTGGATGAATATGGTTATACTGCTCATAAACATTCACTACTAGGCTTAAGAGATACAACCAGTGTAGATAGAAAGGATCTCAAGCTGACAAGCTGAAGGCATTACTGTAGATATACCCATTAATAGACATGGTACTTCCTTATAAATAAATTCCAGCACAGCGCTACAACCATAATGAAATGACCCTTCATAATAGATTATGCTTTACAATGAAGATAGCTTTTGGAGAGCTGTGGCAATTTATCAGTTCAATTAAATAAATGTTTTCACCTGTTAAGTAATAATGCCATCACCGCATCGCTTTTACAACGTTTCAAATCCCTCATTTCTCTCCATCTCTGAAAAAACTGACCGCAAACTTTTAAATGGTGGTGTATTGTTCATCTGTACTCTCTTTAAGTGATTATCAGTACTGTGTAGAACAAAAGGCAAAATACTAATGCAAAAATCAAAGGCTTTGCATGACCTACAAAGACCTGGAGTTGAGTAAATTACCAGAGAATAGCATCTTTCTATACACTGCACACACCAAAACTAGCACCCCGGTAATGGAAATAAATCAATTTTGGCATCTTCAGAAGCACCACTTGAAGTACGGCACTAGAAATCCTGTGTGTGGATCCTTATCTGGAAAGGTCAGAATGTAATACTCCCTCACTCCAGGAAAGAGCTCAGCAAGCACGTGCTTTAATTACTGCCCATAGGACGTGGATTAAGAGACTAAATGAAAATGTCATAAAAACGACGAAGAGAAATCTGTGTTATCGCTGCTTTAACTGATCTTTATCATTGTGCCGTAATCAGAATCACTTCCATTGTTCAGGGTTGCGCATCAAGGGCCTTTACCATCCAGCGGTAGTGCCGACATTCAAGCACTATCAGCACATTTGACAGCGCCATGTTTGCGATGTTATTTTGTGCTACATTGATTTGAGCAGTTAATACTTAATTAAAACGTTTGCATAATATTAATGTTTACATTTAATTATGGTTGGGCTGAACTGACATATTTGTGTGATCTTTCTTAAAATTGCTCAATTGCTTTAAGTAAAGAAACTTCATATTTACTCAATAAAAAAAGAAAAAAAGGCTCAAAACAAACCTCAAAAAGCTAAAGCTTAAAAGAATATTCAGATTAAATAAAATAAAATAAAACCTTCCTGTAATGCCATAATGGATTTCAAATGTCTTTAATGCACAATCAACTGAATATTTAAAAAGAGTATGAAGAGAAAAAATGAGCATAACCAAGGCTCAATGTGTTATTAGACACACAGCTCCAGCAAAACTCAAAAACAAAAATCTTACTTTATCATGTTTAGGTGAGCTCATTATATGTTTTGTTCCTCAAATGGAACAAAAGATTTTGGGTTCTGGATTTTACTGATGGCAACAAATTGAATCTGTAACCGTGAACGTGTGACTGAATCATAAAGCCTGCAGTAGTTGGTCCCAGGTCACCATCATCTTTGCCTGGTGATAGTGTATTTTAGCAAAGGCCGTAACTTTCATGGGGAGGTCGGCAGTTCCAGTGCTCTGCGAAGCGAACAGCAGAGATCAGACAGACGTTTTTCTCCTCCCTTCTGCTGAGAATAGGGCTGGTAATATGCGCTGGCAGCCTCTGTCAGCTCAGCCTGCACACCTCTCACAAATTAGGACCTATTTATCCAGAGCACCCTGCACTCAATGGAAATGATTACCAAGACAGTCAAACCCTATTTACACAGTGCGTCTTAATCAAAGCAGAAAAAAAAGGAAATGACATATTCTATTTCAAGGACTGTATCTAAACGAGGAGGTAGAAAAGAGGAGCTGAACGTGTGTTGCGTGTTAGTTTTACAAACAAATACAAAAGACTAAATGCGTACGATACGCCGAAAAGCATGTTTCGTTTACTCGCTCACTTTACATGTACGTTTAGATACAGCACAATGGCGCAGATATCATGGCGTACACAAAAAGAAAATGTGTTATTGTTAAAATAACTTCAAGGGCTTTTATTTTCTTGTTTATTCTTTTTCTAAATGAGATCAAAAGAAGAGTTGAAACCATTTAAAACTTAAACCTCAACTGGGAAACAAAAGAAAAATAGAAAAAGGAAAACAATAATAATGAAATGAATAGATAAGCCAACAAACGAATAAACAAATAAAAGTACAAACAATCGGAGACCTGAAAGATCCTGAGAGAATTTCCCCCTCGAGTTGATTTCTTTTTTAGTTCTTTTATTCTTTTAGCTCCAGAGGGCTGGCGGATAGAAGCTCTCCGGATCCACTGGTCCAGTGTGACTTAGATCTAATTAGTTGAAAGGAATGAATAATTATCTCATTTCTATTACACTCTATTTGCATGTGATACCAATCAGTAAGACAGTTGTTTTCCATCACTGTGACCTTGTCTTGCGTATCTTGCAAATACATATACAAAGTGGGTAGTAAAGGGCAGCCAGTCACTGACCTTGACCTACAGTCAAAAGTAATTAGATGATGCGACTGTCAGATACATAGAAGATGCAGAACCGAACAAGAGGATATCTAGAAAGTCCAAATCTCTCTGGATCAATCTGGAACTGTTTAAACCAGCTCCATAGATTGTGACTTGCGTGACAAAGCGTGGCTTTCTGCATCTCTCTTGATGTACCTGAACAACTTTTACGCACAAATGTATAGGGTAACACTTTAAAATACTGGTTCAGAAGGAGTTACTAATTATTTGTATCAGTATTCTAAAGTGAAAAACATGATAACTCTCTAGCAATGACTGAAATCATTGTAAGCTTTTGAGGTTGTTGTAAAGTGTTTAAGTGTTTAGCGATTGTGCAGTTAACGTTACCTTTTTATATCGCGGAATGTGAATACTGACTGTAACTTACTTAGGGTACTTAAAGTTTTTGTCATTTTGATAAAGAAACATGCATGAATGAAGAATATAGAGCGGGACATGCATGTGTTAAAATAAGCCGCCTCTCTCAATGTATAGCCTATTGTCTTAAAATGTATTAAAATATGCATTTATAATAAGAACAAACCAAACTCATAGAAGAGCGTGAAACAAACTTGCCCTCAAATAGAAAAAAAGAAAGAAAGAAAGAAAGAAAGAGAAAGAGAAAGAGAAAGAGAAAGAGAAAGAGAAAGAGAAAGAGAAAGAGAAAGAGAAAGAGAAAGAGAAAGAGAAAGAGAAAGAGAAAGAGAAAGAAAGAAAGAAATCAATGCCTCAGACTTGTGTTTCTTACATTCAGCTGAAGGGTGTGTTGAGAAAAAGAGTGCAGGCTGAAGCGGAGAACATTTCAGGTCAATAAGGAATCAATAATGGTGGGTGAATCTACACAGAGGAGATGAAAGTCAGTGTAGAGGGTTTTGGCCTGGGTCATTGTTCGCTGGATTAGGCCATAAAGGAGGAGAAATGTTCAGGTTATTCTACAGTACTTCAAATCAAACCTTATAGATATAAAGGTAGATGTGATGTAACTGATGATGAACACACTATTGGACACACTATATCCTTTTAAATACTACGTAGTCAAATAAGCTGATATTTTGTCCCCTGTTAAAATCATCCTTGCCATATTGATTGGGAAAATAGTAGAAACATGGTAACACTTTATTATAACTGCACAGAGGTGGAAAGAGTAACAAAATATTCTACTCAAGTAAAAGTACTATTACTTCAATGAAATTTTACTTAAGTAGAAGTAAAAGTACTTGTCTAAAAATCTACTCAAGTAAAGTAAAAAGTAGTTCATTTAAAATGTACTCAGAGTAAAAGTTACTGAGTTACTTTTTTTAACAGCGGGGTGGGGAACTCTCCCGTGTAGGGTTGTAATAGAATTATGTTTCACAGCATCACAGTATTAATGATTTAATAAATAAACTGTATTATTAAATTATGGTTATTATTATCACCAGTTAAAATGGCATTAAATTAATGAAAACTGATTATTTATTTTTTTGGTTGAACAAATGCTTTATTATAACAAACATGAAACCATTTTTTTATTTTTATTAATTTCAATAAGACATGTCTAATGAACTAAATAAATTATTATGAATTCGATTAACAACTTTAAGAATAATAGAGTCCTAAGAAATTTTTCTTTTTATGATTTAATACAAATACATTACCAAAACGGTGGTAATCAAATACTTGTCCTTTAATTTTTTGGGCAAAGCGCTGCTGTTTTACTAAATAAAACCATGGATTTAAAAATATATTCTTAAATAATGTTTAAATTATGTAATATTTTTATTGTTGCTATTATTATTATTATTATTTTGACAAGTATTCTATAGGCCTACAATAGTAATATATTTCTTTCACAATTTCATCTAGTTAAACCGTTTTTTTTGACGGGTTTTAGTGAGGACCTATTTTAGGGAAGATCTGTTTCAATTCAGAATGTATTTGATAATGGCTTTTAATCAAATAAAATTATGAAAATGTTCATTGGGGGTCTCAGATCAGCTCTGGAAATGTTCATACTGTATGTTCATGCCCAAATATGTTTTTTGAGACGTTAAACACCAAGCATCGCGTAGGCTACTTAAGTATGTAGGCTAGTAGACGAAACGGCGCTGCTCATTCACACAGAGACAGACCAAGCCGATATATTCATATAGCAGTGTTTTGAGCTTTAATATTCACAGACCGTGTCGCGATTTGATTTATTGTACAGCTTTACCGTTGATGTATTCATTCATCCATCAGTTTGCGTGTTTTACGTGACATCTGCGTTATTCTGTAATTCTGGGATTCCCTCTGCATCACAGAAAACATTCGGCCTTAAGTTATAAATGTACCTTTATCCGCACAGAGGGATGGTGTTCCCGAACATGTTCTATGTGTTTCTTCCGTTGCATTAAATTTTTTTTGCTAATTTGATATCCTCCAGGACAACACCTGGCTATTTTTTGTCTATATCCAAAGTTTTTCCATACTATCCAGGGGTTCACGACGGCGTTTCGCTTTCAGCTGGGTCTGACGTATGTCAGTCCGTCTGTCTCCATCTTTTTGTGATTTTTTTTCGTGTTCATTCTCCCGCCTTCAATTCAATGCAGTCGTTTCCGGATCGCGTTTTCCCCCCCTTTGTATTATTTCTTTTTACTCAGTAACGGGTGTGGTTTAAAATGTAGCGAAGTACAATACTTCAAACAAAACATACTTAAGTAAAAGTAAAATGACAGATTTTTAAAACTACTTAAAAAAGTAGAAGTACGCAGAAAAACTACTCAATTACAGTAATGCGAGTTGTCAGTAGTTGTCAGCTCATCTAAAGTGAGGACTATTAATGTCTATTGATGCTTTATAAATGATGAATTAACTATTTACTAATGCTTAACTAATGATTCATAGCGTGCTGCTATTATAAAGTGCTGCCAAACACTGAAAACAAACCTCCAAAAGCTAAAGCTAAAAAGAATATTCAGAAAGAAAACCTTCCTGTAATGCCATAATGGATTTCAAATGTCTTTAATTCACAATCAACTGAATGTTTAAAAAGAGTATGAAGAGAAAATATGAGCATAATGTAATAGGTAGGCTAAATGTTACAATTTACAACTTTGGTTACAATTATTTATCAAAAGACATGGCACGAGAAAGCCGTCATTATATAGGCTTCATAGCAAGTAGGGATGTTAAAGATTAATCGACGATCGATCGATCGATAAAAACTTATCGATCATTGATTAAGCAGGGTCTTGTGTGTGCATGTCGATCAACCGTAAATCATGTAAAGCAGACACAAGGAAAAATTAAGCGAGCGCTTATGTTTGTGACCATTTTACAACTAGAGTTACACCTTCATAATGGCTTTAAGTTTTTTTTTGTGCAAATGTAAGTTGTAACATTGTGTTTATATTGGGCCTATCATATACATCATATATATACACTCACCTAAAGGATTATTAGGAACACCATACTAATACTGTGTGTGACCCCCTTTCGCCTTCAGAACTGCCTTAATTCTACGTGGCATTGATTCAACAAGGTGCTGAAAGCATTCTTTCAAGGTTGTGCATGTTGTGGCTTCACAAATGCTTTGCTGCATACCTCGGTTGTAACGAGTGGTTATTTCAGTCAAAGTTGCTCTTCTATCAGCTTGAATCAGTCGGCCCATTCTCCTCTGACCTCTAGCATCAACAAGGCATTTTCGCCCACAGGACTGCCGCATACTGGATGTTTTTCCCTTTTCACACCATTCTTTGTAAACCCTAGAAATGGTTGTGCGTGAAAATCCCAGTAACTGAGCAGATTGTGAAATACTCAGACCAGCCCGTCTGGCACCAACAACCATGCCACGCTCAAAATTGCTTAAATCACCTTTCTTTCCCATTCTGACATTCAGTTTGGAGTTCAGGAGATTGTCTTGACCAGGACCACACCCCTAAATGCATTGAAGCAACTGCCATGTGATTGGTTGATTAGATAATTGCATTAATGAGAAATTGAACAGGTGTTCCTAATAATCCTTTTATATACAGTATATATATGATTTTTCTAGGAGTTACACATTCTGAATAGCACATAACTTAGTTCAAGTTCACTTGTACATTTGCGTCATTTTGTGCAGATATAATTTGTAATATTATGTTTATTTTGTATATATCTGATTAATCTCATATGCGTTTCTTTGAGTTAAATAATGCTATAGCAAAGTGCTCCACCGTGTTCATTCAGCGCTTCAGCTCAAACAGCAATGCCCGACTAATAATAACTATGATTGGGACAGTTATATTACAAAACATTAATGAGAACACTATTTTAATAAATCGTTGTGAATTCTTTGGGTTTAGTTGCGGTGTTTCAGCTTGTTGTTCCAAGAAGAGCGTGTCCACACATTCTGAATAGCACGCATCTGAGGCAGTGTTGGTGACAAGTTGTATTAGTCGTTATTATTTGATTATTAAATAAGTAATTTCATTAAATGATCAATCACGTCGACTCATTTTACAATCCTACTAGCCCTTTATTTAGACTAAAACCTTCTCATTCATTTAGTGAGAAACATGCCGTTTTGAGCAGCATTTGCACACCCTGTCATGTTGTTGACTATATGAAGTAGACGCTTATTTATTAATGCTAACAAATAATAGAGTAATTGTTTGTTCATTTAAACGATGATCAATCATGGGAATTTGTGTAAATTGACATCCCTAATAGCAAGTGTTCCTGGAGTTTAAAGAAAATCCCAGATATATAAGGATACTGCATTCTTTAAAACTGCTGAATGCTGCTATAAAGTAAACCTATTCAAACAGAAGCTTACAGTAATTACCTGCCCATGGTCTGCATGGAGATGCTTATGCCACTTAACGTTTTGGTGTAGAATCCTCTACTTAGCAATCAGTCAATCAGACATTCAGGGATTCCCTGAATCCTGGGTGTTTTCTCTCTCTTTATCGGCTATTCATAATGGGCTGCTATCGATCTGACCCTCTCCTCCCCTGCTGTAATTGCTTTGGTGATTGGTTTAATTTCACAGTCAGTCTGAGCCTAAGTTGATGAGAATGCATTTATTATCTTTTCCAATCTGGGAAAAAATAGCAGAACTAAAAGAGAGAAATTGTTCATTTAAACTGCAAACTGCAAAAAAAGAAAAAAGAAAAAAAAAAAGAAGAGAGAAAAAGTATTGTATGCTGTAGTACTTCGTGTGAGACACTTATTTCATGCATAGGGGTGGGGGTGAATGAAATTGACCAATTAAGCAAATACGGATATCAATTAGGTGGTATAATTGAGATTTTTGATATATTAAACACGTGTCCCTGGGTGCGTATGTAATGAGCTCCAGTGTGAGGTATGGGAGTTGATCATATTAGAGCGCTCCGCCAGTCTTTCTCTCTGTGGTACACAAATAAGTGCCATTCACACACACAGGACTGCTGTATCTGATAAGGTGAAACAAAAATGTCCAGGCTTGCACGTCTGTCACGGAGCGCACACCTGTCACTGAGCGCGCGTCTTCACCTCCCTCCGGTCTCACACGCTCCTTGTCACCGGAGTTCTAGAACTGCAATTCCCATCATTCCCCTCTGCTATCATTAGTTCCCAGCCCTGTCTGGTTGTCTATTCATTATCCTCACATCCACCTGTTTATCATTATCCACCCTTTATCTGGACTGCCTTGTTCTTTGTTCTTTGTTCTTTGTGAAGTGTTGTTTTGCCACGCTGCATGTTGCTACGTGTTTCCTTTGTGGTTTTTATCAGTGATTCCTTGTTTCATTATCTGAGTTAATAAAGTTCTGCAGATGGATCCGCCTGCCTCTACTTCGTCATTACAACGGCGAGGACAGGCACTGCTGACACGGTGCACTTTTATCTTGAGCTAGACCATCACCCTGCTCTGTATACAAGACTCCTGTGACAGTTCAGCCGTGGAAACAACAGAATGTTTCCTGTGTTGGCAAACAGTCACAGCTCTAACTGTATAAGGAGCATTTATTTAAAAAAAAAAGATCCTACCCTTGTTTTAAATAAAAACAAAATGTTTTATGCATATCATATTAGTGTCATATCTAAAGTTTAAGCCCTTTTTTTTTCAAGCCACCCTCCTGTTTTATTAAAATTTTGAACCAAATAAAATAAACACATATTGAAGTTTTCAGATGATACTGTGTTGCAGTCTTTATTAGGGATTGAAGATGATTCTAGTATTCATCAGTGTTGTACAGATTAGTGGAGTGGTGTGAAAATAATTAGTTTATTATAAATGAAAAGAAGGAGGAAAAATGTTTTGTTCTTCCAGTAAATATGTATTAAACACAAGTGACTGTACATAACATACAGATTGAACAAGTGCCTTTGGTAACGCTTTAGACTACAGCCCGCAATATAAAACAAACTTACAGCTTAACTTTCAGTAATTATAGTGTACCTATAAAGTATGTATGTGTTGGTATAAGGAAACAATATGTGATGTTTGGGGAATAAAGGAGTAACATAAACAAATTATTTATACTATAAGTATTTTAGTCAAACAGAAGACTTGGAGTAGCATTCAGTGTGATAGAATGAACAGATTACAGAAGTCTTTTGTTCGCCAGACTTTTAAATAAATAAATCAGTGTTGGGGATCTAAGTAGGCCAGAGGGTTCTGAAAAAAATAGAAATGACTAAATTGAAGCACTGCAGCCAGTCATGTATTTATGTATTCATGCATTTGTTTTTGTTTTTGTATTAAGTGGTGTATTGTGATGTATTAATTGATGTAGTATTAAAGTGTATTGGTGTGGTTTGATGTGAGACAGTAAACTCTGTGGTATGTGAGACAATTTTTGGAAGAAATTCTAACAAATCAAGTGAAATTGAGTTGAATTAACAATAATTAGTAAATTCTACACAATTTTGTTTAAGATTTAATTCATAGCAATTTACTTATCACTGTATGTTTAAGTAATGCACATTTATCACAGTAAATGTAATACATTTAAAGAATTTTACAATTAAAACTAAGTTATATTTGGTGGAATGGGTAAATATATGACAAAATAAATCATTATATAAACATATGTGACTGCAATTTATTTTTAAAAAATTATTATTATCAATGTTTAAAGCAGTTTTTGCTGTTTATATAAAAAAAAAACAAAAAAAAAAATTCAAGCATGATCCTCAACCATTAAAAGTTTGGGGTAAGATATTTAAAACATTTACTTTTATTCAAGGATGCATTAAACTGATCAAAAGTGACAGTAAAGACATGTATCAGAAAAATTTTAAGCAGCTAAACTTGTTTCCAATATTTATAATAATAAGAGGCATAATTAAGCACCAATAATAATTGATAATAATTGTGCAGCAAATCAGAATATTAGATCAATTTCTGAAGGATCATGTGACAATGAAGACTGTGTGTGTGTGTGTGTGTGTGTGTGTGTGTGTGTGTGTGTGTACTGTATGTGTGTGTATATACTGTATTGTTTGTAGTAAATTGAAATTTAGTATAGGCAAAGAGTTAAAGTTAAAGGACATTCACAAAAATCAATTCAGTAATTTTAAAAGATGCAGTACACTTGTTGATGTACCAACGCATTTCATTACAACAACAACAACAACAACAACAACAACCTTTATTTTTAAAGCACATTTAAACACAATATGGATTGATCCAAAGTGCTGTACAGAGTACAAAGCAGACATATACAAAAATAATTACAGGTTTTCAAACGCTAAAGAATAAAAATATGATCAGATGTCCAATGAAGGAGCAGACCTCACATGATAGGGGAGACCATTCCGAAGCTATAATTAAATAATTTTTAACCCAAAATATTCACAACAAAAAACTTATTTCACGATTTAACACCTACATATAATCAGATATAGTATAAAATATGTGTACTTGGTGTCCGAGGAGAGGGCTCCGAGCTTGGAATTTGGTCCGAACCCAGAGCACCCGCCCCCTCCCCACGCCCCAAATCCCCGGCTGGAATAGGAATAACCGAGAGTGAGAAGTTGAGGTGGAGAAAGGATGCTGGGAAAACTGTCATTGAAAAGAGGTAAGTCGGCTCTATATATAACACCGCATTCACACGGGGCGTCGGTGTCAACGCTTGAGGGAGGGCGTGTCTAATCATGGGTGCTGACGCAACTGTCATAGTGACAACAGCCAGTCATATTACCTTTACACTATTGCTGGAATGTAATTAACTAGCGTCTGCGTGTGGGTATTTGCATAGACGATCTGATTGGCTAACGCCAATCTATTGAAAAATTTTCAACTTCAGCCATGAGCAACGGCAGTGACGCGACACAATGGAACCCACAGTTCAGTTCAGCAACACATGACATCACCCAGTCGAAGTAAATGAGAAGTGTTGATGTGAATACAGCGTAAGCTTCCTCTCATGCCTGA